>JBBMJY010000018.1:5860881-5983645 GCA_037833715.1 Toxotes lorentzi
AGGCTGAAAATGTCCACAAAAGAGTTCTTAACTGAAAGAGTTCAGAAAACAGCCCCTCTTAGGGGCTAGTCATGACATCTTTGCTGTTACATTGTGGTCATTTTGCATCTCTTTGTAGTTGTTTGCATCTCTTTGTAGTAATTTAAAATTTTTGGTAGTAGTTGTCTTCTTTGTAGCTGTTGGTTTGACTTTCCAACAGCTACCTCAAACACAGGTCCCCCCCCCACCCACCCCCCCTCCCCCCCTCCCAGGCCGCAGGGCCTGTGCCCAGTAGGCCAATTCAGCAATCTATCCATGCCGCAGAGTGTTCAGCTGTAGGGATGCACACTGAGTTCCTGCAGTAAAACATATTCACTACACAGTGGGTGATGTGGGATGCTCACATGAACTTAGAGGCACAAAAAAAGCGACACTGTAGGGAGATGAGATATATTGTGAGGGTGAGTGGAAGCTGAGCTAAGAGTGAATTCAGCCTCCTGAGCTAGCCTGCTGCTCGCTGCACCCCACACAGTGTCTGCATTACAAGCAGCTGGTAGGTTGTGAGACGTGGTTTACGTCTGCTTGTGGGCAGATTGTAAGCTTTTTTTTTCCTTTTGTTTTTTCAAGGAGATGAGAGGCTCTCCATTGACTGGGAAGATGGACTGCCTTCATACAGCCAAAAGTCACAAGTGAACATCTGCTGTGAAAAAAAAAAAAAGAATTTTTTTTTCCTTCTTCCTGCCTTACAGTAAACCCAGACTTTCCTCAAGACTTTGCGGCTGGTTGCCATAGTTATGAGAGGCAGTGGAAAAACACAGCTGAATGATGAAATTATTAATAAATGAACAAACCAAGTCTCCTGCGTAGAGCTCGCCTGCACACATGCACAGCAGGGTATGCTAATAACATCCTTCCTATTAAAAAAAGAAAAGAAAAGAAAAAAAACAATAGACAGTGGATGCAAAAATTCCATGACTGCATAAATAACTCACTTGAGTCTTTGCTTTGGATGCTCTCCATGTAGTGTTTCATTAACAGATTAGTGTATTTTTGGCCACATGGGTGGTGCATTTTCTGGAAACAGAAACTCTGAATACCCTCCCTCGACTGAAATATTTTGGCGACATTTTCAACTGTCCTCAATCCAAGATCCACAATAGAATGATTCATCAAACAATGCCCAGCGCCTCTTTTTATTTTAGGTTTGTGTTTAAAACTGATAACCATGCTTCATTGAGAACTCATTGTTCTGTGTGTGAACTGAAGCAACAGAGAGTAATCTGCAACCGAATCCTCTTAGCACAGATACAGCATTGTTTGATAATGCAACAAAGATCTGCAAAGCAGGAGGTGGTCAACATAAATACACCTTTGCTAATTTTTTTCTATTGGTATGATGAGTGGAGTGAATTGCCATTTTATACAAATGTTTTAATTTTAGCAGAAAATCTGGGATTATTGGTGCATATGAGGCAGAAGAATTTAATGGGAGAGTCAGAAACTAACTGCTCTTAAAGGAATAGTTCAACATTTAAGGAAATTAGTTTGTTTGCTCTGTTTTGGAGAGTTAGATGAGTAGATCGATATGACTCTCATGTCTGTGCAGGAGCAAGACCCAGGAGCCAATTAGCTTAGGTTATTTTAGCTCCAGACATCTCTAATCCTGTATAATGAAGAGAGAGAAAAAAAAGACTTTCATGTTGCACGTTCTGCTCCATGACACTTAGAGGTAGTGACTGTGCAGCTGAAGGACCAGTTCCTAGCTGGTTTCTGTCATCTGCTGTTCTATCTGTTCTGAGAACCAACAGGTTATCAATCCACCCAGCGCTTCTGTGCAGCATCTCCAGTGGTCGCCAGACTAACTCTGATGACAGAACCTCGGGAAGTCACTGCACCCAGCTGTTGTTAACTGTAAATCCCTCTAAAATCACAAAATGTTATTGTTTGTAAGCGAATTAAACAAAAAAGACACATCCTGTTAATATGCTTTATGTTGGTAGGCATATAAAAGTCATGTGTATTTTGAGCTAGAATAGGCTGTTTCACCCTGCTCCCAGTCTTTATGCTAAGCTAAGCTAATTGCCTCTTCTTAATGAAGAGACATGAGAGTGGTATCAAACTTCTCATCTAAACGGGTAAGAGAGCAAATAAGTGTATGTTTCAAAATGTCAAATGATTCCTCTGAGACCCAGTGAGTAGACCCAGCCCAAAATCTATTTTAACCTGCCACTAATTGTGACCTCAAAGTGAGGTCCAAAAGAAGGCAATGGTGAATTTGTTGGTTTATCACAGTGAACTTAAAAAAAAAAGTAAGCAGTGTTCTTTCCTTATTGTCCATTTGTTGATCTGTTGCTATTATAAACAAACATCTTAATATACTGCTTATCTTATAATCTTATTAACAATCACAGATGTGTTATTATGTGTAGGTGGACTTCTCATTTTAGAGTAATCATTTATATCGAGCGACTCCACCAACTCCTTTTTATACACAACAGACCAACTCGGGACTTGACGGCTCTTCTCAATGACCTCTGCTGTACCACTGGAGAAGCATCCATAATCAAGGGCTCTAAAGCTTCTCCCAAGCATCAATTTTCAGTGATGATTTTCTCAGTTCAAGAGAGGCTCTCAGATCAACCCATATAATAAAGCGGCCACTCAAAAACAACAGCAGATGAGTGTCTTCTTAAGCCCACATATAGAATAAGAGGACAGTGATGATGATGGTAATGATAAAGAGCACTAGGATGAAGATGAGGAGGATCAATAGATCCAAGAAATTTATTGTTCACTGCCATGGAAACAGCTGACGTCAGCGGGGTCGAAAGTGCAGGTGTGGGGTGGGTGGGTGGTCAGGTGGGTGGGTTAGCGGAACTGATGGAAAGTAGACCTGTGGAGCGGAGGTGGTGATTGTGGTGCTAATGGTTTTTCAGGTGGGGGGAGGGTTGGTGTGAGGGCTCTTCATTGCTCTTCTGTCGGTTTAATGACTTCACTGCATGATTACTCAGGTTAGTCCACACAGTTACGTAAACCAGCACTCTGGTTTGTATGGTAAGTGCAGTCGTCCTGTTGCTGTGAAGTCCAGCTGGTGACATACAGTAGATAATAATAGTACTACTAGATTATACTATAGCAGACTACATGACTCTTTGGAAAATGGTATGTTAATCGGTTACCTGACATGACATGTTCTCGGTATGATATGACAAAAAGGTAGATGTATCTAGGTGGCAGGGTGTGAGATTGTAGATACCTCAAAAACACATCCATTTCAATTATTTGGAGAAAATATGATTTTTTTTTTCAGCCAGTGCTTACTATCTGAATCCTATATGGGGGTTTGATCTGGTAATACAACTGTGCTAATACAATACACAAAAGCCACATGAAACATTCATTTTATTTCACAATATTCTGCATAAAATCTATTTAGAGCAGGGAGTTACATGCTCCAAACACTCCAATAAATAATTCCTACTGCAGCCATTCTTGTCAGCCTTGTATGTTTACAGCGCCTCCAAAACAGCTTCTAGTTATTAGCAAACTAGTATATTCTTATAATGTGTTGTTGCAGTAAAATTGTTTGATAAATGTCTACCTCTGCAACCCTCACCCCTCTTTTGTTCCTTTCATCCTGCAACCTCTGATATGGTATATTGATTTGCCATTACCGGCTGGGAATTTTTTTTCACAGCAAAAATGGTCTGTTGGCTGTTATTTGTGCTGTTTTTTTTTAAAAGATGTAACCTGGTTTAGCCTTGAGATATTCACTGAGTGATGCCTCTGCCTTTCAGTAAGTGCTAAGGAGAGACACAGAGTTGTTTTAGCTGTAGATGAGCCTGTGTAACTTCAGGCTTTGTCTCCCACACTGCGATATGTTCCTAAGAATTTATAAATGCACTGAGGGTAGAATTGAACATTTTGTTATGCCCGTTCTAGTGCATCCAGTGTCATGGGAAAATTGTAGATTTACCTTGTAAATAACAACATCATTTCTGAGGTAAATGACTCTTTCAGACATGATAGTAAATTTTGACATTTAATAATACAAAGTATTGGTTTTAAAGTTGGTGGTTTTTCCCTGGCATTACTTCATAACTGATAAGAATCCAAATTTGCAGCACTGCCCACCCCTGCAATAAAGCCTGTGCTGCACAGCACTCACATTTCTGTGAGAATCATACAAGCTTTAATGGGTACAGGTACTTTATAAACTTCTAAACGTCTTTTTAAATCATTCACATTTATGGGGAAATGATGTACGTTGTCTTTGTGAAACATGAGTTATACATATATCCAACAAAAATATGGAAATCTTTTATAACTGTGATGAACTGTCATTAGGGCAATCAAGGGAGGCAAAGTTTATGGTGGATGTGGCCTTAGAATTGATTTCAACAACTGCAGCACATCACGTAATACTTGGTGTGAGCGGATTCAAACATCACAACTGACTCAGTTAATATGCCTTAATATAGTCAAGGGCAGTATCCCGCCATGTAATTTTAACAGGACTGTGAGAGAGTGGGTCTTAGGGGGACCACTTTGCTTGTCACCCTCTGCCACTCTCGAAAGGTCGACAGGCTCAGCTTCGAGGAAGCTCCAGCGTTCTCCACTCACTTTAATTAAAGACTTCTACTGGACAAGAGTTAGCAATTAGAGTGTCTCCTCAACTACTGTATGTCCCCAGGGAGGTGCCGAGAGGAACTCCCACTCACCCATTAATGTTTAAACTGGCCTGATTGAGTTAAATTATTCAGTGAATCACTCGTCCGCTGTGAGTAAGTACCTCCTTGTTGGTTTGGTCTTCAGGCCAGAGTCTATGTGACTGTGGGACTATGGGCAGCTGCAGCAGCTGTGGTTTAGTGCGCGGTTTAATGTTGTCACAGAGGGACTGTAAATGCAGATGGATACTGTGAACCGGGAAAAGAATAAACAGACAAGGTTTTAAAGTATTAAGGGCAGGGTCAGGAGTCATTAGAGGTGAGATGCCTTTCATTCCATTCTTTGATCCTGGAACTGATCCATATCTAAATGTCTGCTGACCTGGCTATAGCTCTGTATTTAACAGACAAACGTGAGAGTGGTGTCAATCTTCCCATCTAACTTTTGGCAGGAAGGTGAATAAGTGTGTTTCCCGAAAATGTCAAACTATTCTTTTAATAGACTATACTATAGACTTGTACCTCTTGTGAAATTAACAAGCAAAGTGAACTAAAAAGTTACCTTTTAGCAGGAAGTCTGATGATTTAAATCTGCACCATGATATCACTTCTGAGCTGTACTTGAATAACACTAGTTTCTGTCTCTGTTGCAGTTGTTATTATCTTCAGTCCTCATAATTTATGAACACTTGCACACAACAGTGCAACACAGAAACTGTTACAAGACGAATTCTTGGAATACTTCAGTTTACTTTGTCATTTTCTAATTTATTCTTCATTTGTTAGTAAAAATGCTTTTCATGACCCAAACAAGCTTATGTAACATCAGCATTTCAGAAGAGGTACAATCTTGCCTGGGGTTCAGATTGTCCAAGCACACACAATATACAGTATGTCTCATACTGATCCTAATCCATTATTCACCACATTTCTTCCTCTCACAGAAGCAATCAGAAGAGCATTTTTGATCTGTTTTGAGAAGAAATTCTTTCACAAGTCAACTGACTTGGCTGCATGCTCTTACTATAACTGGAGCCATTTGTAGTACATATCCATTTTTTAACAAATCTGTTGCAATGTGCAAGTAAAGCTTGGTAATCTATATTGAACCAAATTCTGGCACTGCTTCTGGCATCCTACACATTCTCATTGTGAAAACAGCAGTTGCCTTGGTAACAAGCACACCACAATAAGGGCATCTTAGGAGACAAACAAATCGTGTTGTGCCGTGGAGGCAGGGGCCGTGTGATACACTTACGTAATCAAGGACATTTACTGTACAGCCACTCTTACCGTGATCTTGAACATCTCTACGGCAACATTTATGGAGGTTGGTCACACCTGGATCATAAAGATTTCATTCTCACTGACCAGGGCAGATTTGATTTATTGGAACTGTTCCATAATTTAACAATCATAATAATAAAACATAAACAAAATTAAAAATAAAACAAACAAACCAAACAATTATTATCATTAGTTTCCCCAGCAATGTAACTGCACATCCGTAGTTTCCACGTGCATGTATGCCTGGAGCAATGTTGATGGGGGTAATTGGATGAGTTTGTTCACTTAAGACAACAGATGTTCCTCTGCAGCCACAGCTGCTTTATTTGGTAACTGAAGATGAGATCTCAAAGCTGTTATCCCAGTAGAAAAATGACACACATTCACACATGTGAATGTCTTGTTTTGCTTCAGTGGGCTGTGAAGAATAAAGAAACTGCATTTGTGGTTCACATTTGTCACAGCCTGTACTGCTAATGCTTTTGTTTTTGGTGACTCTTGTTACATAGTAGTGGCTGAAATTGTCTTCCTGAGTTAGGATCTGTCAGGGGTGTCAGGACAGGAAGCTGTACTGCTTTCTACTCACACCTTCTTTATCAGAGTCTAACTCCAGGACTGCTGGGACATGAGCTGTATAGTGGGCTTCATTAGTGGGCCATCACATAGTGTGAACTTTATGAGTATAACTGTGTGTGTGTGTGTGTGTGTGTGTGTGTGTGTGTGTGTGTGTGTGTGTGTGTGTGTGTGTGTTCCAGTAACAAGGGAGCCATGACAGCAGCCACACAGTACAGAAACAGCCTCGGACAAATGTTGATGACCTACATTCTGTGTGCCTGGAAGAACAGCACCCATCCAAAATCTAATTACCACCAACCTTGCTCCTATGTGCAACAAACAGGATTTGGTCTGTATCCACTGCATCACTGAGAAAGCTGACCTTCTAGCCATTATCAGCTTCCTGCCTTAAGAACTTTTTCTTTTCTTTCCGAGTTGGTGGAATTTTGAACACAAACTTTGTTTTCATTCTTGTGTCTTATGTTGCCACACTGCACTTTAGAGAAGTACAGGAATAATAAACATCCATTGGTGTTTCAGCTGAATCTCTTGAGGTGCTTGGTCTCCGAAACACACCAATGAAAGTCCATAAATCAAGTAAATAAGTAAATCATATGATCAAATAAATAGCTATGAAAATGATATGGCAAATAGAAATGGATTTGTTTCTGACCCATACAGTCAGAAACAATACAATACCAAGCTGTATCTCAATAATCAGAAGCTTCCAGACTGTAGAAGTGAAGTGATGGTCTAAGCCTCAGCCCCTGAAGACATGTAGAATTACGCTGTCATAAAACTGTCACCTAATACAATCACGATGTGGTGTTACATGAGGGTACTGTGCCCTGACCGTGCCACTATGTACAGTACAAGATGTTTTCCTGTCTTGTTTGCACAGTTAAGTTTGATGTGATGTGTGAGGAAGCCCACTGGAATGGTTATTTAACAGTTACGCTGTCAGAAAGATGAAAAAAAGAATGTTTATTGTGTATACAACATTGTAGTCTCAGCACAGCATGCCTGTGTGTTGGAAACAGTATTAGTGAGCGAGCCAACTTCATCTGAAAGCATTACATTATATGATATAACTGAAAAGATTTGAATGTTGAGATTAAAGGTCATTGTTTGAAGATAATCTCTGAGAGAAAATCTGACAAGATATCCTCTGTGTTGCTGCTGAGTCTATAAGAATAATAAGAAATCTGCATTGTATTTGTATTATTCTGTTCCCACAGCTAACTATCCACTGAGTGTCCTGGTGAATCTAACTCAACAAATCATCACCTAGGGAGGCACATTTTAAGTTGACATTTATAAAAAATATGACAAAAAAAAAAATAAATCAACTCAAACAGAAAATGTACAGTGGAGTAAACATGGCAGCTGGTGGAGGGTTGAGTTTACTGGGTGGGATGAAGACACTGTTTTAATTGGCTCATGTGGAGAAGAACAACATTTTGTGAAAGCACAGTGAGCAGGTTGAGTTAAAACACACGTATGAGACAGAGCAGACCTCTGATCCTGTGTTTTGTTTGTTACCTTCACATACAGTCTGGGATAAAAGAACGGGAGCTGTCCATGGTGCTGAACCCACTGCTCTTGCTGCTTCTGCTGCTGTTGAAATTGAAATATTTGTTGGTCACTGCTGGTTACTGCATTTCCTGTGAAGTGAAAATGGGACCACTGGAAAAGCAGCATAAATTTCATGAATTTTAATATGATTTGTTCTTTCAGTGAGATTTCTTTCTATTCTCTCTCATTATGGGTTCTTCTGTAATGCACTCATTAGTCCCACTACAGACTGCTTATGTGGGCTCTTTACTTTCCTCTCTTGCTGAAGGCGATGCACCAACACTGAGCCTCTAAACAGACAAAATGATCACCTGAGCTGCTACCAGTTACACAAAAAGACGGTATTTATGCTGCAGTGTCTGCACTGTGTGTAGGCTTCTTTAACTTGGCACATATGACTCACTGGAGCAGTGAGCATCTCAGGCCACATGAAGGTTTTATTACAAAAATATTTACTGTACACAGTCAATTTAGAAAAAAAGTTTCAAACTTAGATAGACAGACTTCAGATAGATGGCAAACTGCTCTGAAAGTAACAGATGGGGTCTGGAAATAGTTTGGAGTTTTAAGCCTTGGCCTGCGTGTCTTTCACTTGTCCAATTTTTCATATCATTAACTATATGATCACGGTTGGACTGGATCTGGGAAATTTTTAAATAGAATGCAAGAACAACCTTTTGGATGAGCTCTTTTGGTTCGACCACTTCATTTCCATGAATTACAAAAATAAAAGACAGTGAAAATAAGAGAATGCCAACACAGAAAAATAAAATTGCAGAAAACACAAGAGATAAAAGGAAAAAAATATAAACATGGCTAGTAGCCAAGGCCTCTTAATTACAAGACTGTTCAAACTCAATGTACATTGCTCATCTGAACTAACAACTAAGAGATATTAACTAAAGTAAAGTAATGTGACCATTCACACTGTGTCATCCTAAATAGAGAGAAAATAATTGATTAGAAAAGACAGAGACGATGAAGAGTGTGTTGAGATAACATGACATTTGCAGGCTGTTTCAGGGTCCTACAGGGTCCTATCAGTCCTACAGGACAGCCCCCCCCACCCCACCCCCCACCCACATGTACAGTAACGATTACAGAATATAGGCCACATGTCAATGTTGTGCAATGGCATGCCAGAAGAGTTGTAATCCCACACTGTTATGCAAAGCTAAAATGTGATTCAGAATGACACATCAACACCAAATTCACAGTGAATGCACCACATACAGTTTTCAAACACAGACCCTTCTTACCGAGAAGCATGATTTACAGTAATAATATTTAGAAATATTTAATGAAGTACAGCTTTCTTCAGTTCAGCACCTGATTTAACGCTGAAAGACTAATTATGCAAGTCAGGCTCAGTTCTTCTGTTGCACTACCTCATAAATAAACAGTGCGTCTTCAAGGGAAAAGATTTTTGGTTTAGGAACTTGACAGGAGTGCCCTATTTCCATTGCAAAATTGCTGTTGACACCCGTTACACCTATAGATTAGAAGCTGCTGTTGTATTAATGCAGCAACACTGTAAGATAACAGAATCAGTCATTTCAGCCAATGCTCCAGACTGGCATATGTTTACATTCAAGTGACAAAGTCCTCTACCAGCCGTAGGAATTATGACTCCCTTTTCATCAGGATGAAAGGTGACAATACTGCAGCATGCCTGTAAAGTCTGCAGATGGACGAGAAAGATTGTTGATATTTCAACTGAACAGCCAAACAAACTTCAGTGCTCCCTCAGAAGCTCAGTGCCCCCAAAGTCATGGATGCAGATTGCCAAGGCAACAACACTAACAATTGGGCTAGCTGACCAAAAGAGAATAACTTAGCATCAATAAGGGGGAGGTATTTTTTTGTTCTGAAAATATAGGTAGCATATGTTCTTGTAGTACTGTATTAAAGTGTGCCTTTCAATATTTAAACAGTGACATCATCTTATAAAGTTGCTGCGGTGTATTAGCAAACAGTTGCCTATTAACACATTCAGCAAATGTGAAGCAACATTAGCATTCATTTGGAATAGTGGGCTATTTCTGATAAGTTTACACCAAAATAAAACCAAAAATAATGAGCTGAAAGACGCTAAAATTGCTCACTTTGGGTTTGTTCTGCCCAAAGTGAAGGAGTTTATGTGTATACAGTGGCAAGAAAAAGTATGTGAACCTTTTGGAATTTCATGGTTTTCTGCATTAATTTGTCATAAAATGTGATCTGATCTTCATGTAAGTCAAGAGTACTGACAAATATAATGTGCCTAAAATAATAACACAAAATAATCTGATCTTTCATGTCTTTATTGAGAACAACCATAAAAACATCCAAAAGGTTCACATACTTCTTATTGCCACTGTATGTGTTTAAGTAGGAGTGGGAGACTGACAGGTGGATCAGTGCTGTGTCAGCAGTAACATAGGGAGTGTACTGGACCGTTTTGGGCAAGGTTTTTGATTCATCAGTCAATCTAAGTCACAACCCTCACTTATGGTGCAGAGATTTGGGCACTGATCAAAAGAATGAGATTGCAGATACAAGCAGCTGAGCGTATGGGCACGTCAAACTAATATGTGGCCCCGGGGTAGACCCCGAAAATGCTGAAGAGGTTATATATATGGGGAGGAAGTAAAAAGTCTCCTCCTCAGAATCTCCCAGGAGGAGCTGGAAAAACGTTGCTGGGGAGAAGAACGTCTGGGCCACTTTGTTCAACCTGCGACCTGATCCCAGATAAACAGTGAAAATGGATGGATTTGAATGTTACAGTGCAGCTTCAAGACCAACCAAATTGTTAATAAGGAGAAAGATGCAGAGAGTGATACAGAGAATAAAGATCCAGTGTTCATATTCAACATCTACAGTATGATACCTTTTGAAGGCAATCCTTCTCTGAACAGTTTTGCCTGCCTTGAAAAATGCATGATTCTCAGCTCTTTGATTTTCAGTTGCCGGAAGCAGCATCCCAAGGCCTCAGTTCTCCTCTCTGGATGAGGAATTAGCAGCCAACTATTGCAGCACATTGACAAATGCACTTCAAATCAACTAATGTCCAGCAGAGCACATGTGATAGGCAACACCAATCACAACATTTTTTGACTCCAATCAGCAGCTAAAAAACACATGCAGTGTCTTTCTTGTACTTCAAAATCTCTGTCTTGGAACCATTACCCCGTGAATTATATGTTTGTGTTACAGCAGAATTCTCATGCACTTCTGGTACCATACCCCAGAGCTGATACGCCTCTGTGAAAGTGAAGCAATATTACACGCCTCTCCTTTCCACCAAGCAATTTGAAGTGTAGTGACATTAAGGCACTTCTGTGACAGCTCCAAGAGGGCAAAATGAATCAAGCTGGTGGGGGACAGACAAACTTGTCTTAGTTTCATTTTCTTCTCTTGCAAACTGGAGATAGAGGACTCCATTGCATTGTTCTTACATTTCTTTTCTTTTTTTCTTTTTGGGGGCCTATGGAAGCAGAGCAGGCAAGCAGATGACCACACACTCCCAGTGCTCTGTAAGATGTATATCAGCAGCCAGATCTACAAATTATTTTGGTGAAGGATATACAGTATCCTAGACACAGTAATGTGTAGTTAATGAAAAAGAGGCTGCTACAGTGGGGAATAATACCGCAGTACTTCATCATTTTCACATATTGTAGCTATTCAGAAAGCATCACCTGTGATAAAGTTACTGTTGATATTGCTAAAACCCGCCTGCTGCTGAAAATGTGTTTAATGAAAGTTGTGCGCTCTAAAGCCAAAACAATGAGCTGAAAGATGATAAAATGCTTCATAGTGATAAAGGGAAACTTCAGAGTCATGTGATAATTCTCTGTGGGTTTGTCAATACTGTACATGCAGTAATTTGATTCATTGTTACCAAAAAAACAAATATGGTGCAACTTTAAAAACTGTTCACATAAAATTACATATTAGATTTATTAAATCTGCTAACCCCAGTGCAGCAGACTTTGCTGTGCTTGTGTGCTTTTTCTTTCATGTCACCCTTAACTTAATCATTAGGTATAGCTACACTGAAGCTAGGAGGAAAACTTACTTGTCACTTTGTTTTTGAGGAAGTAAAAATCTTACTAATTGCCCTTTTTAAACAACCAGCATTATACACCACTCTCTGAATGAAGATGAGTCATGGCTCAAACACACACACATTTTGACAAATCTTCCACAATAACCAAAGAAAAAAAAAACATAACCAGGGATAAATGCACTAAACAACTAACAACATTTGATATCTTTGCTTAAAACTGAAAAACAAAGAAGAAATTGCCTGAAACCTACATTAGAAGGAACGATGTGGGATTTTTAGGTAACTGTTGTTGCTCAGTGCCCAGCCACTCATCGTCTTGATGATTGACAGAAGGGTTTTCAGTGGGAGATAAGAGGTGAGACTGTGTGAAGGCAAGGTGTCCATGGAGTTGGAACATTAAGTCCAACAGAGATGGCAGAGGCAATGCTGCCAACACAGCACCCAAAGGAAAATGCAGCTGGGGTGTCTGTCTGTCCTGCTGTGCAGTTAAATAGGTGATGTTCATCACCAGTTAATATGAAACCATCTGGTGTCATCTGTAGATTAAAGTTAATATCTCTTGACTGAATGCTCTAAGAAATGTAAAAATAAAATAATAATAATAATAAAATGTGGGTCTTCTGAGTCTCTTTTGTGTGATTGTAACCTCTGCCTCTACAACAATGACCTGTCCACACCAGCGATGATAAGCGTAGAAAGAAGCCACTCTTCTCTGATTGTTTATGGCTGACAACATCTGACATTTGCTGTTGATGCTTATTTTCTGTTGCTTCTATAGGTTTGTTGCAGCTTGGCCTAATATTTGGACCTGACATCATGTTATCTACTTTTGTCCAGCCATCCCAACCTCATCTCCAAGACATTACATTTATATACACTTTTAAATCACTTTGCAACAGCAAATTCGTTTTGAAGCAAATGTGATTGGGACCCGATCATGTTGTCTATTAACGTAATAAGGATGTGTTGTTAATTTATGTATGGTCTCTGATATAACAGTCATGCAATTTGTACACCCACCATCCACCCCAACCACCTCCCGGTAACTCTGCTGCCATTAATAAATGTAGTGCTTCATTCATTAAAAACAAGAACAACAAAAAAAAAACTTTGCTTCTGAACACAATGCAGTCATCAATTACACTGCCACTGCAACATCTCTGGGAAAAGAGTTTCAAAGTATATGAATGTTATTACTAAGAGACAGGGTCGGCCATCTATAAGGTGTATAAAAATACACCACAAATCAGCTATTAGGCTTTGTTTTATGTCATTTACCCAACCTGACACTGTGCTCATATTAGCTGGTGTTTTGTTGGGACTGGGATTATTGTGTCACATTATCCCTGACAACAGTCAGTAGTGAGTGACATATTCATCCTGTTGACATAATTTCCAACTGACACAGAAGCAGTTTTTTTTCTGATCAGAGAAATATGTCCATTTAAGAGTTGCTATTTATGTAAGTCGATGTACAACAACTTGTACAGCTGTGTTGATCCTATCCACACTTATTGATGTTTTTCTGTCACAGTGTCTAACAGATTTAGCATCTAGCTATGTAGGAAGTAGGGAGATGGCCGATCCGATCCAGTATCGGTATCGGGTTCCGATACCAACAAAATTCGCGGATCGGAAATTTCTGATCCATGAACCATGTAAGTACTTTAATGTTGTCTGCTGAAATGAGCGAACATGTGCTGATAAGTTCGTTAGCCATGGTGCTGCTCAATGTTCGCCTGCTAACTGGCTGCAAACTGTGGAATGGATTTCTAGCTAGCAGGCGAACATAGAGCAGCACCGTGGCTAACAAACTTTTCTGTGTTTTTCTGTGTGGAAATATGTTGCAAATATGTTGCTCCAAGACGGAGCTTCGCGACGGAGCTGACGGAGTTTCACGCTCCGCCCCTCGGTACTGTGGCCTTGCAAACATTGCATGTTGCTGTTACACGAGCCAGTATACTTAATTTGTGCTGATTAGATCAAACAGCCCTTTTTATTTGTATTTTATTTAGAGAGGGGTAGGGTAAGAGAAGGTTATCCTTTATGGGTATCTGTCCTGAATTTAAGAAATATTGACTGTTAACAGGATTTCCTGTTTCTCTGACTTTCTTTTCTGACCTTATACTTACCTCAAGTTGCCTTTTGGGACATGCATGCATACATTTGTACATATCATACTTGCCTGTAGAGAAGATTTATTACAGCATCATATAAAATCAACAATAATAATATTAAAGCAAACAGAGCTATGGTATCGGAATAGTATCGGTGTCGGCAGATGTCCAAAATCAGGTATCGGGATCGTATTGGAAGTGAAAAAATGTGGATCAGTGCATCCCTAGTACGAAGAGTGTGGGCACATTTATGGGCAGAACACCAGACCTGAGGCTTAACTTCAATTGTTATTAACATGTAAGGCACTTCCATCAGTCTCTGCTGTTCCTAAAAAGAATGCCATGTCATTAGGGTTATTGCAGCGTGGGCTTAAATTCTACAAATTTATAACAGAAAGTAAATGCTGTAAATGCACCACAGTATCAATACTAACACAATCAATTCAGCTAATTCAAAATGAGCTATCTGCTAGTTGTTTACACCTGGTTTCACTTGGTAATGAACTGTTGGAAATACTTATTGCAACAAAAGCAGCTAATTTAAACGGATGTGGATACAAGTGGAAGTCAGAATAAGAGATGTTTTTCATGTTCTTCTGGTGCTGCCCACATTGCATGGATGCAGCATATAAATGATGCATTTGCATCATGGGAAGTGGAGGATCCAACATTTGACCCATACTTGGGAATAAAAGTCCAGATATCCCAGCCTCTGCTGCACTGATTTTGATTCTTTTTAATCCATCTCATGAGTCCTGCAACTCTATTTAAGTGCAATATTAAACCACTGGAGTAAACCCTATAGTTACATGGACATCCCTCCAGACACTTGTGGACAGCTATAGTAATCAAGAAGCAAGACAAAATGTGGAGGCTCGACTCTATTAGGAAGAAATGAGAGCTATTTTTACTGTACGCTGGATTATACTTATTCAGCTGGGAGGGGTTTGTTTTGCTGTCCTCCCCCACTGTCTTTGCTGTGTTGTAATTATTATGCAAATTGCCATCGCAGGGATTGAGGAGCTTCAGGTTTTCATTAGTTTTGGAGATGAGTGGTATTTTTTTTAAGGGGTGGAAACCTCACATAGCTAATCTTGTGTATAGATGGATCACAAATGGCCTTTTTTCCCACACAGATGTGGGCAGGCATGTGTTGCTTCCAAGGAGCAAAAAAAAAACATTTACAATATGTATATGGTCATCTGTTTTTAATCTTGATGGTGGAGCTGGTTTAACTGTGCAAGAATATAATCAATTTGTAAAAGGTGTGGTCAGTGTTTAACCACTAGTTGCACATCTTTGTTGCTGTTGTCCAGTTCGACCGCTGTGCACATCCAGGGAGGTAGAAGCAGCACAAACACACTAAGGCCCTTTGACAGGTGGTCATCTTTATCCTGCGGTTCCTGCTGTCTGTCTCCATCTATCAGCTGTTTCCATGACTCCCACTGCCGTCTCTTGCTCCTGCTGCACTGGCTGGCACCTATGCTTAAAAGATATTCTTTTAATTACACTCTGTTTTGTGACTATCTTCTCTCCCAGTGGACTCATTTGGGAAACTGTCAGAGTGAGCCAGCTTCAGACTAAAGCCTTTAAAAACAAGCCTTAATGTGTCCAAGTATCTGATGATTTATATGGTGCGATTGATTACACACATATTTCATTTTCTTAGCTTTCTTTATAGTTCCCTGCAGTCGTCTCCTTAATGAATGTTCATCAATAAAATGGTCTTTTTCCTTCACAGTCTTATTACTCTGGATATGAAATTAGTATTCAGTCATAGTTAAACAATTTACACTGTGGTTTTCTCATTTTACTACTGTACAGTCAAATTACTATACTGTGAAAACTGAGAAACCACTTGTGCAGTTTGAATGAGAGCATTATCATCTGAAAGATGGGACCATCATGAGGGAACAGTGTTTGCACCCTGTGGTGCTACTGGGTGCGTAAAATGGCCTCATATCTCTTGGCTGATATACAACTATGCGCAGTAATTATGAGACGTAATGAGTCACAAGATGGCTTCCAATATCATTACAGATCGGAGTGAGTCATCCCACTGCCATGTTCGATCTACTTAGTACCAGAACAACTAGGGATGACCTCAGTGATAGCTGATGACGACTACACGGGAGTCATAACATGACATAACACCAACATAACACCAGCACTGCTCAACAGAACACTATTTTGGAAACTTCTTTCTTTGCTGTCTTAGTGAGAGTTATATGAGAACATCAGTATCTGTTTCATGTGTTTAGAATAGCTTAGCTCTTTGTGATTGTTTTTGATCAAAAGTAAAAGAAATGACAGAAAAAGTAGAGCTGCACTAACTAATTCTTTAATATTAACAGTGGATGATGATATGACTACTTGTATGTGACAGTGGTCGCTCGTAGTGATAATCCCACAGAGCGTTTTTGGTCAACTCTGCTGTTCCTCGTATTTATTAAGCTTTATAGCATCTTTCAGTTCATTGTTTGGGTTTTCCAGCGCTCACCTTCACTGTATTGTTTCATTCTTAAAACTCAAATCAGTGTCATTTTGACCATAACAGGAAGTTGTGTTCAGAACAGAAAAAGAAAGAAAAAGGGAGGAAAAACCCACTGTACTCTACCTGCTCAGCACCAAACAGCAGACAGACACTTCATTACCAGCTTGTGAAAATTAACATGAACATTAAGCAGCTGAAGTGACAGGAGTCAAAAGCCAAAAACAGAGCTAAAAGTTAGAGTGAACATATCAACTTAAAAAGAGAAATTTTGTTAGTATTGTTTTCACGGCGTGTCTCTAGTGCCCCCAAGTGGCCAAAAAATCTGTGGTTGCTATCTGTTACAGTATTCCTCTACAGTATTACTCTACTTGGCAACCTAAATCTAACCTCATATCATCATGCACCTGCTACACAGAACCTTTTCTGTCTTCATTGTGTCATAGAGCACAAAAAATGCAAAGGTCTGCTCTGCAGAGAAAGTAATTCAGTGTAACAACTTGAGCCAACTGTATGCAAAAACTGCCACAACCAAGACATAAACCAAAAAGTTAAAGCCAAACCAAAAAGCAGAGCCAGACACTGAATAACAAAATGCAATTAGAGACATTTCAAGACAGAAATTCAAATTATTTGAAGGACTTGTTAGCATAATGTGGGAAAGAGAGGGCCTGTTGTGAATGCCTTATGCAATAGTTACCCAGCACTGCCACTCCACAGATGGTCCAGGAGAGGTAGGCAGTTGTACCAGCACATCTATTTCCACATAGCAGCAGTAAGAGCTCTTATCCCTCTCTGCAAGCCCACACTCTGACAGGAGGCTGAGGCACTTGACGAGCAGCAGCGAGGCCAGATACCATGATTAAAAATGGATGCTGAAGTGAGAGAGAATGTCAGCATGATGATGCCATAACACACTCTTTAAAAAAAAAAAAAAGAAAAAGAAAAAAAAGCTGTCAGATTGGCACTCATTGGTGGGTTATTGATTACGGTGAGTGAGCAGAGTGTCCTAAGACTCAGGCTGGTCCCAGCAGAAGATTTGCATGATTGATGCTTTCTTTACACAGCTCGTATCCTGTGCTCGTCAACTTGTCAGCTCAGCAGAAAAAAGGCCATACTGTACCTGATGATAAATGGGAACTTGTTGAGATGCTATCTCTAAAATATTGAATACCTGTGAACCTAAATATAGTATATGGCAGCATAAATAGGACATAGTTTTTCATTATCAGACGTTTCCATGTGTGAGGCTTGAGGAGAGGACAGCTTTAGTTTCCATGCATGGGAATACAGCTGATTCTGGCTGTTTGTGAATGCAGAGCTCATACAACGTTCTTCTGATTAGAGAGAAACATCAGAAAATGTGCTGAGATGCTGAGTCAGATGAGCATTATACATACTTCCCGAGATATTTAATATTTGCAACGTTGGCTTCAAACCGAAAAAAAAAAAAAAAAATCCATGAAAAAAAAAGACATACATCCAGAGGGGGGAAATATATCTGGCTCCTTGCCTAAGTAGCCTAGACGTAGCATTAGTACAGTCTAAAAATCCAACACAAAAGAAAGCCCAGCTTTTACAAATTTGTTTTCTTAAGTACTTTTCAAAACAAATCTGTTTTGAAAAGTACAGAAACACTGACTGAAAAATACACTTAGAGCAGCTATAATCGATATTTTTACAGTTACAAACGTTCAAATGACTTGTAGTAATGAACCCACAGAGAATCATCAACAAACTCTGTAGCTCCCCTCACTCCTACAGAGCATTTTTTTCTTTATTCAGTTCATTGTTTTGGTTGTCTAATCCACAATTTTACCATTTTTGTTTCACAGAAATTGTGAGAGTTCCACTTTAAAATCCATACAATCTATTTCACCAGCTACATTTGAATTTTCTCTGTTTTCAGACCATTTTAATCAGTGCATTTTGCCACATTCATGTCCAGAAAATAACATGTCTCAATTCCTGATCCACACTAACAGTTTAAATAAGCCATTACCAAGACGCTGAATCCTATCCAATAATCCTGAACCAGCCTAATAGCTTTATACATGCACCCTGCTGTCACTGATTAACTGCTGTGATAATATGATTACTTGAGAAAATTGGGGTCTCTATCACATCATCAGTTTCTCATAAGATAAAGGATACAGGGTGATAGGAAAACTCCATCAAAGTAAGTGAAGAGCCACAATAGCTGAGAACTCCTATTACCAAGAGTGACAGTCATACGGATGAGTAAAATGTGTTCTCTCTCGCCTGCTATTGTGTTCCATTGTTATCACACCGGACGCCCCTAGGCACAAATTAGCGACATGGATGTCCAAAAAAGATGGGTTTATCATTAATTTTGCAATGTACTGTAGACATACAATACAAATGTCAAGGAATAGAACTTGCACAAAGCCTGCTATAATTGAGCTCTGCTTCTGGCCGCTAGTACCATACTATTGTCCCACTGGAGGCTATTCTTGATGACTCATTTCAATGTTGATGCCCAAACAAAGGCATTGATACTCAGGTCTTATACTTTGGTATAGATGCTACCAGCTGGGTGTCTTTAAAAAATAAAAATAAGGAAGTAGAGATTTCCTGAGAGGAATATTGATGGGAGAGTATTTTGAAGACACCGCTGTATCACATTATATATGCAACCAAAGGGCATGATGATTCAGCGGCCGAACTACTAATGAAAAGGATAAGTTTTAGCATGTGGGGAAAGGTTGAACTTTCCTCGACCCTGGAGAGATGGATGTAATGAGGTAAACACTGGAAGCAGAGAGTGTGGAGAATTAGAGGTTTAAAATTTCTGTCAGTTGATCAATTCATTACCATTTTAGGTTGTTTTTTTTTATATCTTCGATATTTTTCTATAAACAGACCACTTTGCTTAGAATGATAAGTTGTCTGTTATTGATAACCTGAGCTTTACTTTGGATTCTGTTTCTTAATGATAATGAGCAGAATCCCTCCTTTTACCGTGCAGCCTTCAGGATAAAACGATGAAATGAGATGAAAAGATGAACTTCCCTTAAACCAAATTCAAGGTGATCCAAGAATTGTTGATAACAAAACTCTCTACACCTCCTCTGCTTTGGGCAAGGTATCATTAAGTCAATATCTTGCAAAGGCTGTGATGTACTATGCGAAAACTTTTCTCAATATTCATCTGCTCAGGGAAGATTTACTGTAGATGATTTTTTTTTTTTTCCCCAGCAGTCCCTCGTCTTCCACTCCCTCAGCCTGCACAGATACACAGGATGGCACTCCTCAACTAATGTGTCTTCCATTAGTTTATGCTTATTCTGGCCCAGGACAAAGACATATGATACTTAAAGAGCAAAAAGTTCACCTCTGATCACAGTTCATTGATTTCACATTGCACTGAAATCCACTTTACTACCTTCACCTTGGCTGTACTACTGTAAGTAGAAGCTTCTTCAGAGGACCCTGAATTATTGAAAGCATGGATTCAGCACCTTGCTGAAAACCTACCACAGGGGTCTTTGGTCCATTCAGACACGATCTCATAGCGACTCCAGAATTTTTTGTTCACTGCTGTAGACATCCTGCTCCACTTCCTCTGGTCCCACACGTTTGGGGACAATGGGGACATGAATCACTATCACTGCTTTTTCAGTATTCCTCAAAGTAATTTCTTCTTCGAAGGACAGCTGCAATGCCTTTTTGAATATTACATGAAGTGCCCAGAGAGGAAACGACTAATCAAGATCAGATTAAATAAATGTTTTGTTTGGGGCAATGAATTATTCAGATAACATGCTGTTTCACTAAATCTCTTGTGGACTTTGTCATGCTTGCATTACATTTTTGTAGACAGAGTTTTTGGATGGTGACAAAAAGTATATAGAAGTGTTTTACCCTCTGTACAAGAAACCATTCATAGATGCTTTCACAGCTAATACAACTAGAATCCAAAATACTATTTGTCCACAGGTGCATGTTGCTCTGCAGGTTGTGTGAGTCAGGCTATACCCATCATATCATGCCATTTTTGTGAAGTTGGTGATCAGACTGGCTCAGAAAAATCCCCTTAAAATTATGTCTACCTGTGGTAAGGGCTGTGCTGCACAGAAAGGTCACCACCTACAAGTCAAACCACATGTCAATACCATAAACGTCTGGGGTAGTATTTACAGCCATTCATTGATCTTTTTCTCCTGTAAATCCCAGGGTCACTAGCTTTGTCTTAGTTGAATTATAGCATCCTTGTGCAAACACAGAGCATCCATCAACTCAGTATTTGAAACGTAATCAACAATAAATTATTAGATAACATAGCAAAAAGTTTGCCTCCATGTTGTTAGATGTTACCTTCTTACGCATTTTTAACCAAGTTGGTTAATAGAGCAGCCGCTGTTGAGCTCGTTTCATTTGCAGTTGTCCCACAGGCAGCAAAACCATTATGCAAATCTTCAATTGCTAGAATTATGTCTATGCAAGCTGTACTGTGAGCAACAATTTATTAGCGTTATGACCAAAAAGTATCTGAAAAGAAAACCCTTTGAATGAAGTGAATATGGTTACAAGACTACACCAGGAAGATACCAAGTGTCTGCTGATTTTCGTCAAGGACTGCAAAGGATTCACAACCAAATATTTAACATGGCAACTTTATAGGTTCATGTTAATTTGCCCAATTATTTCTGGTCTATACAAACAAGACTAAGCGCCTACAGCCATGCTAGAGGCTTTGTCAGGCTGTACGGTGGGACTAAATGGTAATGTCAGCACGCTAACAGGCTCACATTGATAATGCTAACACTCTGATGTTCAGCAGTTTACATGTTGTTCATCTTATTAGCTTAGCATGTTGCCATTCCACTCAGCACAGAGTACAGGTGAGGCCATTGGGAATATCATTAGTCTTGCAGGTATTTGAAATTTATACCTCATCACAGCATTGGGTGAAAAGACAGGGATCACTAAAGGTATAGTGATTCATTCTGTGGGAAACATGAATGTCTGTACCACGTTTCATGGCAAGGCATCCAACTGTTGAGATATTTTACTCAAAACTACAAATTTCAACCTCATAGCACATCAAAGTCATTAGGGAACCATAAATGTCTAGGTTTTGTGCCAGTCCATCCAGCAGATGTCAAGCTGTTTCACAAGTGAAAACTTTCCTTGTCCTATGAAGGGTTGCTAAATATACAGTATGTCAGTTTGGTGGATCCACTAACTGACCAACATCACCACACCTAAAGTCACTAAAGCAGCTACAGTTCCTAAACTGTTAAACTACCTAACACCTCAGTGTTAAGGTTCACTGATTTCTGGACCAAAATGCAGTGGCAGTCTAGTTAAATGTAGAAACTCTTTAATAAACTTACAGTCAAGCCAGAGAACAAGATGGCAGAACAGAACAGAGGATCTAAGATGACATAAATTCAGTGGAAACTAAGGAACTCTTCCATGAAACAAAACAACTAAGGAGGCAAATCCACAGAAACAAATGGGAACAAACACAAGTGAGCTGAAAAGCAGAGAAAGGAACACAGAGACTTAAATACACAAGGGAGGTACTAGGTAACGGGTGAAACAAATCAGGGCGGGGCAGACAATCAGAAAGGCGGGAAAACAGGAAGTAAGACCACAACTGATACACAAGTATCGTAACTTCAAAGTAAAGCAGGAAACAGTTAACAGAAAAACAAAGAAACCAAACAAATGCCAAGAAAAGAGTCACTGAAGGGGCTGATCATGACACCCAAATTAAATCTTTGGTTTCTTCTCTATCTAAGTGTTGTGTGTTGTTAGACTGCTCTGCATGATATACACATTATGAACCTATAAAGGAATCATTTTTTATTGTTGGTGCAGCCAAAATGGCCAGAGCAACCTCTGTATTCTAGGAGGGCCCAGGACAACTTAACTGCACAGTTCACACTTCAGTGATTTAATAGCACAGAGGTGTGAATGGACCTGAAGGACTCTCTTCCTTGCTCTCCTGTTTACAATTTACTACTATCTGGGGACAATTGAGAAGCCTGCCAGAGCTTTATAAAGATTAATGGCAACAGGAAATCATTAATCCCTCCTTCATTTTATTTTTCATTGTCTTAATTTTCAATTAAAAAACAGAGGTGAGTTGAAAACTGCTGATGGAGCCTAGCACATTTTTCCCAAAGTATGATGTATATTTACAAGAACTTATACAATCAATTGATGACCAGGAGCAGGAGATAAATTACTTGATATCTGGATCAGGCTGAATTTGCTTGTGTTAACAATTTTCTAATTTTCCACTTTTTGGCAGAGGTGGACAAAGTTTGTGTGGAATTATTTGGAGATAGAAGGAGGTTTGCACACTCTATGCATTAGTTTCTCTCTTCACCTTTTCCAAAACTATGCAATGTCCCTCCGGATAAAAAACATCAGCAGTATGCCTTTACCTCATACTCTATACCTCCTGGGTAAGATAAGTCAGACATGATGCTGTAAAATCAATACCTTTTAACATCACTGTGTTTCAAGCTCAGGAACTGGACCAATATCAGCTTGACAGAGCGCATCTCCTCCCTGCTGTCAACATGGGCTGAGGAAAAAAAGTTAGATTTTTCTTCTCTGTGAAAAAAAAGTGTAAATTATTAATGGCTTGTGTTGGAGGCAGGCCAGATCTCTCAAGGGAGTCAAGTTTTTCCTCCTGATACAGAACTGACACCGGCCTAACAGCAGTTTGCATTCTTCTCATCTGCAGCAGCTTGCAGGGCTCCGTTCAGCAGAGCCAGGCATGAAGCAGAGGCTGCTGATGGATGTCTCATATCTACACTGTCAGGTCACAGGCAACATAACTACAGCAAGTCTCTTGCACAGTCAACACACAGGTCAGCAGTAAAGGTCAGTTTCTGATGGCAGAGAGGTTTCAGGTACAAACAAGAGAGTATATTTGCTTTACTGAAGAAACTCCAATCAAGATCAAAACCTACATCCAGAGTAAGCAAAGCTTTTGGTAAAAATTCGTAAGCATGTTTCAAACTGCATTCAGTATGGTGGTCCACGGGGATCCGCATGCTGTCCACTCTTTTTTTTCTTCATAATACATGCTTCCACTCAGACAGCACAATGTGTATTTTCATACCATTGTGGATGCCCAACAATGCCAACACTTTAAACTGTTTCAAAGATTTAGAAAGTATTACAGTTTGAATGTGCAACAACTGTTTGATTTTTTTTTTTTTTTAATTAAAAATGGTGCAAACCAGAATTATAGTTATTGGTGGTGATTCTACAAGAGGTTAAATTCTGTGGGCTTAAATTCCAGAAAAGCAGGCTCAGTTTCAGGCACTGTCGTCACAGACAATGATTTAAATCACAGCAATAAAAGCATATTATAGACTATGTCGGTAAGCCTGCATTTTTTCAGCATGAGAATATTGGCAAAAGTTAGACATTATTTAGCTGTTTCTGGTGCAATGAAATGAACTTATGCGAAAAAGAAAGTTTATCATCATTATGTTAGAATAAGGCACCATACAACAATTAATTGTGCTCTAAACTATAAATTTGGCCTGCAACTGAGAGGAGCAGCCATGCTCACTCAGTGGGACATACCTGAACCTCATTTAGCCAGTGTAATTTATGGTGTGCAGTTTACGGTCACAGGAAATCCTCTCGGCACACAGGAAGAAATAAAATGAAATATAGCAGTAAGTGCTCAGGGCAGGGAAGGCTGGATGCACCAATTATGGCTGAACCTACTATAAAAAACATTTTCCTCCACCACAAAAAAAAAAAAACATCAAGTTCCAAAGAATGTGCAGTTTTGTAATGTTGAATGGTTTCTTTGCAGCTTTCATAAATTCACAAGTGTTGTTTATTGCTGAAAGTTTAAAGGAGAGCAGAGTTAATCTTCAGCTTATATGTTATTCCACAAATATGTTCAAAAATAACTTTGTCTTACCTGTAATGTCACACTGACAGTTTTCAGCAGAGGATGGATGGATTGAGGATGAATAATAAAAGGTAAAAAGTCACTCAAACAGTAATCAGGCTGGGCTTCTGGGGTTCATGAGGGTAATATCACTATCATAAAAAGAGCATATTTGAATGCAAATGCTCAGTGTGCACGAAAAGACCTCTACCTCTAGTCATCTAGCCATTTTAATTGTTTGCTGCTGTACATATGATGAGAGTCTTGCTTCATTGGTTCCATAGGGTTTTTCACAGGAGGCTTTTTATGCCAGCTCCTACTGGAACAGAATCCAAGAGCTCCCAGTTCAGCTCCAGCACTTATTTGTGAGGGTCTGCCATCATCACATAGCAATGGAAATAATTAGCCTTCCACTTTCAAAAAGTCTCGTTCAGATGGCCAATCTCACAGATTGCTTTCCCTCTCTCCAAACTTGACAGAGCACTCCAGCACTGGTTATTCATGCTCTCTCTGATGAGGCTGCCATATAACACATCCAGCATACAGGCATAAATCGCACACACTCTCTGTATTATGATCAACCAACATGAACTGTCTTATGTCATAGTCTGTGCATTTCTTTCAAGGTTCACAGAAAGAATCCAAGCAGAAGAAGGGAAGGAGAAAATGAATGTTAATGTGTGTGAGGTACATGTCAAAAGGCCTGTGGTATGGCTAAGGAGGAGAAAAGCTCTCCTGAGCTCGGTGGTCACATAGCTGATGGCGGCAGTCTTCATGGGTTCTGCACTTTTTATAGCCAGCATAATACAATAGGGAACAAGAGACACTGAGAGAAAAGGAAGCAGAGAAAGAGGGGCTCACGACTGTCTTGATTCATCTTTGCTGTGTATCCTGTGGGCTCTGCCCTGCAAAATGTGGCCTCACACACAAACACACACACACTCTGACAACGCAAGCTGGGCTCACTCTCTCTGCCTATATCAAAGGCCCTGCCACGCAGGGATTGACTTTTGTTCTTGGCAGCATGAAAAAAGGGAAAACTTTATGTTTATTTCCCTCTGGTTTTCTTTGGCTCCTGTTTTGTCGTGGGGGAAGTGTGCTTGTTGTGTGCGACGTCTGTTTACAGCACAGGGAGTTGCTACAGTATGTTGTTTGTTTGGCTCATCTGTGAGATTGACAGATTGTTTGTTTATGTTGGTTGTGTCTTCAGCTCATTTAATTGAAAATGCAGTTATTTGCTTATGCCAAATGTCTGAAGGCAGAACCAATGAAAGAAGAAGAGGGATGCATCCATGTTGTAGGGAACGTGTTCAGGACCAGATTAGTGGTGATGCAGAGAACTTTTAACAAACGCTGACCTCTGGTGGAGAACCACAAAAAAGACGAGTTTGTTTCATTTCCACAGCAGCTACAAAAAAATGTTTTGGCTGTGACATATATCAACTGGAAATAGCAAACTTTGTGCAACTTCTTATATTTACTCAAAGTCCATAGCATGAGAACAAATCTATAAACAAATAAATATTTTAATTTATTACACCATCTCAAAGACATTGTGTCAGAAATACAAGCAACAGAGTGATGTCAGATTTGTTTCTGAGCCTTGAGTTCAACATATCGCCCTAGACAAGTATGATCAAATATATACAGAACAATCACGACTCTGCAAAAGAATTAGGCAACTATTTGAATGTCATCCCTAAACATATATACACATGTGGGCTATGCTACTATAACAGTACACTATGTTGTAGGTGGTAAAACAAAACTAATGTGCCACTGAAGATTTTACTTCACCATAGCTCTGCTTGTTGTGACTCTTCTCCTCGATACTGTAACCAACCTGACTCTACATTTATAACGTCTGTGTTAATACCAGCTGGGTGAGAAAAAACATCTGAAAAGGACACTTGTAGTGTAGGAACAGGTCAGTTCAGCAATGTGTTGCCTATGTATCCCTAGTCAGTGCCTTCATTTGCACAATACATAAGTAAAACAGGTTAATCTGAACAAACTTGTTTTTTTTTTTTTATTATTATCACTGTTAGTTAGGCAGCTGACCTGCAGGCTGATTTAACTTATTAATGTAACGCTAATTACTAAAAGCTTCTAATGGTTCAAGTATTAACAACACGACTTGTTTGGCTAGCTAACAAGCTAGTACAACAAAAAGTACTACAAAACTAATTATGTTCTGCTCTCTGTTACCAGTGGAAAAATAACAAAAACTTAATGTCCATTAAACACTTTTAGTTTTGATGGTCAAATGCTGTTTTAAGCTAATTGTTGACAAATAAACCAGCCTCCAATATGGCTCCCTGAGCATGTGCTAAGTCAGCTGAAAGCATCTTACTACCATTTTCATGCCCATATACAGGAAGCAGTATCTCTGTTTCACATGCCTTGTGGTAAAAGACACTGCTGTGACCTAGCAGAGGTCTTTGTGCTCTCGCTGTTAGCACCAGTACCAGTGTAAAGTCGAGTGAGAGCGGATCAGGAAGAGACTGAGCCTGAGTCTTCAACATCTGTGGAGTCATATTCATCAGCGGACTCTGTGAGGGCTGGGTAGGGCCGCGGCTGGTCCAGGTTGACGTAGGTGACGTTCAGACTAATGTAGTGTTCTCCCTCCAGGCCTGTCAAGATGGTGGAGACAGCCGACACTAACGTAGCGAAGCTGGGCCTCAGCTCTGGGTCAGGGTCCCAGCACTGGAGCATAATGCTATACCTGGAAAACATGGACAGTCTAAGTGAAGAGCAAATGGCTGTCTTTGTCACTATGTTATAGGCTACGAGACATTTTCTTAAGCCTGCATGCAACATTAAAATAATCTATTGACTTTCATAATTTGTTACCATTTAAAATTTTCCTGAAAGTCCTAACTTTAATCACTTTATAAAATAGCAAAATATTTTTTGTCCCTTTTGAGATGTGGTAAGCAGGAGTTTGCAAGTTGGGGGGTTGTTGAAGTTGGTGAAGGTTACTGATTCCTAAGATACAAAATTCAGGCACATAACCCCTGTGAAACAGAGAATTGACATTTTTTGGCACGGATTAAAAAAAAAACACATGATGTGTTAGTGAGTTTTAGTGCTGATAGGCAGATCTTGTGACCTTTGCAAGGCAAGCAGTTTCCGCGTCAGTCTTTATACTAAGCTAAGCCAAGTGGTGTCTGGCTCCATCATCTCGCCCAAAAAGTAATTGAATACGTTTATTTCCAGGGTTGTGAAACTATTCCTTTCATGTCTTCTGCTGGTGTTCTACATGGGTTCTTGAGTGACACTCCTCCACCATGAGCCCACATCCTACCCACGTTGGGTAGGATGTGTTAGAAGGCATCAGTGGACAAGGTGGTATCAATGGTTGATTTATTCTCCATCGCCTTTCAAGTTGGTGAGCAAAAGGGATTTATCATTACAACAGCAAAAATATGTATGTGTGTATGTGATTGCGTGTGTGCGTGTGTACAAGAAGTAATCTTCAAAGTGTGTCACAGACATACGCATTAACTCCAAAACATCATTGCTTAACCATGTTGGAATACCAAGTAGTAGGCAATTTTTAGTTTTTAACACTTCTGAGTAACCATTCAAACATCTTGTTAGTACTACTTGGACTTTGTGCCAGAGCCTTTTCTCTTCTACCTTGTAAAGCTGTGTTGGTGTTACTGTAGGGGTGTATTGTATTAATGATGCAGCCCTTAATTCTGTGAAGTATACAGTTGCTGTACCCAAACTAAACAACACCATCAAATTATAATTACAGCTTTTCTTTAGACTAAATCAACATAATGACCAATATTCCTGCTACTTACAAAGGGTCAGGGCAGTACTGTGGCTGGGGAAGCCTCCTGCCCTTGAGTAAGTAATGTGTTATATCATAAGGGTCCACCTCTGGATAAGGGCTCGCTCCTCGAGTCAGCATCTCCCACATCAGCACTCCAAAGGACCACTGGAGAGGAGAGGAGGCTTAAGTTAAACAGCAAGTACCAGCATACAGGTGAAGCTACCATTCAGTAGCTGTAGACCGGTGTGCCCCTTTGTTGTGCTTGTGCTCATTTGTAAAGAAAAGACTACAAATCCTATATATGAGTTTAAAGGTCCTAAATAGGCAGAGCCGATCTTGATTGGTCGATCTTCATTTGCTCACCACATCTGACTTGGAGGTGAATTTCTGCGTCTGCAGACTCTCGATGGCCATCCATTTGACAGGTAGCTTAGCCTTCCTGTGGTCCTGAACACTGTAATACTCCTTATCAAAAACATCTCTGGCCATGCCAAAGTCTGCCACCTTCACTGTATACGACTCATCCAGCCTAAGGACAGAAAACATAACTGGATATCTTTTTTTTTTTTTTTTTTTTTTGCAAAGCATACAGTGCAGAAACAACCTCAACAAATGTTGTATTATGAAACATGTCCCAACAAATAATTCAGGCCTAAAGACACTGTATATAAATTCTCTGAATATCTCAGTGACTCACATGCAGTTGCGTGCTGCAAGATCTCTGTGCACAAACTTCTTCTGAGCCAAATACTCCATCCCCTTGGCAACCTGCAGCCCGAAGCCAATCAGATCCTTCACAGTGGGGTTCTGAACAACAAATACACGACAAAAACACTGAATTAAAACAGTTACAAATGCCACATAATTTACTAGTTAGTAAACAGATGGTTGTACATAAATCATATGATTAATTTTCACTGTTTTAATGTCGCAGTCGCACCCTCTTCTCGCAGCGTATGAAGTGACGCAGGTCCCCGTGTTTCATGTACGGCAGCACCACTAGAGGGAGCCCCTCCTGCGGCAGGAGGATGCCCAGCAGAGACAGCACATTGCTGTGGTGGAAACCCTTCATTATGATACCTTCCTTCAGAAACTGCTCCACCTCCTCAACATCTGTTATTCCTGACGACACACACACATAAACATTATGGACTCAAATCAAAAGGAAGAAAGACGCTGAAATCACAATTGGAAAAGTTGCTTTTAAACTGAGTAACTTAAATCCTGCAGCTATTTATTCCACAGCAGAGGAACTGAAGAGACTTTCTGGTGCATTCATAAGGTGTATAAATCAGCACTGAAGAAGCAGTTATTACTCACTGTTCAAAGATTTGACAGCACAGTGGATTTCTCTGTTGTTGTGGTCTGTGAAGTAGCCGTGATAGACAGTGCCAAAATGACCTGCAGGAAAAACAAGACAGAATGACAGGGGAGTACTGCTGCTCCTCCAAAATATGATACAGCTTTCACAAAGCTCCATAACAACACAGTGGGGTTTCTTACCCTTCCCTATGATCCGATGGTGCTGCACAATAAGCATCTCAGCGGGAATGAGAACATCCTTCACCTCCTCCAGCAGCTCCGGCCTAAAACTGGAGATGGAGATTTTTTCTGGAGGCATGAGGGGAGTGAGGGTGGGATCTCTGCTGCCTGCAGCATAGGCCATGCTGGGGAACACCACTGGACCCACCAGGGGGGTGGGAGGACTCAGGGACACTACTGGTAAAAGTTCAGAGAAAGGGGTTTATCACTGATAATTACAAAGGAATGTGTTTCAGAAGCAAATTAGCTATTCAGTTTTACAGTTTATTATGATAAGTGCTTGGCTACACAGTCACCTCTCCTGTAGTCCCCGACAGGTGACAGCTCCACATGGTTCGTTCCAGAGCGGTTAGCACTGTGGGCCAAACGAGTCTCTATCATGGAGGCTGAAAAACATTTCACAACACTTTTTTTTAATCATCAACCCAAAGAGAAGAACACATGTACATCCTATGCAACACCACGGATGTTCTAGTTGAAAGACGTTTGTAATTCATGCCAAATTCCCACCCACAACCGGTAGTAGTTATACAAACAAGTCCGATCAATGTCCACATAACAGAGAGGAGCCCACCTTTCTTCTTCTTCCTCAAGTGTTTCATAACAACAAAGGCCAGCACGGCTCCAGCCACCAGGGCCGCCAGGATCCCCAAAACAATCCCCACCATGTAGTGGTTACTCACTCTCACCACTGTGCCAACATTGTGGACCTGCCCATTGATGGAGATCTGGAGAGTCCATAAAGAACAGTGAATACCATTATTATTGCATTATTATTAAACAGTTTCTTGTAACTGCCCCTTGTAACTGGGAATTCAGTGTTTTTCTGTCACACATCGATGACTTTAAAGCTCGGACATCTGTTTGTGAAGGCATATGGCTAAATGCCAAAAAATTCAAACCTACCTCTGCCTTAAGGAGCTAGTTAAATGAATCTTTTGTTTTACCTCATTCAAACTTTCCCCAAACAAATACCACACATATATAACAGGAATCAGTGTGACCAGTTTTTGTAGATTCTTTTAAAATTGACTCTTTTGTGTTAGCTGTTTTTGATTTGATCATCCTAAATCATGGATCATCAAGAGGCAGTGATCACTGGCCAAGCAGGGGGCCCATACAACATGCATGACTGGGGCCACATGTTGGATGTTGCATCCAGGTAAGTCAGTCAGTCATTATCTAATCTGTCCAACCTCACTAACCTTCACTGGAAGCCCCTCACTGAGGATGGTCATGTTTTTAGGGATCCTGCAGGTTATTTCATTATCCAGGACTTTAGCATCACAGTCCACACCTGCCACTGTCATTGTGATGGTCATACAGGAGCTGACCAGGTTCAGCTTTTGGTGCTGTGGACACAGAGGTCAAAAATCAAAAATCAATCATAACTGATTTTATACAGACATAAAATCAATTATTTAAAAATCAGTTATGTAAAAGTCTATAATAAATATTACAAATTCACACTTGTTGTGTCATTAATGCAAATGCACCCTCAGAGCTATCTCTTACATGTAGTGACACTTCGTCAAATCCAGGGTACAAATTCAGCACGTGTCCTTCTGTTTCAAAAGGTATGGGCTCGCCATAGGGGTGGTAGGAGAACTCTTTGTTCCAAAGTCCCAGTGCTCCGTCCATGTCAAAGGAAAGCTCTCCCTCCTCTGTCTCATCCTTGGGGAACACAGGAGTGATACACTCCATCCTTGTGGGCAAGGACTTGCCTATGCACTCCTGAAACACAACAGTCCAGTAATTCTAAAACTGTGCACACTGGTTTAAAAAACATAATGTTTCTACTTTACATTACAATGAACAATGTACCCTTGTCACAGGTTTCAGGTGGCTCTCATTGGGTTTAAAGCGGATGATTGTGCGATAAACAGAATCCAGGTTCTCCCCTTCAATTACAATCTTTGAGCCCCTACAGTAGAGACAGATGTCAGAGGTGGTAATACACAATCTGTCCAATTATTTTCCCTTTGTCTTGATAAAATACATTGAATTCCAGATCAAAATCAAAATTAATTTATCAGAAATGTCACTGTGGAGTAAATGAGAGGACAACACAGAGTGTATACACAGAAGCTACTTGTGCTACCTGTCTCAGTGGCCTACCTGTCAAAGCTACAGTCAGGCAGGACAGCTGTAATCTTTGGATTTTCTTTGTAGTAAAACACCTTTGTGGTGAGGACAGGAGACTTGTCGATGAAAACACTCAGAGGAACATCCCTCACCTCTGCGATGGGCTGCGACAGACAGATGATGGAAGACACATTCCCTTTAGGTTTTGTGACTCTGCAGAGAGACAGAGGTATGTGAATTACACACCGTAACAGATGAACTGTAGTAGATGAAAAAGCTTCATGCTTTTAAAATATATTTTGCATGTTCACTAAGATAACATCTAGAGCAGAAAATAGTTCAGGTCTGAGTTAGTCTGAGGCAAAGACCTCTTAGCCTGTGGTTTCCCAAACTGTAACTATTCGACACGTTAGAACATGTTTGCTTAATAGGTCATGGCAATAAAAACACTCATCTTCCTAACCTCCAGAGAGTAGGGGAACTACACAAAGCTGTGAGCAAACAGTTTACTTAAAACTAATCAGAGTGAGTCTGATGAGGACATGTATTTGCAGACCTCTTTATAGGACAGGGCACGTCATTGAGAGTCACCTTCCTGGTCTTCCCAGCATCCAAGTGAGGTCCAGTCACTGTGATGAGCGTGCCCCCAACACGAGGACCATAGTTGGGCTGGATTTCTGTGATGTTGGGAATCTGAAGCGACAGTTTATCATAAAATTTTGATTAAAAAGTGCTTTTAATACTCAGCTGATGAAATGAACAATGTTTTCAATGTTAAGATTACCACAAACGTGAACCCTGGCATTTCTGCCTTCCCGTCAATAGAGTAGCGTCCCTCCACCTTGCCCTCATGCACCTCCACTGTTATATTGACTGGTTTAGACAGCTCAGTGGCCCCAGAGCGGCTCTTACACACCAGACTGAAGAGCATCACAAGAAAACACTTGTGTAAGCATGTCAGCAGAAAATATTGTTACTGCAACACCTGTGAAAATTCAGTTTTATGGGGGATTAAAACTGTTGGACTTTAAACAGCAGCAGGAGACAAAAGTAGCATTTGGTACTGCTAAAATACAGTGTTCAAATTAAATCAAATACCATTTAATTTGAATGGTTAGCACTGTCATTGTCATTAAGAGAACATTAGCATGCTCACATTAGCATTTAGCTGGAAGCACAGAGCCACTAGCATGGCTGTAGAGCCTTAGTGTTGTTTACATGTTGGTTATATAGCCTGGAAAATGTAAACTATGTACATGGCATTATCAATAAGATATTTTGACAGCATCTTTAGTAAGGCATCATAGAGCACACACCAAGTTTTGGTCAGTTGGTCCCTAAAGTCTAGTTTCAATATTATGAACTAATGTTCAACAGAGTTTAAGATCATTTCTCCACAAACAACAGCATCAATAGACCAGATCACAGTTCAGACATGCTCTGTTTTCTCAGTTTCTCAGAGGGCTTCTGGGAAAGAAATTATAGCCTTTTATTTTCTTTTCACAGCACAAGAAAAGGGTGGATTTCCACAAAATCACTATGGTATGAACAGAATGTACCAGGCCGAGCCCTGCGTGGTCACTCACTGTGTGTTGTTGCTTTTGACTGGAAGCACAGTGCAGGGGGTCTGTCCCAGGCGGACTTGGTGGGTTCTGGAGGTAATGGCAGGTCTTAAGGGCGACTGGAACTCCCATCCACACACCGTTAGCTCTGTTTGACCATCAGGAGGAGCAGTCCGTGGAAAGAACTGCATAAATATAGCAGAATAAGCAGTGTAGTACCACCTTGAAATGAACTGTTTCCATTAGTTGCACAGACGGATTTTTTTTTATCCTGGATTACAGAACAAACCTCACCCCAGAGATCCCAGGTGGGCAGGACTCATTCCTCCAGTGACTGTGACACTCGCTCTCCCAGGAGCACACTCCAGAGCACCAGCCACAGCCCATGAACTTAGGGGCTGTCAGACACATGGCGCAGGTCAGGAAGTGCTGACAGCCTGGCCCCCTCTGGGGAACCTGAATCATCTGTAACAGATTAGCATTTTTGAGGTCACATATTTGAGAAGGATCCGCAGCTTCCCTGTGCTATTTCATATTAATGTGATTATAAATGTCTCTGATAGATGAGGATACTAGAGTCCCAGTCGCAATTTATTTCTTGCCTTCCTATCCCTGTACCATATTTGTCATTGATGATAATCATACAGATGATAACATAACAAACATCAAATGTACATACATTTCCAGCAATTAAAGCAGCTGTAAGGTGATAATGTAAATTGTACAAAGGGATTTGCATATAGTTTCCAGTGACCAAATAAATAAAACAATAACTTGTTTTTTTGTTTGTTTTGTTTTTACTCTTAATGTTTCATAAATTACAATATATACAATAATAGAAATATGCAGCTCATTTAGAAACTGTTGTAAAACTTAAATTTACTATTTAATAATTGATTCCTTCCATGCAAATGGAAACATGTAAACTGAGACTGGGCCTCGTCTCGGGTCAGCTCCTGTTGCTGATCTAGTAAACTTATCTGACTAATAACATGAATAATGAGACTATTCATTTTGAATTAAACTGTCTTATCTCTTTAATCCACACTTCACAATATTATCTTAACAAATGCGTTTTCTGAACATCAACCAGGCATCTTACAAACGTCTTTTCTTATCTGTTTATCTGCATAGTTTTGAAGGATTTTAAGAAAAGGTGTGTCATTTTCTGGGAGGGAATGCTTTGACTGCAGTCTTGCTGAACCAGAATCCTGAAAAGATCAAATTTCTCCCTGGAGTTTTCAGAAGAGCTTCATTTCCCTGGTGTGTCCCAGTATCTGTCGCACAAGATGAGACCATGAGACCCACGTGATTACTGATCTAGAGCCAGCCTCTAATATCCACTCTGCCCCAAACTGAGTCAGATCAAGTTTATTGATTTTCTTTGGCCAGTTATTGATTTTCAGGCTCACGTGCGTCTCACCAGATCCCAGGATGCAGGTCGGAAAAACACCTTGGACAGGTCTCCAGAGTATCACAGGGTCATAGAGGGACAATTGGTCACACTCCTAACTCATTTGTCATTGTAATGTCACCTGGCCCCCATGTCTTTGATCTATTTAAAGACTCTGGGACTGCTGCTGTACCTTGTCTCCAACCACAAAAAGAAGATACTCTGATGAGTAAACGGCAGCAATGGACGAGACTCTCTGGTTCTCCTCCAAAGAGTAATTGGCAAAAATAATAGGACTGGATCTTGTCAACACAAGCTGCCAACACAGACACAACAGATGAGTATTAGTACTAGATCATATACAAATGTAAAGTGAAGACTGATATCTGAAGACTGATTTTTTAAAATCTTGCTGTATACCTGTAGCAAACGTCCAGTCGAAGTGCCAATATGGGCTACAGTCTTATTCTCTATGGTTGTGACGAGCAGAGAGGTGAGCAGGACATTCGTCATCTGCCGGTTGAAGAGGTCCACTCTGTAGTAGGGCTTTGACACCATGGTAGGATGGTCTCTGCATGTGGCGTTGTTCTCCATGCTCTAGTACCAAGGCCACAAGCACAAGCAGAGCACAAGGAAATTAAAGAATGAGCCAGCAAGCTGAAGCAGAAATTATATTAAGCATTGTTTAAAAACGTATTATTAGACACGTTTTAACTGGGCTGACCATACGGTCTACAAGAGGTGGCCTGTAGATACAGTAAAGAAGAAAGAAGACTGTGAAGCATGACCTCCTGTAGTGCTGTGTATGGTAAAAAAAACTAAACAAAAAAAAACATAATTTATAATATGTATGAAAGTTTATTCTTGACCTTGGAAAATAGTACTTTGACAAAATAATCGCAACTCAAGGTCAAGTAGAAGACAAACATCCCAACTAAAATGAATTTATTAGCTTTCAGCTGTATTACACTGTCTTCATCAGCTGATGATGTTTACTTAGTTGTCATGAAGATGTAGGAGAGAGCTAGTAAGGGTTTTGTCAAATTGTTGTCCCCATGCTCTTAACTCATGCATCAACACGAAAATCATGCAGTTTCTACGTTTCCTTTAAATTAAGGGAGCTTACATTTTTTGCCACGACTACAGCATCTAATCTGATTAATAAAGCAGCTTCAATTATTGCTCCTGCATCATAGTATTTACAGTAGTATTTACAGATGGAGGAAGACAAACTGTTTTCTTTTGAGGATGTGATATGAGCTGCAGTGGTCACCAGGGCAACCGTGAGAATCAAACTCAGTGGCACACCAGAAGCACAAGGTGAATCTGTTATGATAATAAGATCATTTCATAATTTAAAAGGATGTGATAGAAGATTATGTGCTGCATGTACTGAATGAAGGATTACCCTGCAGCTATAGACACAGAGCAGGGTGGATCCCTGTTTGATTTAAGGGAGTCTTCATGTAAACACTGGCTTATGTCCATAAGGCCAAGATGTTAAACCAAAGAATTTAATACTTGTTTTCTTGGCATATACAAGTGGTGACATGAAATCTAATCCAAGGAGCCTCTGATGTCTACAAATTTGATTACATATTAAAAAGCATAGTATTATAGTATTTGTGAGGCAGAGATGGCATTACTGGCAGCACAGGTGTTTTGATCTGCTGAGAAATGGAAAAACCAGGATTTCAGAGTGTTGGACAGTTCCACTGACAGGCTACTCAACACTCAGACCTGAAGCCAAGAGCAACAGCACAGCAGAGTTCACTAGTCCAAGCAGAAAGAGCTCCTCTGAAGGAAAACAGAGAAACGAACATCCAAAACCGCTCCAGTTCTACCAGACTTTATAAAACTGCAGAGCTTATTCCAGCTGGTTCCAAACCTTCATTAGCTCTGAATGTAACAGCTGAAAACTGGTGTGCATTACTTTCTTTTTCTTGCCCTGACCTGACCTCACAGCATCGCATCTTAGTCACAGCATCATTTTCTTAACCTAAGTTCATAGACTCAACATCCAAACTATGAAATCATAGCTGCAACTGCAACAACGACTTCTCAGGTCTGGGAATTTTGGAGTCATACTTTCCACATGATGTGCAAACTCTGCCTTGGATTTACTTTTAGTAACTGGGGAAGAGGAAGTCTGACCACAAGCTCACCACTGCCCAAATGTCACCCCTGTGAGCTACACAGTGATCAAACGCAGCTGGAGCTGACGCTATGCTATGACAAAAACCTTTTTGCATTTGTTTTTTCTGTTTCATTTCATTCATCATGTTTGGCTCTGTCCACTGCACAGTAATGCCGATCCTGCCAGTACAGTGAGCAAGTTTAGCTTTGGGGTTTACATGATTTCCTAAACTGATATTTCTCCATAATAATCCTAAAAAAACACGACTGAGGGACACTATTTGGTATTATCATTTTTTACTACAACCATTCATCCAGGGAAGAACTCTAAGCACTTGCTTACTCATTCAGTCTTCCCCTGTTCATGTACAAAAACGTGCAAAAAATTGTTTCGACTGATTTCATTCAGCCGCAACAAGCTCTTGGAGGTCTGGGTATCTTTAATATCTCCTCTATGTTTATGCACATGTTAAGAAATCAGATGTTAGAACCACTTTCACACGGTAATATTTTTAACAGAGATCTCAGTCTGACAGTGATTAATGTTACATACTTTCAGTCTCTGCACCCTCCATGAAGCCAGTCACACACAGCTGAATTTGCTTTTGTTTTTCACCTGTCTGCCTCTCTTAACAGTCAAAGAAAATCAAACTGGGAGTCTTTCAGTTAAACAAAGGTAGACCTGAGACCATAAAAATCCCCAGTGACCACCTGTAATTGCTGTGTTTTAGTGGACTGACGAACTCACCTCATGTGGGCAGCTCTCACAGGGCTGGAAATGGCAAAGTCCTCTGGAGAGCTGCTCTGGTCCAGACTCACAGCAGTCATCCACCCCATCAACGATTGCTTTGTTCACATTGTCCATCGGGAAGGCGCACAGGGCCGAGTCATGCTCTGTGACCCCGTTGTCATCAGTAACCGCAAAAACCCCATAGAGGATGTCATCCTCTTCCTCCGCTCCTAACTCCTCTGCCAGCTCCCTGCCTGCCTTGCCAAAATGGGCTGCCTGGACCACATTGTACACCACATCCTTATAGGGTTCACTGGCTACATTCCTCCTCCGCCGTTTTGGTTCAAACCGACACTCCAGGATCACCTCACGATACCTCTTCATCTCCCATTCGTTCCGTGGAAGACGGCCCAAGCGAGTCTGAAAGGGCGATGACTCCTGGTCGGGGCTCTCTCTCTGGACTGAGAGGAAGTAGACAAACTCCTGAGTGAAAAAGCTGTAGACATATTCAATATGGTACGTCCTCCTCAGGCCAGGAAGGACAGTTAGGCCACGTACATCACTGTAGAAGCCATCTTCAGTGGCCAGTGGTCGACGAACTGATATAGACTTCCTGCCATAACGCTGGGTCACGCTGTCATTTACGGTGGTGGCAACAAAGAAGTAGACAGTTTGACCCTCCTCAACCATGGTGACTTTGGTTCCGAGAGGGCTGGCCACACAGTCGGGACAGTAGGCAGCAGAGTTGGAATCCTTTCTGAACAAACACTTAGACAGAGAAGGCGGCTCTCCATTTGAGTTCAGTTGGTGGAAATAGCACACACCATACTGAGAACTTCCACATGAGTATAAATACATAAAGAGAGTATCCAACAACAAGACCTGATTGTTTGTGTCCTCCAGGAAGTTGGGATCCTTGTCAATGTGGCACAGATTACATATCTGACACTCAGGGCTTCCCACCGGCCCTGTGCGGAGCTCCCACACCTTCTCCAAGCTTCTGTTCACGGCTTCGATCACATTCTGAGAGGCTACGTACACCTCCTGGTAGAACGAGTTATTGACAATGTTCTGGATGGGGCCCCGGGCCTGGAAGAAGGGCATGGTGTAAACCACAGAGTAGTTGACAGGACTTAGGGCCAATGAGGGACAACTGGCCAGAGCAAAGGCCAGCAGAGTCTGGATCCAGACACATGTCCCCCACTGTGTGGTCCAGTGGACCATCTCCACTCCGGGGAGCACGGGGCGGGGGGCAACAGCACAACGTGGGGTTACCTCCAGGTCTGATGTCGGGACCAGAGCATTTTTAATGCCAGCCAATGATACCTGAAAGAACAAGGAAAATGACAGAAAGGAGTGAGTCAGTCATTAAGGAATTATCATCTTCAACACAAATACGACTGAAACCAGTATGAAGAGTAATTTTGCAACTTTTCCCTTTTTCCAGTCTTCATACTAAGCTAGGAGAACGGTATCAATCCTCTCATGTAACTTGGCAAGAAAGTGAAAAAGCACATTTCATACTTTTTTTTTTTTTGAGACCATCTCATGGTCTGTTTGCTAAAACATGATTTTTTTTAATCAAACTCCATCCACTGAGAAGGAGCAAGGCAAGGCTGGATTACCAACTAAGCTAAGCGGGAAACTGCACCAGGTTTATTCCATATTACTTGGGCTTATTCCCAGAAACCCATGGTGAACATACTTAAGTAGCTATCATAAAAAACTGGCAAACTAGCAAAAAGTAACATTCAAGCAGGTGGTGACACTGAGTTTTTGGCATTTTTGCTTTAAAAAAATAAAAAAGACTCAAATAATTAATCAATTAACAAAATCATTGCCAATTGCCATTTATTTTTCTTTTAATCAATTTATCAACTAATCATTGCTGATTTGATTTCTAGGTGTCTGAGAAAATAATTAAACCTCCTGCAACACTATAGAATGATTGACAGTGGCCCATAAAACACAAAGTATTGTTTTATGGAAAGTATGTGCATCATTTGTAAGTGAAGAAACTTAAAAATCAAAATCCGTCTGCTTAATTATGCTCTGTTTTGAATCCTAATAGATCTGAGGTGACAAACATCATCATCATCATCTTGGTTGAGCCAGATGTTGATAAAAGTACATGAGGTCATAAAGATAAAAGCTTCCTCTGACTCACCACAAACACTGAGAGGAAATGTTTACATAATCAACAAGAGAGCTTTGTTGGTAGCGTACAAAATAGCAGACAGTGGATAAAACTATTCTTACAGCACCTTCCAGCACAGGTCATTAATTTCTATCTGGTCATGTTTACTCTGGTTAATCTGCCATCCCATCTTCATTTTCCACAAATGATGTTCTTTTATGCAAGAGAAGAACTGGTAGTAACAAATCAAGTTAATGCACCAGATTTATCAAACATGGGGAATTTTTCCATAGCTCATCAAACTCTGAACAATAACCAACCAAATGGAACCAAACTCCGGGCCTTGTCTTCATCCTGAACAGACGTTTATTTGGTGGATTATTAACTAGACACATCACAGTATGGCTGTATTCAAGAACCCCTGGCCTCTCTGCTTTGCATTCCTGTCACAACTACTACGTGCCTTTCAGAGGGAAAGGTGTATATGGACGGAGGAACATAAGACGACATGTGCCTTTTTAAGTCCCAGGTGAAGAAGGAACCGCTCATCTGCTCGTGCGAGAGAATTTCATCAGCTGTGATTATTTTATCTGACAGAAGAGAAATGTCTTTTTGGAGAATCTTTCAAGAAAACAGAACTTATCATGGCTCTAAGCTGTCACACAGAGAAGTTTGAAGTCAAGAGTTTGGTGTCTTCACATCAATAATTCATAGATGTTGTGTTACATTTTAACATTTGCAGCTCCATGAGGTTAAGGTTAGAGGACATGGGTACACATAGTAATGGCACTGATTGACTTTGTTCATGTTCATGGTTAATAAAGCAAATGGTTGAAATTGAGTTTCCATTCATTGAGCTATTGTGCTATTTACGGGCTGGTTAGCATGCAGGTTTTTATGGAGTGTATTCCCTCAGAGGTGACTTGTAGGTGCAGTTATACTAGAACACCTCCTTGGTTCTCTTATCAGGACAATATCAAACCAGATGTCTAGAAACTTTATACAGAATTCTGATTCACAATCAGTGATCAGTTATATTTACACACATTCTCTTTGCAAACATTGTATTGGCTGCTGACTACAACGGCTTTAATGAATCAGTGCCTTGCTCACAGGCACTTTGACAGCAGTTAATCAGAGTAGGAGAGAGAGCTCCCCTCGTTCATTAATCAGTGTACAGATATCCAGAGGGAATTCAAGATGCGAGCTGCTGCGCAAACAGTCAATGGTGAAAACATATTACCCCAAGGATTCACGTATTGATTCAGTGGCAGGCAGTGCATCCTAAACCAGTGCAGAGCCACTAGAACCCTTCAAGCGTGGATATTAGGTCTGTATTTACTTTATTCTGAAACACCTTTATGCTAATATTTGACTTTATTCTTCAAAAACCATCTGAGATGAGTCCAGGTGGTTGAAAAGAATTCAAGATTTAGCAAGCTGATGTTACACAGAAGCAGCATCATTTGCAGCCCGAGTCTACGCTCTTTTCTTGTCCTTTCTAAATAACATTTTCTGTTTTGTTTTGGTCATATTTTTTTAATCTTACGTCTGCGTTCATGCTTTTGTTACATATTCTGACACTCTGCCTTAACATCAGTGGAATCGTGCCCGTGTTCCATACCCATACCAGTTCCAACCAACATGTAAGATGTTATCCAACTCAACACAAAAACCTGAAAGGTTAGACAGAGCTACACCTTGCTCAGTGAGCTCCAGGTATGGTATAGTCACTATTGCATTTACTGTACTGAGGATAAGTCCAATGAGAAATGTGAATTGTGAATGGAAATATAATATTCCAGAGCACTTCTCTCACATTATACATTTTATAGTCAATAAAACTGGCAATTCCCCCTGTTCAACACAAACTTCTCACAAACCATCAAACATGCACAGCATAGCACACATGATTAACGACGAATTTAGGTTTACTAAAAACACTGATTTTAAATTTAAATTTAAATCAGTGACAGTAACGCATTAGGATTAACTTACTTAGCCGCACTGTATTAAACATTTTAATTTCCTGTCATAGTATCACTGTATGATTTCTGCTGAGCTCCTGTTGAAAGATAAAGAGCCGTCGGAAGTCTGTTCTTCTCTAATCTGATGAAAAATACCTCTGGCACGTGCAGCTGTGAATGTTAGGAGAAGTTTACCTGTACAGGTTAGTTACTGTGCTCTTCAGGGAAGTCACCACTGCCCCTTCTGGTCCTTGTCTGACTGTGGACGAGCGCAGGGATGACTGGTCTGTCCTCAGACAGATTCGGGACAACGCGCTTAGGTTCTCTGCTTAAAGTTAAAACCTGTCTCTCCTCACAATGCGCCGGAACATGTAAACTGTGTTGGTTTCGGTTCCAATTTCAACTCCCCGTAAGAGTCGGTCTCCTCTGCCTCTGGAGTGCCCCAGCTCGCTCCTCCCCTCACCGCTGCTGGCTGACGGAGACCAGCCACAAACCCAATTAACCCACATTGTATTGATCTACCCACCTTTCATGTTGACACGCGCCGCCGTAAACGGATGTAGGCTGCATGTGAGTGTGCATTTACACTGAACTGGTTTCTGTTCATATGGCTTTCTTTCTTTCTTTCTTTCTTTCTTTCTTTCTTTCTTTCTTTCTTTCTTTCTTTCTTTTTCTTTTTTCTTGCAGCCAAAATGACCTGTTTCAGCCATTTGCACTATTTTTAACATTCAAGTGTACAGTTAATTTATTGTTTTGGCAACAGACCAGCATGTGTACCGGTGTGTCTGCAGAAACATGGAGGTACTTATGAATTACCCTGGAAAAAAAAACAATCCATAAATATATTTTATTGATACAATCAATATATTTTAAATATATAAAAGAGAACAATAAAAGCAAATAATAATAATCACATTACTATTATGAGATCTCATTAAGGTTGTTATAACAGGCAGTTTCACCGCTCTAGCTTCAGATCTCTAGCTAATGTGTGAATGAAGCATGAAAAATGATGTGAACAGCAGTTTGGTTTTTTTACTAATCATTTATTTATTTATATATAATAATTTTGGAGTTGTGCCACAGCAATAAATCTGCACCGTTACAACCTTCTGTTGGCTTTGCACAATGAGCGTTAGTTAAGGCATGATTCGGCCCATGATATACAATGACATTTAATGAGGAGCAGAAAAAAACTAATCACGCAACACTTGTCTTGGTATTAATTTGCATATAATGGTAAAAGGACTACCTAAGGGAAATGTTAATGAACAGTGGGAGATTGATAGATTTAAATTACACTGACATTAACAACACATGTTAACACAAATATTGACAGCAGTAAACACGTTACAGACTCATGAACACATTTCTTAGAGTGCCTTTTGCATAAAGAAAGTGCATAGAGATAAAATAACAATGGTTCTTACAGTTATCAGTCATCATGTAAAGTGAAAACACAACAGGAATGTTGTTAACTGCATTCTGAGAGTGTGTCTTGAAATAACGCATTATATCGTAGGTCAGTTTTAAAATTTTATTTTTGATTTTTAAGATTTTTTTAAAGAGTTGATAGCATTAAAAAAGAGCATTTTTCTTATTCTGGGAGGCATAACAGGTCCGGCATAAAGTTTTTTTGTTATTGAAGGTGTTGATGCTATTCCCATCTGTTGGTGTTATCCAAATCAAAATATATTAAAAAAAAAACTAGCCAGCTAAAATACAGCTTCAGTTTACCTACACTGGACAATCTACTTCATTGCAAATCTGTGAATTCAATCAGAGGGATCCAGAAGCAAGAAATGCATAGCTTTGACAATCAAACATTATGTGGACTGATAACTATTTCATCCCACTGCAGTTGTTAGCACCAGGCCCGTTTTTGTTCCACGAGGTCAGCCAGAAGCGAGGGCTCAGTATGTGAGGGGACTCAGGATGAAGAGGCGATCCTCCTCCTTCCTGATCCACTTCAGCAGTTTGTTGACAGCAGAGACCGCCAAGGCCTTGGTCCCCAGCGGACTGAAGCAGAGGTAGAGCTCGAAGCCACTTGTCACCTGCAGGAAAGAACAACAAGACAAGGGGCATCATGAGGCCATTCAAAGTAGTACTGCAGTACGCTGTGATGGCTTTGGCTCAGTTTCAGTGTGTAAAAGTCAATGAGCCAAACTAACTTGATTAATTCTTACCTTTAAAAACAAGATACTGTCCTTACACATACAAGGTGAAAGCAACCTCATTAGTTTCACTGCTTATTACTAAACGTACACAGGCCATCACTGAATCACTTTAACAGCATTAACCTCAAGAGTAATACTGCAACATAAATGTTAATCGTTTCACCACCACCGGTGAAGGACATGGAGAGAAAAAGTTTTTTTTCAGTTTGATTTCCTTTTTATTATGGTCAAAGTGTCACAATGCACACTATCTGTTACAACAGTGTAAATTGTGGTTTACGCTCTACAGCTTCTGTAAGCATACTGTGAGGCCTTACTATATTTTAGATTAATAAACATACAAGTGCTTAAAATATCTAATGTATGAGGTTTTGACACGTAGTTTGTTTTTGACATTATTTTTTGATTATTATCATTTTATTTCAATATGTAACAATGATTAAAAACTCAGTGATGAAGATCTACATGTTGAGGTGCTCCGATAAACTTCCCAATTCACGTTCATCCATGTGACATTTGAAAGAAAATTAGATGCATACAGCATTTAATGTTCTGAAAAACTGAGATTCTGTTATGAAAACTGATAAACTGTAATTACTTTCGAGTTCACAATGCCAGGCTTACCCACGCCAGCAGGTTTTCAGTTTCACTACAGCGGTAGAAGGAACGGAGAGGTCTGGTTGGATGGTGCAAGCAGCTGTGAAGGTCTTGGTACAAACCCATCAGCCTTTCCTGCTCTTCATCAGACTGGTACACCACAGGAAACTCTGGGCTGGAGGACAAGAAAGAATCTTGTGAAGTGAAACGCCTAAAGATTTGCACCCATGAGGTGTTTTTTCTTCTTCATTCTCTTTGCCAGTGCATTTTTCTTGATGAGAAAAACACAATGAAGCACAAGTGTAACTATTAAAATCTATCAGCATGCATCCTACCCACCTAGTGTACAGCCCTGAACTCTTAGATTTGTACAGGAAGTGCCTGAGCTCTGGGATGCCGACCTGCTCCACTGAATAACTAGGACATTTAAGCGCCTCCTTCAGAGCCTGGTAGGCACTGCGCTTACTCAGCCTCTCCAGAAACCGTTGCTTGCAGTCGGACATGTTAAAAAAGTCCTCTCTGTCTGTTGAGACCAGGATGAGGCAGAGCTCGGACGCAGGCTCCAGGTAAGAAATGTGAGCGTGAAAAAATCCTGCAGTGTTAAACTTTGGCAGGCAGATCGGCGTCCAGCCTTCACCCTCTCTGAAGGACGAGGAGGAGCCGACGAGGTTGAAGACCAGATGCAAGTCTATGTGGTGCAGGAACTGATCCTTTTTTCTCACCAGGGTAACCAACCGGTCCCCTGCCAGTAGGATGGAGAACACCAGGTTTTTGGCTTTAGCGGCCTGCAGGCTTGATGAGACCACATCCCTGGCAGAGCTGGCCAGAGGCAGGCAGGTGACGGCGCTAAGCAGCAGGCCGGGGTCTCGGTCCAGCCGATGCAGCAGGTTGTCGGTGAGATACTCGGAGCCGGCCAGCAGGCGGCGCAGGTCGTAGTTCTGCTTGTGCTTGAAGATGTGGTTGAGCTGAGTGAGGGTAAGCAGGCTGACGATCTGGTAGTAGATGTACTGCAGCTCCCGCAGCAGCTCCTTGTCTGATTGACAGGTCCGAGACACGCCCACCAGGACCAGAGGGCTCTTGGTGAGGAAAACCACTTTACAGCCATCTGACCGAAAACACATGAACAGAGGTTACATGGATTCAATAGATTTCATTAAATGCCCTTTTACTTACTTATGAAACATATGTCAGGGCCAAAACATATTCTGACCTGCATGGATGGAGTGGATGATGTTCTTCTCGGCTTCTACGAAGGATACGAGGGCCATCATCACCCCCATGGTGCTGGACAGAGCCTCCTCTGTGCCGTAGCGAGTGTAGATTGGCTTTCCAGCCTCACTCAGCACAAACACGTGTTTTCTGTGGCTCCTCCACGCCTCACTGCACACATCCTCCTCCTTGGACCTGCTCTCCGATGAAATGTTGTCCTCTATGGTTTTCTTCCCCACCAGCACCTTGAGCTCCTCTGCACACTCTCCTTCTGATCTGTCCAGGTCAACGTCCCTCCGAGCTTCTTCCTCAGCCTCTGCAGTCAGATCCTCAAAAGACCGCGTGTGGACGAACATAGCACTCTTCTGACCAGCACCTGCATTGAAAGGTGGTCAGATGTTTGTCAGTATAAGCCTATAAAACAATTTCATGACGAAAACAAGCTTCAACAAGCAACACAAATTTAAGCTTTATACTTTATTGGATGTGATTTTCAAACAATATTTTTCGCTTTTCCAAGAGAAAAGGACACTAACTAGTTGGTTTGGCAAATGTTCATCTGATAAACCGCCACAACGATTCCCTGAGCTGTTCTATGGGAACCATCCAGGACTGTCTCCCACCCAGTGGACGACAAGGTCAGGAACACAGCTACCGTTGACCAAAAAAGGTGAAGATGAAGATGAAGATACAGTTTTCTGCTTTAAAAAGAAAAACAAGTCTTCCTCCAGAATCAGCCATAACAACAGTTTCATGTGGTTCGGTAATAAACATTTTATTTGTGACAAGAAACAAGCATCGCCTTATTCTAAGCTGCCACTTTTCAGAGCAGTTGGGGAAATTAACAACCTCTGGTCACAGCTTATTTAATTTAGAGAAAACAGGAGAAGAATAGGAAAAGTGTGATAATGAGTCAGGCAGATAACACTGCAAAAATGTCCTGTTTATCTCCAGACTGGAAAGAGCAAATCCAGGCAAAGTTACATCATTTTTCCTGCCAGAGTTGGATTTGCTGAAGCTGGATGTGACAGATGTGAGATGCTGCAGACATGCTGTGAAACACAAATCCTCTCCAGAAGTCAGCCGAGAGATGTCTGTATTATTACAGTTCTCGCAAGAAAATATGGCAGCGTTTCCTTCCTCTGTTGATGGTATGGCAAAGTATTTCTAATGCATTTGTTTTTCAACCACATAAAGAAATGATTGCAGTTATAAGTCTAATCTCACGGAGATCAAAAGTAAAGGTGCACGTGTTCACTGTCACTTCATTAAGTCAAAATTTTCCATGTTTGTCACACAACCATTGCCCTATAAAAAAAATGGATGTTTGAGTGACATCCTGATTACAAAAGACATATTATTGTGATCATATGTTCTGCATTTCTTTACACAAACAGGATGTGAATATTTATGCTGTCTCACACACACACAGCGCTCAGTATGAGTCATAACTCTAATACTGCATCTTGACAACAATATCAAATGAAGAACTTTTTCATTAAAAAACTGTTTCTACAGAAAATAAAAACCAGTCCTTCTGGTTTTTGCTCCTAGTTGCAAGTTGTGCCGAGCAACTACTGGTCAGCAGGATGTCTACTCATGGATCACTTTTCACCCATGAGGGACATTACAGGGAAGTATTACTCTTGTGCTTTAAGTAAGCTCTCGTCATGGTACAATTATGTATCCACTGAATATCAGTGTTATTGCAGGAACTGGTCACTGCAAGGATTACATGTTTCCATTTTTCGAAAATATTATAAATTAAAAAATAATTGAACCTACATTTTGCAGTGTAGTGCCATCATTGCATCACTGCATCGGATACCAAATGAGGAAATAACAGAAGGCTCAGTCATGTAAAAATTACACTTTGCTGACGAGTTATAGCTTAGGATGCATGACAGTGGATCGTATCGATGAACCGATGAGCGATCAGCTCACACGGAGGCTCTTTCTTTGTACAAGGGACACTGGTGTACTATAAATGTTATCCTTGTGTACTGTAAACATGTTTGCTGTTTTGTAATAACTCCCATGAGGGATGGGCCACAAGATGGCATGACACTTAAATTAAATTACATTAATTCATTCAGTTCATTACTCCACTTATCTGAGCCCGAGACATCCACACAGACCTACAGTCTTTAAGATAAGAGAAAGAACAAATGGTAAAAATCCCATTGATAGTGGTTAACTGCTGGGATTTACTTGGTGCTGCAATTAAAGGTGGAGAGTGCCTGCAAGTGTATAGTATATATGAGCTTTGGAAAGTTACACTGTAGGTCTGTCTGAGCACTTGCTGACTACCTGCAGAAAGTGCTGAATGTGAACACTCACCTGGTTCAGTTCCTTCCACCAGACCTGGTGTGGGGCTGTCCGCCCTCTCGGTGCGGAGGCGGTCCACAGGTGCCAGAGTCCCATTCTCGCATGACGCAGTCACCCTTTGGGCTTCTCCGTCCATCACGGCTACTTATGGCAGGCACACACACCTGACAGGAAGGGCAGACAGACAGAGAGCAAGAAGACCAAAGGTCAACAGCTTCATGAGTGAGGCTGTGATTAAAGCTGGTTATGATGTATTATTATTACTGCATATACTGTGCGTAAATTATTCAAATTTTATGGTCTGGTTTTAGCCCTTGTTATTTTCAGATAAGCTTCAGAGATAAAGAGGAGTCTCACTCTTGTTGCTACATGCAGTCACTGTTGAGAAACAAAATCAGAAAACAAATGAAGAGACTCCTGTGTGTAAAGTGTAACCTCCCTCCTCCTTCTTTACAGAAATCTATTTTGTTGTTTCACACCCTTCAGTCTCAGAGACACGTCTAACATGCAGATGCAGAACTTCAGAGGCCACTTTGACTGCTAACTTTAGCAGACAACCAACAGCATCTAAAGCCAGCTGGGTCAGCTTTTACCGCCATCATCCTCACACAGAGCTCTCCTTAAATTATTTCCAAATGGTTACCTTACATTTCCGGAGAAGTCTACATTTGGTCGTTTTGTTCCACAACTCGCTTGTCACAGTTCCTGCAGCTAGCTGCCTAGCAGACACAAGACAGAGGTGCTTCTTGCTAGTCCACATAATGGGCTGATCAACTGCGGAAGTAGGAATTATGGGATATGAAGTTCTTTTCCATAGAATGACAGTAGAGTAGTGAACAGGGCAAATTGAGTAGTAGAAAGTAGTAAATTAAAGTAAATGTATAGATGCCATTCGGGAATGACTTAAAACAGATTAGGTTAAACCTAGGAGCACCAAAAAATGAAAAGGGTCTGAAAATGAAAATCTCTATGAATTAATTACGAAAACGGTTCGCGTAAATGTCCGTTTTTTGTTTCTTTCACATATCCCTTCACAGCAAATTACTGGTAATAAAGGCCCTACTAAATGTTCGCCTCTCAGATGAGACTGCTGTAGGTTTTAAATAAAAGCCTGGCTTTCAGTTTTGAAACCCTGTCGTATCAAAATTCCTCATTGTGTAATTTTTAAACGCATGGAAAACTGAGTAGGATTACTATGACGACCTTTTCATGTACAGTCTCTGATCCTGATCCTGATCCTCATCCTGACTTATACGGGGGAATTATGGGCCGCACCTGAACGCAGCGTCAGGGGCGGGGCTTGTGTTTGAACGTACAGCGGGGAAGCAGAGCAGTGATGTATTGTGTTAGTGTTTGCTAGTGAGGTTCAGTCCAGAGAATCACTTTAACTGGGTTTAAAATGACACTGCGCAGATAAGACTGGGGATGATTTACTTCATTACGAAGGACTGCGCCGTAACATAACGTCTTCATTTGGTAAGTATGGCGACTGCTGGGAGAGAGCTAACGTTAGCATTACATTTAGCTAACTAGCGTATCTGAACGTTAATGTAGCTTAGCACGTTTACGCAACGTTACAAACACGAACGCTTGTATGTTCAGGGAGCGTATTACAACGTTTATGCTTTAAGTGGTTTATGTGATGCGGTTTTCTGTATTCGTTACAGGGTGATCCGTGTGACTTTAAGATGCCTATTCGAGCATATTGTACAATTTGCTCCGATTTCTTCGATCACTCCAAAGATGTTGCTGCCATCCACTGCGGACACACTTTCCACTATGAATGGTAACCAGTCAAATCTTCAACAACATTCATATTTCTGACACACTGTAGCCTCGGCTAATTGTTCGCCTCTTCCGTCTCCTCCCAGTCTTCTCCAGTGGTTTCAGACAGCTCCCACAAAAACCTGTCCACAGTGCAGGAAACAGGTACAGTAACTTGCTCTTCCAGAAATCACCAAACTATTACTGGCCACGACTGTACCAACTTGCCAAACAGAGGAAAACATAACCCTAAGTACTGTTGTGCCCTGTGTGTAGGTCAGCACCAGACACATTATCAGCAAGCTGTTCTTTGACATTGGTGGAGAGGAGGAGGGCTCAGCAGACCCAGAAAGCTTGCAGGTACCAACATCGAAACAACATATCTGTGTTGATTTTGAACTTTTCAGTGAGACATAGTTTGAGAAAAGGTGTCTAAGATAATCTTATAGTCAGACTGATACCACAGATAGTCCTTGTTGCCATTACATTATCTTGACTTAGTATTAAATATTTTGCTCTTGCTGTGTTTCTGTCTTTCTTAGAATGAGCTTGATCGGATGAAGGCACTTTTAAGCTCTAAAGGTAAGAAACTGAATTGTGTTATGGTGGTGCTTGATTATTAAAAATAGGCAGTATAAGTTAATAATCTGTCTGCTCGATTTGTAGAGCGAGACCTGCGTGACAAACAGAAGGTGATGGACAGTTTGAAGGACACTGTGGACAAGCAGAGGAAAGACTTGGACAGTATGCGGAAAGAGATTATGGATAAAGAGATGCTCTGCTCCGCTCTCAGAGTACGTTGTCTTCATTTTAACCCATTTTCTATACTGACTCCTACAGTCTCTGTAGTCATTTATTTCTTTAATGTTTTGACCTCACAGAAACAGATGACATACATGGAGACACAACAGAATGAAGTTCAGGCTGCCAAGGAGGAGGTCCGGAGACTCAGGAGCAAAATGAAAACTTTTGAAAGGTGTCTGCAGTCACATAACTATCTTCAGGCTCCTAAGGCGACATTTTAATAATCACAACACTGACTGTGCTGCTAGTGTGAAAAATGTCTTAGATGGTCTTTAATATTTCTGTTGTATTTTGCATAAGTTTATGACCATAAACGTTCCTAAGCTGAAAGTGGAGTGGGTGATTTAGTGACTGGAAAAGATCACTATTAGTAATTTGGATACACAAGCAAGGAAAGAAGAGGCACGCATTGTTCATTTCTCTCAGCTAGCAAGATCTGCATATTACTGTGTCTTATTTTATTGTAAAAAGAAAGTCATACTTATACCGTGCACTAATGCTGTTGCTTTGTCTCCAGCCTGGACATGTTGTTACAGGGTCAGAGAGCAGAGGTGGAGTCCATGGTCACCGATATGGGTGTCAGCCAGGCAGCAGTGGAGCAGCTGTCCATCTACTGCATCTCTCTTAAGAAGTAAGCAGTCCCGTTTCTGTTGACGGCATCACAGCTCATTTTCTCACACATCATTTCGAGTTTCAGTGCAGTGTCCCTGTCATTGTTTGCTATACATTTGTCTTCTCCCCTCCTTCTGCAGAGAGTATGATAATCTAAAAGGAAGCCTGAAGTCTTCAAATGATATGTGTGAGAAGCTAAAGAGAGAAGTGATCTCCTCAAACAACAAGGTAACTGTATGTTAGTAAATGACTAATCAGCATCCTGAGTAACTGAGTCAAAAATGAGAGAACTTCAAATTTCTAAAGTGTGTGTGTGTGTGTGTGTGTGTGTGTGTGTCATTTTTAGTTACAAAAAGCTTCGGTGGAGGTGAATCAGACCAAAGAGGACATGAAGTCTCTGCAGAATGATCTGGCCAGTGCTGACAAAGAGATCTCTGTAAGTAAATCCACCAAATTAGCTTTTTTTATTTTATAATAATAGAAATCCCCTTTTAATGTCGCCTACATGCATATATTCCCACAGAGTCTGAAGAAGAAAGTGGAGTTTCTTCAGAAGACCCTGAGCACTCCAACACGGACAAACGAAACCCTCAGTCGGCTCATCTTTGAAAGGTTTGTGCCACCCTGCCATCGAGCAGACGTCTTCTCACACTCCGATGTATTTTCATGAAAACATAAGCCACGTGTCATTTACTGATGAGGTTTTTGCTGATTACCTGTCAGCCCGGCACCTGTGGAGCTGAAGCAGCCTCGCCTCCACCAGCCTGCAGATAGCAGTGACATTGACCTCAATATGACCTATGACATCACCACACCTGATGATGTAGCTAAGAGGCCAACGCAGGTCCCATCCAAGAAGATGCGTCTTGACCCTCCAGCGTAAGTTTTATGTCACTCACGTGTTTATCTGTTTGGAGAAGGTTGGGGAAACTGAGGTTAATGAGTTGTGAACGATGTGTTAATAACACAGTGTGTTTCATTGTGTGTTTGTTTGATAACTAGAATTGTATGTACAATGCTTTATTTTTCAGAACATCTGTGTCCAAACACAATGAGAAAAGTTCATCTTTAACCAAGGTAGGTTTGTGAAAATCACCAAATCTGGTGTGTGCGTGTGTGTGTGTGTGTGTACATGCATGTGTGGGTGTGTGTCATTAAATATGTTTTTTTGTGTCTCAGGCTCAATATGAGGATGGATCCATGGATCCGTTTTTGAGGAACTCTCTCCTCTTCAGAAAGAAGACTTTTGGTAGCATGTTGGACCCTCAGAGGAAACCTGGAGCCGTATGTACAACACAGCCACCTGCTGAAAGTCCTTTGTTTTAATATTCCTTTTATCCTTTCAGTGGTTTGATGAAAAAAATTGTTTCTCGTTTCAGGTGAGAACTGGTTATGATGGATTAGGTGGACGAACTAAATTCATCCAACCTGTATCCTTTTTCCTATCATGTGGAATATTTTTGTTTGATCTGTGCTTCCTCTTTTGAATTACTTAATGATTAATTAAATTTGACCGCATCATTCCTTAATCAAGCGCTCCCCTCCAGTCTCCTTTATCAGAGATTCGTCCACTGATGAAAGCTAAAAGGAAGAAGGTGACCAGGCCTCCACCCAAGATTGCACCTTGCCTGACTCTGGACACCTTCCTCGAGTAAATTTCAACACCTCCATCGCCCAGAAGTGGAGTCAGAGGCCAGGATTCTGCATGTGAAGTTAAATGTTGGTGCTGCTCTGGCACAGAGAACCAGCCTGGCAGCGGTTCTGCCACTCAGCACTGAACAGGACTTTTTAACTGAACTTTATTTAAAAAACAGTAATTGGCCTTTTGGTACATTGGCACATTTTTTGTGTGTCTGTGTGTGTGTGTATGCTGACATTTTTTATATGGAGACTGTGCCTTTTCCAGCCTTTGCTTCAGAGCCTTTTCTTGTAGTTGTTATGTGTGTGTCTGTATGTGCATGAGAGACAAGCCAACTGATTTGCAGGCCATTCAAATGTCACGTCTCTGTATTATGTCCTTGATTATCACAGGCGTCTGTTTTCCATATTCTGAAAAATAAGTTATTTTTCACACTTCAAAAAATGTCTCCATGCATGCATATAATGTAGGTATTTTTAGTTTTAAAGGTGCTGTCAGATGTAAAACCAACTCAAGTAATAAACAATATTTTTTTTTTTTATTAAGGTTTGTGTGGGGGTCTACAAACAATTCCCTCTTGACTGTGCTTTTATCCACAAACATTTCACTGAGGTGTGCTCTCCTGCAGAGGGCAGTACAAACAGTGTTTTCACGGATGAGGACATGTAGTTCACAGCCCTCCTGTACTGTAAGGGAAAATGCATTGCACATGCAGCACTGCTGTATCCGCTTGTACTGAAAAGGCTGCACCAGTACAGAAGGTAATCCTCAAGAAAAACGTTAGTTAAAACAGCTCCAGTAAAACCTGAGTTGTACATTGTGATCAAGTAACAAAAAGTACACTGCAAATAATATACAGGCAAATAAGGGACTGTTGTTAATTTTAGGAGTTAGCTCATGCTAAATGTATTATAATGTTTGCAGAAATGAGAATTAGTTACGACAGAGAAGCTTTCATGGCACAAAATCAAATACAACGGATGCAGTGAAGCTTTCTGACAAGGTTCACATGCATGAGTATAACAGCAGCTTGTTTAGGATATTGGCATGTTGCCATACGAACTGACCTTAGAGCAGATTTGCTTAATACTTTGAAAAACAATATGGGGAAATGCCAAACATTGTTTTCCACTGTGGAAAAATATCATTCACAATCACTGGTATCCTGTTTGCATGCATGACTTTACATTTTCCACAGTGAAAATCAGTTTGCACCACAATGAACATGTGCATAACTAATTCAATACAATTCTTTGTTGTTTGATCATTACTATCATTATTATTGTTTTGTTTGAATGGTTCTCCTGTGAGTGGTTATAGTTTAGTGATTAATTCTACATTCCCAGAGGATTTTATCAGAAACAGTAACAGGACATGGTGGTGCATTTTAAAAGCTACTTCCTTCCAGTGCAAGAAAAAGTCACGATACCCCATACAAACGATATTTCAAAACATTCATGTACACATAAAACACACAATCCATGCAGTGCTTTTGGAGCTAGCAAACAACAACGTTTCATTGGCCCCAAGGGATTCCACATGTACATCTTTCTGTAGGGCAAAGGTCGCCATTGAAGCTTAACTTATTTTTTCCTAAACAGCATGTTCCAGGGAGAGTTAAAACTAACAATACCTCCTTGTCAATTTGAGGTGTATGTGTGGATGTTGTTACAAAAAAAAAATATTTGCTTGCAGTCCACACAGGATGGCTCAACATCCTCTCAGTCCTCGTGTAAGTATATTAAAAAGGTGTCCATTTCAAGGGTGAGTATTTCTGTTTCCTTTTGTGCTTCATTCCAGGTTTAGTAGTTCTGAGAAATCTAATGAAGTGTGAAAAGAAACCAGGAGCGTCTTTGCTGGTGTTTCAATCCAGAATTAAGGGGTAGAAGAAAAAAAAAATCCAGCCAACAACATGAGTAAATGCAGATTTTTTTTTTCCCACTTATCATCATTATGGGCTTGTTATGAAATGTGATGAAACATGGCCCCGTTCCTTGTCATGTCACTGCGATCTGTCTGGCTCAATCTTGGACTCTCCGTTCTGTTTGTCGTTGGACTTCTGGGACAGGTGCGTGGACACGGTAGCTGCCTGCACCACAGCTTTGAAGCTGCGCTTTCTCTTCTGGACGTTCTGCTCCGGATGGAAGATGATGACATACACCTTGGGGATGTAGAGCATGCCCAGGGACACAGTGGCGCTCAGGCTCATGGACACAGTCAGGGTGGTGGTCTGGATGAACATCTGCAACAGAGACACGGCAGGTCAGGAGAACTGCTGTGGTTACACCTGTGGTTGTTACTACTGAGCAAACTACTGAATAATTTCAGCAAATTTCTGAAAGTATCCCACAGTGTGCAGTTAACAATGGATTTTATCATTATTCAAGTTGAATAAAAACCACTATATGTAATCTTATAGGTTGATTTTCATCTCAAAGCACGGGAGGCCTGCTGATGAATGATTTATGACCTGGTATATGTAGTCAGGAAAGGAAGCTCTATTTATGGGCTTTGACCACATCTACTTGTCACTGCTCTTCCTCCTATTGCAAATCCAACAGCAATAATGAGAAGTGACTTCTCCTAAGATGTGCCTCCAATAAATTATGAACTCATTATTCCAGCAAATTTTACAGGTCATAAATAAATCAAGCCATACAGGCTATAAATAAGATATATTTGTGATGTAAATATGTCATGAATTGTACACTATCCTGCAGCACATCCATCCTAGCATCTCACAGACTGATGTCCGTGCAATTAAATTTGTTTTATCATCTTGCTTTTTATCGGTCCCTCTCAGTGACCTCTCCATTTCTAAAAGAAGCCATGGTGATTTATGAATTAAGTGGATTGTATTTATGTGCTTGGCCCGAGGCGAGCAGAGAAGCTGGCTCAGAATCATTGAATGGTTCCTCCATATGTTAATACAGACGTCAAGCAGGTAAATCACCTCCTCCTACATATGATCCTACACATGACGGAGTATAACAATGGCTGTTTTCATGAGCCAGACAAAAGTTAGAGTCTATATTTAGCTCTTTTTATAAGTGACGATTAATTGAATGGGATGGCTGAATTGGTCTACGAGGGGTCCTTACCATCCTTCAGCTCATCTGACCTCCTTTCCCTCCCTCCCTCCCTTTTCCTAATTCACTTCATTTCCATTCGGAGGAGGTGAAAAGACTTTGAAAGCACCTCAGGCTTTAATTGTTTCAGCCTGACTGATTTATAATACAGCTCTCTATTACTCAAAGCATATCTCTATTTTTCAAATATTCCCCAAACAGTCTCGTACTTGGTGACGGTAGAAAATAGCTAACAAGCTAAATTAAACTCTGAGTACAGTGGAGGCAGGATGTCCTGTGAGTACAGCAGGAAGCAAACATGACAGGCAAAACTCTCAGATTTCTGAGGGATTCATTTACTCTCTTACTACTAGCGTGTCTTATTCCGTATTGCGTAATTTGACTCATTATTTACAACATCTCTCTTAATCCTGAGGGTCCATATTAAAGAGAAAAAAAATTAACCTCTACAAATTCTGCAGATGTTTAACTAGAAACTCCCTTACTATTGTGATTGATTTATTATTAATAATAAAAAAAATTATTTTTATCTGTCTTTTTATTTGCCATTTAAATATCAGACAAAAGCCTCATAGTTCATCCTTAGCCATGGAAGCAGCTGACAAAACTAGAACTAAAATGAATGAGTGATTCAGCTGACTGACATAAAATTAATGTATGAATATATTTTAATGATCAGTTTGACTTTTCATATGTGATAGTAAACTGAATATCTGAGTTTTGGTCTGCTGGTCTGACAAAAAAGCATCATAAGGACATCAAGGACAAGGACATCACTTGGAGGCGTAGTGGTTATTAGAGGCAGGACAAAACGATTAATTGACAGTAATTGGAAGATTAATCAAGAACGACAACAATCATTAGTTAGGTTCAAGGCGCTGGCTTTTTCTTCAAATCACTTGGCCTCCATCATGAAAGTGTAGATGTACAACCTTGCCATTATTTTATTTTTAGGTCTACTCCCAGCACTAGCAGTAGGTTGAAAGCTCCAGAACAAGCAGGTTGAGCTGAAATTGTACTTTATCATCCCAGTACCAGAACCATGAAAAAATGTTAAAATGTTGAATTTCCCACCTTCTCAGTCGATTGTGCTGTGCCAAAGAAGATGGGTACGAAAGCCAGCCAGATGATGCAGGTCGTGTACATGGTGAAACCAATGGGCTTCGCCTCATTGAAGGTCTCGGGAACTCCTCTGCTCTTGATGGCATACACCGTGCAGGTGATCATCAGTACGATACTGTAGCTCAGACACAAGATGAGGGACAGGTCGGACATGTCACACTTGAGGACTCCACGGGCAAACTCTGGGTTTGGAGGCTTCTGCTCCTCGTAGTCGATGATGGTGTGGGGGGGCATCACACCAAACCAGATGAACACCCCGACTATCTGCAGAGAAAGGAGTGTTAGAGTACTACAAAGAATATAGGTGATCTATGTGAAAGATGAATATACACACTTACCTGTACTGAGATGAGTATAAAGGTGATAATCAGCTGAGAGGTGGGGCTGATGAATTTTGGGGGTGTGACCGACTTCTTGCCCTGTTCAAAGATGCGGTAGATCCGATTGGTCTTGGTGAGCATGGCAGCGTAGCTGATGCACATGCCGAGCCCCAGCAGCAGCCTGCGGAAGGCGCACACGGCTACACTGGGTTCAGCTATCATGAGGAAGGTGATGAGGTAGATGAGGAAGATGCCTGTCAGCAACACGTAGCTGAGCTCTCTGCCGGAGGCCCGGACAATAGGTGTGTCATTGAAGCGGATGAAGGTGACAATGACCCCAGTGGTGGCCAGGATGCCCAGGATGGCCAGGAAGACGGGGATGATGGCCCAGGGAGAACTCCACTCCAGCTTGATGATGGGAGTGGGCCTGCAGCCCGTGCGGTTCTTTAAGGGCCTCATGTCGAAGGGGCACATGTCACAGGTGAACTCGTCCAGGAGGTACTGATAGCCATCGCAGAGCTCACAGTGCCAGCAGCAGGGAACACCCTTCACCATCTTCTTCCTCTCACCAGACTCACAAGGGAAACTGCACACTGACTCAGGGATCTTACGGTCACCACCTGACCACTGCATCTCCTCTGGCTAGAGTGGATGTACAAACAACACAAGTGTTATCTTAAATTACTTGAAGTAAACACTGGCTAAGCCTTTGAAAAAGGCTGAAAACTACTGCCATTAGAGGAACCACAATCTGTGAAAAGAAGGAACATATTAGGTAAGTAGGTATTAGTAGAAGTTTAAGTTGTACTGAAATGGACCTAAAACATATATTTACATTGAGTCTGAGGTGGTTTGTCCATTGGCCGATAACTTTGTAGCCAGTGTTGCTGACATTAGACAGTTGGTACTGGAAGATGTCATACCGACCAGGAGCATCTCCATTCTCGTTGAACATCACTCCAGTTCCTGCGCTGCCTGTTTGATGGAGACAGAGTTTTAATGATCTGTGTTCTACCAAGAAAGCAATAGAGTGGGTCAGTGGAGACGAGTAATTCAAGATCTCTAAGCTGCTGATATGCACCCCCATCTTTAGTGGCAGGGAAAACACCCACACACCGTTGAATACAGCTTGTATTCGCTTTCTCCAGTCTTGTGCAATCATGTGAAAGCAGAGTGCAGGATGCTCTTTAGTGAAGGCTCTCCTCCATGCATACAGTCTTTCAGTGCACTCTGCTCTGTTGCCCTAACTTGATTGAATGTTCCTCTCAGGTCCCTGCAGGCGCTCAATCAGAAAATCTTCCATACAAGACAAGGTCATCCAGCAAGAGGAGAGCAGTAAATAGGATGCTTTCATAGAACACTTTTTTTCTCTTTCCAAACTGTGACTTTTTTATGAAAGAAGAGGATGAAAAGCAGGAGCGTTGTGTATAGAGAAGAGCGAGGAGGCAGCCCTAGGGAGGGGAACGTGCTTTGAAGAAATGCGCTGTGTTCTGTAGCTAGGTACATTAGCAGAAACATCTTAAGGCTTCCGTCTTCAAGCTGACCTCCCTTCTACTGTTTTCTTTTCTAAATTTGCTTCTTTTCAAACCGTCTTCAGTAATGGAGAGCAGCAGTGGAAAAGCATAGGTTTTGCCAATACAAATCTCTTATAACTCAGGGTTTCTCTCCCAGTTTGATGAGATAAATTGAACTTGTTTAAATCTAAACCATCATCCGTCATGTGAGCAGGAGAAAAATCTTAAATTGAATACTGAAAGCTCACCATTGAAGTTAACAGAACGAATGTATTGTAGGAGCATCCGTCCTTCCACAGGGTCCATCTTCTCACAGACACCCATGGAGCCAGGACAGAGGTCCATGTGCATGCTGTGTAGTGCATGGGCCATCGCGTACACAGCATCAATCACAAACTGCACCTTGCCTTCCTGTTCGTACTGAGAGTCTCGACTGATTCTTTCTTCCCCTGGCAGATGACAAAAGTGTCAAACGAGTTAAAACGGCTCAGAAAATATTTAAAATTTCATTTTCAAGCTTTTACCAGTATGTTAAATTGTGTTATACCTGTACATTTTCTTCTATCAGGTTCATATTTTACACCAGGGCGAGTTAGTTTGCACTTGAAGTCGTCTTCCCAGAATTCTGCAAACCAGATGTTTCTCCTGTTGTTTTCTAGAGATCTCGAAGTGAAGTACTGGTCAAACCCTGAATTCAAACAAACCAGAGATCATACATGTTTCATGAAGACACATCCACTGAAATAACAACACGGTCACTGATATGGTGGATTATCAATAATGATACTGTGCTAAAATCAGAAAAACTTTTTTTTTTGCACAGTGAAATATTGCTACCAGTGGCAGAACAGCACAATGGAAATCATTCACTTCTTTTATTTGTTGTATTGGTATTAGACTCATCCATCAGTGCCCTGTGTTATTCGTATTGCATCCAGCTGGCTTGAGTTAGATGTAATAGTGTGATTTTATGAGTTGCCCTGCCATCAATGGAGGCTCTTTTTGGAAGGATGGTGACAGCGCCCTCAGCCACCTCCTCCTGGTCTTGAATCGGGGAGTTTTTGGCCCCCCAGCTGTCGGAGCCAACAAACAGGAAGTGCCCTGTCAGGTTGGCCTTTTTGGCAGCCTGCAACACGCGCCTGGGAGAGGACACAATATGTTTCATCACACACTTTGTATTTTACTTCACTGCTAGTGGCCAAATCAAACAGCAGAATAACAAAAAAGTATTCTTGTGGACATTTTATTTATCTGGCTGATTTCCTTTGTCCAAAAAGGCATGCAGCAGAGCTTGACTCACTTGATGTCGTCCTCGTTGGCAAAGATGATGACCCCACGAGCGTTAGAAGTTTCCATCAGTCTCTTGATTATTTTCTCAAACTCCCCTGGTCTGGGCTCCCTGGGAATCTTTATGGACTGTGCAATACACAGCCCTCCTATATCAGACACAATGGAAATGTGTTGGCATTACTGTACATTCCTAATTCCTCCTGTTCGCTCTAAAACTTGAAAATATGTACCATTAGCATTTTGATCAAAGTACCGCTGTGCTTGACGACAGCCTCACAGTCCTGCTAGCATGCAGACTCTTAATTAAGTTAGTGTAGATGAAGATCATCAGACCCAAGCCAAATTTCCACGAATGAGGTATCATTCTTATACTGAGTAATGACAACTGGTAATGATAAACTAAGAGTCTACCGGCAGGGCTAGCAGCTTTGTGAGGTTGCACCATGACACAGTTGTGCTTGGAGCTAGATGTTCATTTCAATGGATAAAAGATTTTGACCTGATTTTAGCGCTAAATGAAACTTAGGAGTTAACTGAAGTTATTTCTTGTTATTTCTTAAGTTATTTTAAGAGGATAAGGGGATCATCACAGTCATTAGGATTCAATCTTTGGGGACCATGACTGTCAGTACAGAATTTCACGGCAATACATCCAACACCTGGATTGAAATCTCAGCCTTGACCAAAATGGTGAACCGACCTCATTGCTAAAGCGACTAAAAAACAACATGCCAGTACAGTAGTGAACTGTCTGGCTTTGTCAGTTATTGATGTGCAGTATGAATACAAATTTTGACAATATAAAATAAGAACCTTCATAACACCATTTGAGCTTTTAAACCCATATGATGTTTTGACTTCTTTTTGCCCCGTTAGTTGTTGTTTATTAAAGGATTTTTCTGTCCTATTTCCGTCTTTTAATGAGCGAGGACAATGTGGCTTGATAAATGAGTAATCCCTCATTGTCTGAGCAGTGAATTCACATTCGTACAGCTAGACACAGAACCTGCTTCTCTGGATATCTGGAGGAAGGCATCAACGCCGCTCTCTCCATAGTTGCCCTCGGAGGCCAACGTGGAGACGTAGTTCCAGCCCATGGCTTTGACAATGTCCACCATGGCCTGGGCCTGGTAGGAATCAGGAGGCACCACACGGGAGAAGAACTCGTAGCGGCTGTTGTCGCTCAGCTCCGGGGCAGTAGAGGCATAACTGATCTGGGGGATCTGAGACACACAGATGGGTCAGGGGTGGCAAAAGAGTCGGGTCAAGTGGAAAACATGAGCAGTGCTGATTATTAGGCCAATAGTGAATCTAAAAGTAAAAGGAATGACAAGAGAAGGCAGTGAACCGTGTCAGAGGATGATGTGCTACTTAACTCACAGACAAAAACTTAACAGTGTCTAAATGGAGGCCCTCCACATTAATACTGGCAAGTGGTAGTGCATTAAAATTCCAAAATTGGTCAATCATAGAGAGAGTTCATCTCTTGAACAGTGTTTTTCCCAGTAATTCTCAGAACTGAGGCAACTTCATGGTGCGATCTACCCAGTGCTGGTTTGTGCTGAGGATATATCCACGCCACAGTGAAATACAGATGGTAGGAACCACAGCTGTAAAAGCATTTGTTTGGGGAAAAAAATGGATGAGAAGATTAATTTACTGGTGTGCTACTTCTTTAATGACACAGTTTATGTCGACAGTCTCGACCCTGACCCTGCTAATGTCGGTCCCCCAGCATGGCTTAACGTTGGTCCCTTTGCAGGGGATGAGGAGAAAAAGGTAGACACAAGGGGTAGTGAAGGGAGAAGGAGAGAGGAGTGAGAGAACCATTTCACAGATTATCTGGAAGGATTATAGGGGTTTTAGTCAAATTACGTTAAGCACAGAGGGAGAGACAGAGATCAAGAGACTAGAAAAAGGTTAGTATTTCTCAGCTGTAAGCCATACAATATATTTAATTCTGATTGCCGCATGCAGCTAAAATTTGCTGCTCTGTGTTAACCCCGTGAAGATCAAATTTACTGGACATCCTCCATGTTACAGAGCACATCTTGAACCAGGGTTGAACTTTCACCAAATCAGAGCTCTTTTCCAGCTGTACGTAACTAACAAGTCTGCTGGGAGACATAAGACATCAGTGTCCAGGAGATTTGATTCAGATGTTTGCATACAAACAGCACACAAATTTGTAATGAATAAGACAACACGTAATCCTCTCCAAATTAATCCCAGAGAAGCATCTGCACCAATTCACTTTCTAAAATCAATGAGCCGTATCAGTAACACAGGAAGTATCCTGTTACAGTCCAGTCCTGCTGAAATCTCATATTCAGTAACTGATTGTAACCAATTATTAACGTATGAGAAAATAAGGTTTAACTGTACTTTAACAGGATGAGTCCTGTTACTGTATAAGCTGAAATGTGGATTGACAAAGATACAAACTCCATAAAGGGATAAACTATTGAGTAAATAAAATAACCTAGAGGTTGTGCTCACTTACTGAGAGACCAGAGTAATAACAGTGTCAGTGATAGATGCTAAAACATCTCATGCTCTGGCTAAGAGCAGATGATGAATGTGCGGTGAACGTCAGTCTAGAAGCATCCACAGTCCAGAGAGCAGCACATATGGACAGTAGGAGGAGACGCAGCATTTAGCTAAATCTACTCCACACTGGCCACAAGTTGCTGTTATCTTGGAACCAATGTCATCCTGCTGCCCTGATGCTCTATTTTCAGCCCAGGGTCCTGAGCTGCTGAGAGGGGCTTAGCGGAGGTTGGGATCTATAATTCTGTAGTTAACATCTGCCCTGTATGCAAGCTGCCCCTCCTTGGCTCTCAACTCAGCATCCTCATCTTAAGAATCTCATCTTACAACAAGTCGCATCCAGGAAAGAAGAAAGTCAGTATTTTTAGATATTTCTAGATTATTCTAGATTTCTGGCAGACTATGTCAGGAAGTCGATGAGAACATGACATAATGTGGGATTTACACAGACTCAATGTCCCATCATCGCTATAAGCAGTGCAATCAATTATCAAAGGTCAGTCATCTGTTAAAAAATAACTGTACACTGAACAACTATAATAACATGGATTAGCCTGCAGAGGCCATCCATGACAATGGAGTCACAATCCTGTGACTGAGTACTTACCGTCAATACAGAAACTCATCCAAATAATTCAATGTTTTCAAATGACCTGTTTCAAAATCAGATCAGGTTGAATGTGTGCTGAATGTGTGTCTGTACAGCAGCAATATGGTGTTATGTGCAATATTGTCAATTCAAGTAACCAACTAAAATGAGATGAAGTTATTAAATGTGAGGAGTACTCTTAATTAAGTTTATAAAATCCATAACTGAACTGCAACTAAACGTAACCACGTTCATGTTGCAGAAATAAATAACAACAATTTAACGATGGCCAAGCTCCCCATTCATCATCTAGGAGTGGACTTAAAGTAAAATGAAGAAGGCCTGCATGTGGGTCTGCGCCTCTTACCTAGACCTGTAGTGAGCTAATTTAAAGGTACTATATGTAATATTTAGAAAGCCCTTGTTAGGCAGGCATCATCCTGTTCTCATGTTCACACTACGTAAACAAGAGCAAACATCTTGGGCATCGGCCACAACAGACTGAATGTGATTGACAGGCATCATGTTGATAGATGAGTTAACAAAATTTAGACTCTTATTACTATAGTTTGACAATAAACTATATGTGAGACCAGAGTATTGTTTCTCTAGCACCGGTACAGCACGAAAACAATGTTTTTTTAAATACAATTTATTATTATCAGCTTGCGAGCTAGCACAGTATAGGCTAGTAACGTTGAATTAATCCATTCTAAATGCATGATACATTGAGTGCATTTATATATGTCTGCATTAGCTAGCTAGCCAGCCTTATCAATTGTTGTTTAGCTTTCACAGAGAGGTTCAGCAATGTCAGCATAGCTGAATTTGCTGGATGATAATAAAAATAAATAGATGCGTTAATGTTTTAGCATGATAGAAAAGATCTTTTATATTGTTTAGTAACATTACTGTACTGAATGGGTCTGGCAATGGGTTGAGACAACGATAATCCTAAACTAACGTCAGTTATAAACAGATGACAGGAGTGGGATTAACCAAAAAAGTCATTTTTACTTTTTTGGTTATTATTTATTTAAAATTATTTAATTTGAAGGATTTCTAGAGACTTAATGAGGTGAAAGTATGCAGCATTTAATAGAGAATAAGGGGGAAAAATAGGGAAAAGTCATAAAACGTTAACCTGATTTTTTTTGTTTTTTTGTTTGTTTGTTTGTTTGTTTGCTTTATCATCTCTTTAATCATCCCCAGGATCCCTCAGAATTATCTTGGGGCCCAATCCCCACGATGGAAACCACTGCTCAACTCATGTGCCTATGTTTCCTCCTTTGTGAATAGATTAAAAAGAGAAATCAGTGAGGGATAATGGCTTTCACCTAGGTTCCACTCATCAGCTTACTTTACTGAAAAGATGAACTGTCCTAGATATTTTGCCCTTTCGGTATTTAATGAAGAGAGTTAGTGAAAGAAAGCTCACCGCAAACAGTCTGAGCACATTGGCCACCATGATGGACACCGAGCTGCCAGATGCCCCGATCACCCCAACCACTCTCTCTGGTTTAGGGATGATGGGAGGCTCTCCGTTTGAGCAGCGAACATCTGAGGTGTCCTTCTGGATCAGGGCCTGGACAAAAGTGAGCGACTGCTCCAGAGCGTAGGTGTCTCTGGAGCAGGTGTCCAGGATCCGGGCCCCCAGAGTGATGTTGGGCAGCAGGTCCGGGTCACTGTTGATCTGGTCCAAGGCATACAGCATGGCCTCCAGTCGGTGGATCCCCTTTTCTCTCTTCACCTCTCCACAGGGCACCCCAGCAGGGCCTCGAGAGTGCACCGGGAAGAGCCCACCCAGGGTGATGTCGCCTTCGATTTTGATGGACTGGGGCTGGGTGCCCTGCTGGGCCCATGAGCCCGGGCTGATACCCACCAACACCACCCACAGCAGCCCAGACCATATTCTGGATCCAGAAGGTGAACGGAGCCAGGAGCACTGATGGGATGAGCAGGCCTCTGGTGCCATGATGATGACCAGCAGAGGTACTGACAGCACCAGGCCACTCCTTCTACCTTTGACACCTAGGGACAGTTAGAGAGGGGGCTTTAGGGTCTGATCACCTCGAAATTTTATTACTACCCCTTTTAGAGTTACTCTCAGGAGTTTTAAAGTCAGATAAAATATGCTTTCTGTAATATCTGACTTTGTGAAAGAAAAATAGAAAAGTTTTTGCAGCTTTTCAGTAATTTAAAAAGGCTTATTTTGGTTTGAACTTTGCATCTATGCTTAACATGATATTGTAATTGTAGACCTGCCAGTGGATCTGTGGAATTGATGAGGTCAGTGCTTAAAATGATTCCCTTATTAGGTAACAGAGATGTCGCGGGACATCTACAATTTTTGTTGAACTGCACCTGTAGTCCGACATCTGTTTTAGAACACTAAAAAACAAAAGACAAGACAAAGCATAAGCTATATATGTAAGCACTTTACAAAAGCTGTGACTGAACAGAAGGTTTTAGGCAGCATGCAGGAAGACACAGAGTGAATATTGGAAGCTTTTATCACAGAGAGCTGAGAGCCAATGATGGAAAACACTATAAATTTTGCAAAGAGAAAACATCAGCTGAACCTTTGCAGCATTTCATGCTCCAAAAGCTGGAGTAGGTTAATTATATCTTCCTGAGGATCATTGACAAAATCTGCAGGAATCAACTGAGCTTAAAGATCCCACAGAATGTAAAAATGTAGTTATTAAGAGTGTAAATATATTTATTGTTTCCAGGCAGAATTTGGATATTAGACAATATTTTTTATGAGGTAACAATTTTGTTAAGTATATATCCAAATGTCTGACATGAATTAAACCTAAATGATAAGTTTACCTGCTCACAGATTTCTGATCTTTCAAATTGCAATTCATGCTTATATGCATACTTATATCTATGATGCTACATCTTTATATTTTCCTGCCCTGTGTTTGTGAAGTGTAATTTATAGAGAAATAAATTCTCAAAATCCATAAAAGCATAGTGGGTATCTGCACAAATTTAAGCTGCATAAATCCCACAACAGTTGCAGACCATTTTTCTCTTGAAAATACCAATACAGGCAACCTTCAAGCGGAGGAATTCCTTCATGTGAAGGCACTTCTTACCTGCCCATTCTTCATTGACCAGTCTTGATTTTATCCATCACAGGAGCTCTTCCACACAGGCCTCTGTCCATGGTCCAAAATGTGATTATATATCTAGAGGCAAGGCTCTCCTCTCTTCACCAAAAGTAAATCCTCTATCATCTCAGACAGCTGCCGTGCACTCTCAAAAATAACCACTGAAAACAATGGTCTGAAAAGAAACAGTTGTGGTTTAAAAAAACAAAATGAAAACACTGACTTTTGAGGCTCTAAGGTACAGTATCATGGCAGACTCGGGGAGGAAAGTGGAGAAAAAAGCACAACATTACAGCAGTGAGATTCTACAAATCACTGCCAAATCCCTTAAAAGCTCTCCCTCTCTCGTTCTTTTTCCTCTGTGTGCATCTCTGTCCAGGCACTCTCCCCCCTCACTCCCTCTCTCTCTCTCTTTCTCTCTCTGTTGAACCCTCTCCTCGCTCGCTCTCTCAGTGCACTAATGGCCACAGATTGGGATTATCATGCAGGCGTCTGTGAAGAAAGCACTAGGTGGACTAGCCCATGTTTTTTTTTTTTTTTTATACGGCTGAACCAAATGCAGAACCCCTCCCTCTCCCCCAGAGTATGATGGAACTCTGTCACTTTGAGAGATTAGATGAGCAGCGATTTGATTCGTACTCTTACACACACTAACATGCCACACACACACACATCTCTCTCTCTCTCTCTCACTCTGTCACACACCTGTCAACACTGGCACAATGGTGGAGAATATCTGAGCAGAAATAGGTTTGTCCACCACAGAATGCAGCTGGATTAGATTTATTATTGATTTCAGTTGATGCTCTGGGAAAAACAGCCCCCGGGATCTGTTCGCAGCTCATCATCTGTCAATTAGGAGCTTCAACATAGTATCACTACCGCCACCTACTGTACCAGTATGTGTAGACATCTCAAAGAGTGTATCAACTTGCATCATTTGGTGTTATGAAAAATAAAGCTGACAGCACAAATGATTTATTTTCCCTCCACGTTACCTTTTATTTCAAGATTACACGCTCTCTGATGTATTATAAAACCAGATTTAACTCCTGACTTATGTTTCTCAGTGAAACCAAGACAACAGAGGTCTGAGGTTTACTAGTACCTGTGTAAAACCTGACACCACATGTTACAAACTACCCTAAAAAGACAGACTTCTCCAAGCCATCCTCCACTTTGGTGTACTCCAGGTGAGATTTGAAGTACCGGCTTTCGTATCGTGGGCTGTTACGGATGTACTCCAGGTAGTCAGGGGTACCAGGGCAGATGACGTTGTCTGCCAGCAGGATGCTGCCTTTCCTGAGGAGGCCACACTCCTGATAATGAAAGCAAAGTGAGTGTCACTGCAGATCAGTGAAGCGTTTGATCAGTACAAACTGAACTAAACAAACTCACCTCCATCAGTTTGGTGTCAGGAAGGTAGCGATCCTTCCAGTGATCCAGGAAAACCAAATCAAATGTTTTAATCCCAAACTTCTCCTTCATTTTGGGGATCCAGTCCCCAGATGCTCCTTCAATTAACTGGATCTAGGAAGGAGAAAGGCACCATCTTCTGACCTGTACATGCTGTGTAAATCATGGTTTTTCTGTTTATGTGCAGACATCAGGCTTTACCTTTTCCTCCAGTCCTGTCCAAGCAATGACTTGACGCGCAATTGCAGCAAAGTCAGGGTTAAATTCAAGAGTGATGAGTTTGGCGTGAGGGGGGAGCAGGCTGGCGATTCGCACCGTGGAATAGCCACAGTAGGTTCCCAGCTCCAACACAGTGGTTGGGTTTACCTCAGACACCACTGAGTCAAGAATGCAACCTGTGGAAAAAAAAATAAAAAAATGGCATCAAAACACTGAACCTGGTCATGTAAGGTAGTGATTTCACACATGAAAACAAATAGTCACAGAAAGAGAAATCAGTACCTTTCTCATCTCCCACATTCATGGCCCACTCCTTGTGTCTGCAGAACTCATCAATGGCTTTGATCACGCTGCGAGGGTCTCCTCTAGTGGCATTCTTCTGTACTGCACTCAGGATCCGCTGAGGAGAGGGGATAAAAAAAAAATTAAAAATCAGTACCACTGATCGCTCGTGGTTAATAACTCCTTCATTAATGCCTAGGTGCTCCTAATGCAGGTTGCCCTGCTGTGACCCCACAATAAGGTCCAGGTCCCTCTGGTTGGTGTCTGTGCTCGTGTTCTTCAAAGTCTTTTAATTTGGATTTTCAACAGAACAGAATCTAGGAGTGTTGATCATTTTAAATTAATAATTATGATTAAAAGATAATTAAGTCAAGAGTATATATTTTTTGGATGTAAGGCTTAGCAAAAATAAGTTAAAAGCAAACATCAGCAAATAAGAGGCCTAATTGTTTTGTTGTTGTCCAGTTCTTGGCCTCCTTCACAAAAGGCTACCAGCAAATCAGCTCTGTAGATATAAAATGATCTGAGGCAAGACCAGTAGTTTTAGACTACTGTTAGAAAATCTGCACCTGATTGTTTTGTGCACAGAGTTTGGTGACCTCAGAAAACACACAGCAAACTATCAAACTGACTCTACCCAACCAGAATAAATGACAGTGTTTTAAAAGATAATATTTTCCACTCTTCAGCTCTGTCCTGTCAGCTACATACTGCCTTGCACAGAAAAAAAAAAACCTGATTAACACGTTAGCTTCTGAAAGTTGCCAGTTTTTGCCAAGTGCAGGTCAGGAATTAATTTAAAATGAAAAAATAAATCTCTTGCAGGTGTAACTAATACCAGTCTTAATAAATATCTAAGTGTTCCACTGCCCTGCTGCAAGCTGGGATACTTTACTGTAACTGAGCCATGGTTAATGTAACACCTGTGGTTTTCCTGCAAGCCGAGCCAAAAGCCTTTTGCCTACCTGTGGGCAAAAAATAATCTATTCTCATGAACACTGGCTGCTGAAGTAGTGTTTTAAATGCAATGGATTTAAAATGTTGCATTTTAAATCCATCAGTGAGCAGAACCAAGGTTTATGGATTTCAGCAATAAAAATTCCAGGGTGGAGGAGAAAACTTTACTGTTGCCAGTTTTTCTTTTTTAATAAATCTGCAAAAAATTCAACAATTTTCTGTTTCTCTGTCAATATGGGGTGCTGTGTGAACATTAATGAGGAAAAAAAATGAACTTAAATGATTTTAGCAAATGGCTGCAATATAACAAAGAGTGAAAAATTTAAGGGGGTCTGAATACTTTCCGTACCCACTGTGTGTGTGTGTGTGTGTATATATATATATGTGTGTGTGTGTGTGTGTGTGTGTGTGTATATATATATATATATATGTGTATGTGTGTGACACACACATCTGTCTCCAACTAATGAAACACTGACATGAGTACCAATATTTGAATGAAATGCAAAATTGATAAACTGAAAAATTCATAGTCATAATGTCTGTAATACCAATAATGTCTGTACTCAAATGTGTGTATAAATCTTATTCCATATCTCCTTGAATAATAGATAATGGATGACCCTCGGGTTGATGTTTCATCCAGCAAATCAGCTTTCTGGTATGACTTATTTATTGTTTTGACCCACACTTTGAGTTTTAACAGGTTTGAGCACCTTACCCCTTTTATCCCACACGTCACACACACAGACTCACAAAACACAAGACACAGACTGAAGGATAGACAATGAATATCAAGCGGAAATAAGGTGATGATCAAAACTGAGGTCTTTCTCTCTTTTCCCTCCACCTGCAGTAGCCCTCAAACCCTCCATCTACCAGCCAGCCATGCGCCTTTGACAGTGGCAATCACAACCTATTGACAATGTCCCTCTCCACAGAAAATGGCAGCATGCAGAAATCTATAAAAGGTTTTAATGTTGTGGGTCTGCCATGATTGCCCAGGCTTTTATCTGTTATTCACCAGATCACACTGTCCCACTCCCTCCTGCTTGTCTCTGCCAGGCCAAAGACAGGCAGAGAGCATTAGGTATAATGGCAGCTCCATTGTTGAAGGTAAATAGGCCATATCTTATCCATACTAATTGTATCTGCTTGACAGAGAGAGTTTGTCCCTGCTTCATAATTTGCCTGTTGCCTGCTCTTTTTTTAGAGGAAACCAGAGAAAAAAGAGAAGGGACAGGGATATTCTTTCAGCAGATGATATATAGATAACTTCCTTATTCCTTCCTGATTTAACCACATATCTAATTTTCCTAAGACTTTTAGAATCGTAATTCAAAACTACCAGGATGTTCTATAGTAAAGTCTGAGGCCATTTTACTCTTTTAAGGTTATGCAGAGGACTGGAGGATTTTTTTTTTTGTCATAAGTAATAACGATAACCACAGTCAATAAAGCAAGATAAAGTGCTGGGTATTTTAATGGGTAAAAGCTGGTGTTTCAGAAATTCATTTCAGCTCATTTACAGCAGCTACTTTGTCGTGTTCACAGTGGCAATGATCAAAGGCACCACTCAGTCTGTTCCACAGACATTAAAGGAAAGAAACGATTTACCTCTGCAAATGAAATACCTCCTGGAGAGCCATGCCCATGCATTTCAATGACTAGCTCGGGAATCCAAGAATCGCATGTCGAGAAATATTGAGGGCATAGGGTTGTGTTAATAGTTTGCCAATCAGACTGGTCCCCCATTTTGATGAGTGCATTCAATTAGATTTTCACATCAAATGAAATTCGAAAATACATTAATTGGTTTGGTCATGCTTTGATTTCACACACTGACAGAATAGAAATTGTGACTTCATCCAAACGTAAATAAAAAAAACTGTAAAATGTTCAGTTCTGTATGTTCTTGTAAACATCAGTGAGAAAAACATTGCAGCCAGATTTCATACACCGATGAAGTAAAACTGCTATTTCTGATAGCCTTAAAGCAGCAGTCTTTTTGACAAGTGTAGAGAGGGTTATCGCTTCACATTTGGCATCTGTTGATGAGCTGCACCCCTCCAGGGCTAGAAGGAAGTGTGTTGTGTTGACGGAAACTGACCTCTTGTCTCCAGAACACCACATGTCTATCAGACCTGCCTCTGGCCTGGTGGTTAAAGAGGTGGTCCTGTCACCGGTTTGACCCCAACAGTAAATGCTGTCCATTAACAACAACGCATCCTGTCAAAGTGTCCTTGAGCAGGACACATAACTCTCATCTGCTCACTCAAAAGAAGTCACTCTATCAGAGTGTCAGATAAAATGCGAATATGTACGGAAAATGGAAATGAGATGTTCTTCTAAGCTGGCCTCTGACCCCTCTGTTTCCCAATGATGCCGTTCTGTACATGTTTATCAGATTTGCCTGTGGCAAGCACAACATCCCTGTTCAGGACAAGATGCTGAAGCATTCCTGGAGCTTTGTCCCTAGTCACCAGTGCGATTATCCTCCATTATACCATCATAACATTTCGAGGGGACATATACAGACATATGTACTATGTGTTTCATGCACACATACTCTGAGGCACAAACATTTATAATTCTTGTCTTAAAGCCCCTGAAAACTTGCTTCCAAATCTTCACCTCTTTACCCTGCTACAGCCACCTGTGGTCCATTATTACAAACACACGCATGGCTGAACATTGTTCAGTCACACACACATAATATGTGATTACATAATAAAGACTTCAGATTTTTATCCTGTCTTTTATTTGTTTTTGTGATACTGTAATATTCTCAGAAAAGGTCAAATTAAAAGAATAGTTTACATTTTCAGAAACAAACGTATTTCTTTATTGCAGAGAGCTAGATGAGAACAGTCAATATGAAACTGGCCAACAGCCGGTTTGCATAGTTTAGCACAAAGACTGGCAACACAGGGAAGCTGACGGGGAGGGGAGGGGGCATGCTGGCTCTGTCAAAGGTAACGAAATCAGACCCGAGACTCTAAAGCCCACTAATTAACACGTTATATCTTATCTTGTTTAATCCGTGCAAAAACTGAAGTGTGGAAATGACATGTTGGGTTTTACGGGTGGTTTTACTTCCGAGTTATCTATTTCTTGGCAAAAAATTGGATAAAAGTATTTTGCAAAATGTTGAACCAAGTTCATAAGGATCTACCCACTTACGGCCATTTGACAAGGATTTTAAGTCCAGGCCTGCTATACCCGTGGCATCATCCAGCTTCTAGTAATCCATTAGTAATACATGCTTACCTGCAGTGCGAGACGCTCTCAAGGGCATTAATAATAGACATCATTTTTATGATTTCAGCCAGGAATGTCCTTATCCTTATGGTATGGTAAGTTTTATTGTGCGTAACTTGCTCCAGCTGCAGGGTAAGTTTCAAAGATAATCTACAATCTTCACTTGGGGGCCAAGGCTATAGCTTTAAAGACGGATGGTGGAAGGGGTGAGAGGGAGAGGGTGGGAGGATGGGAAGCGCAACCTCTGTCAAGCTGGCTAGCCACAGAAAATGGCAGCCTGTTTGATTTCTTCCCATGGTCTCTTTGGGGCCTGAGTCACTTCCCTGCTGAGCCTCACCACTGCTGCTCTTTGAAGTGTGCAGCCGGGATGTTCACACAAGCTCAATTCTGTGCGACATATGTACAGAACCACACAAGTGCTCATGTCACACATACACGCACATGCAGGATACATATAGGTGGGAACCTGATTACTACAGACAGCCTGGTTAAACTCTTCTCAAGAAAAGTAGGAAATTACGAAGCCAGTTTAATGGTTCCTGGTGTGTGTTTTGATTTAAATGGTCATATGTCATATTAAATAATCAGAGTGTGTCAAGGCAACTGCCTCTCCAGTTCAGCTCTGTTCTTTGATGGCTAGCCACATTTTGTATCTCAGTTTCTTTACCAGTAGTTCTTGCCTAAACACAGTTAATATAGCTGGAACTGCACACTAGAATGAGAAAGGATGTCGCCGGTTGTTGTTCCAAGGGTATCATTTCCTTTCATACAATCACTCTCATGAATGCTGATACAATAAGCCAAGTTTCCCAGTGCGTCTCCTCCACTGTACTTCTGATAATATCTTATATCCAGTGTCTGCCGTGGTGCATTCATTGCTGGTGTGTCACATTTGTGTCCCACGTCTTTGGATTGTCTCTGGAGAAAATGAAATGAGCCCTCTGTCTTTCTACCCTTTCACCATCCCCCTCCCTCAGTGCCTGCTGTGAACAGCAGTGTTGTGGAGTCATCAAATGCATAGTCATCGTGTCTGTTTAAGCAATCGGTTCCAGACCAGGCGATAAGGGAGGGGACTCAAGTCCACAGAATCATGCTCATCCTCAAATGAGGTCTATTCATTGATAAATCTCCCTTGTGCCTTGTAGCCTCAACATCCCTTCCTCCCTTCATGTAGCCCTTCCTGGCAATCTGAAAATTTAAATTGGTTCTGCACCAGTCATAGTCAGGCTCTCCTTGCGCTCATCACTCACACTAGTGTAATATATTACAGATACTGGAGATGGACTAGATTATGTTGGCAGCCTCATTGATATGTGTGTATGTGCATACAGTGTGACTGAAAGTACTGTGTGTGTGAGGGATGAGAATATGGGCATGTTTTATTTCACTCAGCATGTTCATGAGGTATGTCATCTGTACAGCAGAGGTCAGGCAAGGTGAATTTAACAGCTTGCAACAACAAGATATAAATAATCCCTACTGCAGCCAGACCTCATATAATAAAACGTGCGATCCAGTATATTGAAATTGCCTACTGGAGAGGAGTCTTAGAAAATTGGCCATCTGCTGTCAATTTGAATGTTAGTTCGTTGTTATAGTGATTCAGATGTTTCTTCTCTCTCTGTATTGATACACAGGTGCCAAGTAAAGGTATGACTTAGTCAAACTGACAGTGCAGTGCCAGATAATTATGTCTGCTGACTGTGTTGGACAAGAAAAAGCTACATTAAAAAGAAATTGGTCATAGGTGTGCGAAGTCGCTTTCACGCTTAGTTTGGTTCATTTCATCTGGAGAAATAATACATTGTTGCCTGTAGTTTGTGGTCCGATCTGGTTTTAGGTCACACTTTCTTTTTACAAACTAAGAACTGTAAACGTGAAGTCATACAGATTGACAGGTAATTAATTGTTCATGCGATTATGGCGACTGTTATCGTTCATCATTTGTGCAGCATGGACCCTTGTGGGAAAATCAAATTTTTGGCAAGAAAGGAAGTCATGTTGCACCCCATGAGCTTTTTTACAATATGTCCTCTGGTGACACAAAGAGTTCATGGTAAGATAAGTGGTCATGAACATTCTCAGTCGAGACTCGAATTCAGCCTCATTTTGTGAATAATGATGAGCAAGTAGAAAGAGGATGTAAAAGAGAAGTGGGATACAGGCACATCGCACCTCCATTTTAACTCCTTTTCACTGTCTGATTGATCAGGGAAAATCCCAGCTGCCATGTGCTTATAAGATTGCTTCCCTGGCACTTCACTGCGGCAAGGGTTAGCTTCTGAATTCTACTTCTGAATTTCCTACTTAAATTGCATATTTTTTACTGCAAAATCCTGTGATTGGTCGATTTAGCTTTCACACAGTGCAGACCAAAACAACTGCACAAAAACTTTGAAAAAGTCCAAAGTCATACTCTACAAGTATAAGCTAAATGTCTCCCATAGTACTACATGTTGTAGCGTTTGCATACTGGGATGTGGATGGACAACATCAATAGTTTCCAGCAGCTGGCCATAGAATGAATCAAGGTCCAACCTCAACTAGAAACGAAATACATTGCCTTCTTAATGTTTTTGCAGATTAGGCTTTCTTCCTGTGTCTGCGTTCTCACTCCTGCCCCAGACACAGCTAACCACTGAGTGGAATGAGCATTCTCATATGAGTTTTGATGTTATGTTTTGATTTACTTTGTTTGTGTGAATTTGTTTTTTTCCTCGTGAAAAGAAACCGAACCAAGGGGAAAACATTAACAGTTTTTCTGAGGCATCCACTTAGTCAGACCAGAGCAAACAAACTATAGGTTTGAAAATGCCCACAGTCTCATTCTGGTTGTTTAGTCCACATCAGAGTTTGATTGACTTAACACCAGCTCAGATGAACCAAACTAACCAGACAAATGCACCAAAAAACAAACTGTTTCAGACCTGGATCCAGTTATAGCTTTGTTTGTGATTGGCCAAATCTATTTACTCATAAGTCATAGAGGAGATGTATTGCTCTTTGTTCCAAGTAATATTTTGCTTGTGTAACTCACATGTTTACTGTCAACATCATTATTTTACACTTATCTAGTCTCATATTGCAGAGCGAGGACTGTTGATTCATAGAAGGATGATACATGTGGCAGCTGTCTGTCTCAATATACTTAATTGAATTTAGTGCTTTACTGTAGTATAGATCATTTACTGTGACAGATGTGATGTATGCTTCAATAATGTAATGATCATATTTGCCCATTACACAGTACATATGTGTACAGTGCAGACGGGGGGTCGACACAGGTGGTTCTGTATGTGATTAGATAGTGTTCAGCTGCAGCAAGCACGTTTTAATATGGTCTTTACTGAGTCACTGCTGGCTATTTGCAGTGCTGCTAACCCAAGGAAGTAGATCACAGAGCTCTGAACAGCTGAACTGAGTACAAAGGAATTCAACACAACAACAGATGTGAATAAATTGTAAATCACCATAATCGTGTTCCAGGAGGCCCAGAGAAATGGATGATGTCATTAGGGGCACAGCCGGTGCCTGGTCCCAGAACAGCCTCTCAGGTGGAATGTACTGCAGTCCCACTATTCCCCTGTCGAAAGGTAATGTAGAGTCCAATATCTGCTCTCTTCTCAGAGGGGGGAGGCTGCTTTCTTGTTGAATAATTGAGACCCAGATAAAAGACCAATGGTTTTGCATTAGACAACAGCGTGGCCTCATTGGCTCTCACTCTCTTTTAAAAGTCGTGTTTCTACACCTTTTGTATTAACTGCGTTTCCCTTCTCAGTCTTAGTCTGACCTGCTGTCTGACACACACACACCCACACACCCTGCTTTTGGGGGATAATTGTCTTTGTAAATAATTAGGTGTTGGTGTTTCCCCGGCTAATAGCTTCCTTGCCGTTTGGCTAGGCGTGCTTAAAGTTACTGATAGGGCTATCCTGTGATATCCTCCAAGATAAACTGAGGTAATGTGTAGGTTAAAGCAATGCAACCTCGTCTGTTTCTCCTAAAGGCGGAGGTACGGTCATACAGACTTCCAGTTGCATGGCAGAAGATCTTATCGCCAAGCCAACATACACATTCGCACTCACCTCGTGATAGTATGGCTTATTGCTTAATTCCCTTCACCCCTGTATACCCTGCCAACAGGCAGGTCAGTGCACCAACATCTCATATAGTAAAGTCATTAGAAGCATTGGTCCTGTAGCACCACACTCACTCCTGTTAAGGGACTCCTTTCAACCCGCAAGCTGAATAAAAGGTCCACAAAGGCCTTTGATGATAGCTTCATGTCTTTATGTTCACAAGATCTAATTCAACATGCCAAGGTGGAAATAAGGATCAGAAGAATGGTGAAGCATGTTTGTTCTTTGATTTCTTCTTTGCTTTCAAGACCATCCAAGTGTGGCACATTTACACATTATACGTTTGTTATGCTTTTTTTATGTTTTTAAAAAAAGAAACTGTGGGAAGTCAACGATATTTATATATTTATTTTAAACAGAGAAATGATAAAATTAGATTAACAGTACATTAATAATAAGAGTACCAAATAATAAAACTAGGTGGAAATTGGATTCTGAAAATAGCATTTGCTGCTCAAACCTGCTGAAGTTTAACTGTGTTGTTTTTTTTTTTTAATTACATTGAGAGATGGTGGGACGTGATCAGCAGTTTATTTGCATTTTCTTCCCATTTTCTCTTCGTTTAGTATTACTGGAAGCATATTCAGAACAGTACTTACCACAGGAGAACATTTTTTATCCTAAACCGTGGTAATAGCACTTGCAGCAGAAAACTCAATGTTAAATGATTGATAAGTTTCAGATTTTTAAAACCCTGGGTATGTTTTGGAGAGAATGGAAAACTCATAATGAGGAGCCTTAATTGCACTGTACATCATATAAGCTGAATCTGAATGAAGAGCATGAAAAATGAAAAGGAACAATGTACAGTAATTGGCTCCAAGTCAGTGTTAATTTTGGTTGCTGGTTTTGATTTAGTTTTAGTCCTTTGATAAAAATATGTTCGTTTTAGTCAAATTTTTGTCAGTGACATGTTTGTCTCATTTTCGTAATACATTTTTAATTTTTATGTCTTCAGTTCATTGTGAGATTACAGCTGTTGCTATCTTTGTTTATAGTTACCATGGTTACAGGTATCTCTTGTAAGGTGTCCATGTCACTCTGCTCTGCAGGAGTACAGACTGCTGCCTGCATGTTTTTGTAGTTTGTCTCAGCTGTTCTTTTGTCTCCTCTTGTCTAATTCTCTCCGGATTGGAGAGGTAAAGTCAGATAACATTACTGACAGATGGTGCCTATTTTAGGCACCGTAGGAAACTGTTTTACTAATCAGGAGCTACAGTGTGTGTGATGCAGGTTATTGAATAAAATTTGACATTAATTTGACCATTTGTCCGTTTTTCACATTATAGACTTGTTTTTTGTTTTGTTTTATTTGTTGATGCAAAAATGTTACACATTTCATCATAGTTCTAGTTTTCAAACTTTTTATCTAGTTTTGGTCTTGTTCTTGTTGTGAAAAACAGAATATTTTTTGTCATAGTTTTCATTAATGAAATTAACACTGCTCCAACTTGGAGTTTCACGAGCACTTATCTTGAGTTCTTTTGATTGCTTGTCTAAGTCTAACTTTAGATTCAACTCTGGGCCATGCTGACTGTTAGCCCTTGGATGACTCCTCTTCTGTTGGAAGAATGAGACAAAGGAGAGAGAGTAGACCAGTCCAACAACTGTCTTGAACTACACATCAACACTGAGCCAGAACGGTCTAAAAGCACAGATGCTAGAGAGAGATGAAGAGGGCAAGGTGTAGAGATGTTACAATAGCCTATTCTTCTCGAAAAAGAGGTGCAGGTTTTCCATGGGTGGGATAAACAACAAACAGGTGAAAAAAGGCTGGTTCTGCTGTGGGGCTGAGCTTCAACACTATTGGAGAGGAGCAGGAGGACGAAACTGAACTCCATTTGAGATAACACATCCCACACAGTGCTGTGATGCAGCTACAGAGCCCATTCAGCCTCACATATTCAGATTGTGCAATGATTTATGCCCAGATGTCCCCAGCTGGCGGGGTTCCTGTCAGCTGTGTCTGCATGAACTATCCTGCACTGTCTTCTGATTTGTGTTGTACCAGTTCTACCAACATTTTCATGCACAGTCGATGTGTTTCAGAATACATGTGCATATAGCATAATGTAATATAGCAGGTCAGGGTTTTAGGACATACTCATTTATAGTATTTTTGAAGTTGTACTTGCTGCAAAATATTATCCCATTATATTCCTCCAGGTACTATGTCCCCTTCAAAGTAGTAGGCTAAATCACTGGGAGCAGTGAAGTAGCCTCTCTCTGACTTACAGATGAAAATATGGAATGATAGTACAAACTGCAGTTTCTTCATCTTTGTCCTGTGGTGACAGTGCTGCATTTTAACCAATCTGTCCAGCCTTTATGACAGAAGCACTTGTTGCATCCACCTCCTAAATTCCACCTTGGGTTATTGATCTTCCCATGTCAAAATTACATGAGATGCCCCCGTGGCTGCTAAATTTCATTCTGAGTGGGCATAAGAAACTCTTACACTGTACATTCAAACATAAAAAGAAAATCCATCATCAACCATGATGGATCAGGCTGTAAAAACAGTTGGAGTCATTTTTATTTGCCTAATTTTTAAAGACAGTGTCCACTATGTATTTTAGTTTATTATTGCAAACAGCGATGTTCATTGTCTTTGGACAGTACCTCTTTTTGACTGTGAAAGGGTAATTATATGGCACTTCTCTGTATATTCTTTATTTCATTTAAAGGTTTTAATTAAAGGCACAGCTTCTGAGTATTCTATCTTTATCAATGTATAATCTGCTAATATAACCATAACTAATCTGATTTACCCTATTCAAAGCCTGTTTAGCCTCTCTGTGTACACATTCATATTCAAGAGCAAGGCCTGTGAGGCCCTTTGAGGTCATCAACTCAAGTGTCATTACACGCACATGTGACATACTCTACTGAAAATTCAATAATGCTGCCTTTTCCTGGATTCAGGGCATACATTTCTTTCTTTAAAAAAAAAAAAAAAATTCAGATGATATGTTGATATTTTATAATGAAGTAACTGACAAGTTTACTGCTTTTGCTAACATGCATCACTGTAGTGGTAAGCTTGGTTTCAGTTTAGCATTGAAGCCTGTGCTTGGCATGTACAATACTGCATATGAGTGTAACAGAAGATTTGGCATGTATGCTGTGTTCGGAACTAGCAGGGGGTTTCAACAGTTGGATACAGTTTAATAGAGGCAGGAGTTTGTATTTCACTTCCGCAGATCTGGCTGTGGGTGATGCATTAGATACAGTGCAAATATTACAAGCTGTCTACTGGTATTGCTTGTTGTGTTACAGCTAACTAACCGACATGCAGTTGTTGTTTGTGGAGCTTTTTTTCACTACATTCATTACATTCTTTCTGTAGTTTATGTGTTTCTGCATATGTGTTATGACACTCTAATGCTGTTCATTGCCGTGCTGCAGAAAACATGAGTACGTAAGTGCATCTCCCTGTTTTAGTCCTGGACCGAATTGCATGACTGTCTGTGGTGCTGTATGAGAACAAAAGCACAAAAACATGTATTTCCACTTAACTGTTATAATGCACCATATTGCGTCCTTATGCACATATAGTATGACATTTATGTGAGTTTGTGACGGCCAAAAATATTACCAGCCAGATCCCCTTGGGCTAAACCTTTCAGAATGTTCAAATTCTATTTTGAACAGCACTATGATATGTTTGAACTAATTTTTGGAGCACATTGTGTGACGCCTGCATCAGTGTTTATTTATGCTTTGTGGAATAAATAGTAATGTTTCAAATTTTCCATTTTGTTCATTTATAGGAATATTTTTACATGTGAAATTCCATCTAGCATCAAGCGTCATATCACACTGTATTGTCTGATCTTATTATGTAATTTTTATCATGTATGACAGAATAATTCAGGGGGGCCATGGAACACAGCTCATGCTCACAATGACAACTTGACATTTTAAAGGGAAAGACTTTGAACAAAGACTTGTATGGTGCAGTTATACTGTGGTTAATCAAAGCACGTTGAACTGAGCATTGAACAATACAAACCACCTACGCTGGCTTTTCAAAGAAAATCTGTCAAAAGGCTTCTGGGTCTGTCCCTCTCTCTTTCTCCCCTATTAGAACATTTAAATAATTGCCAACAATTATTATGATTGTGTCCAATGAATTTGCTAAGTGACTGACAGTTTTTTTTTTTTTTTTTTTTTTGTTTTTTTGCTGTTGAGAGAGCAGCAGAGAAAATGGATTCACTCCCAAGAACTATGCCATTGGTGCCATTTATCAGTCAGATTAATGATTTAACAGACAGGAACACTTACTGCTTATAATGATTACTTATTTCTTCTTTTCCATTTGAAATGATTATTATTTGAAGTGGTTATTATTATATATTTTTTATGTAATTTTATGTACACATACAATTCAAATATAACACGATCAGGATCTTTCCATACTCAATCAAACTGGCAAATACAAACTCAAAAATCAGTTCTTTACAATCCTTAAATGTGCAGCAAATTTGGAATTTCTTGGACTTTATCATCAGACATTTTTAGGATTATCCTATTAGCTTTCTTGCTGAGATTCATAGCACTCTTATGTATGATAAGCATAAAGCTGCAGCCAGCTATTTTGGCTTAGCACAGTGGAAAAAGTAGGAAACAGCTAGTGTTGCTCTTTCCAAAGGTAAGAAGAGCAGCATATTTGCACCTTTAAATCTTACTAATTAGTACAGTATATCTTGTTTTTTTTTTTGTTTATAACAAAACCAAAGTCTTCTCATCATCAGGAAGTCACTGCTCTCAGCCAAGAAATAGTGTAGAAGTAGAATCATTTCCTCATCCCTTTGTTAAATTTATTTTATCAGGAGAAAACCCTTGGGGAAAAAAATGTATTAACTCTTGACATCCATTAGGATGAGTGTCAAGGAAAGTGTCCTACCATCACTGGCATTTTCCATTCACTTGTAGAACAGTGTTACCTGGAATAGCATGTATCAGAGTGTTGCAGATGTAAATGGATTCCTAGAAGGCAGTTAACCAGTGAAATGGGCAAATGCCCTCTTACGCCACATCCTCATAACCCTCTGTGGCATGTGGTTACTTGCCACTGCTGTAATCACACATGGCTAATGTCAGACATCTGACTGATGAAAGACCACACCACAGTCTGATGTATTTACATTCAACAGACTAATCTAGCATGGGATGGTTGACTGATGGAGTCGCCCATGGCTTCTCACAGGACCTATGAATAATTTAATAGAGGCCCAAGTTTAATAGGCTCCATTATAGGAGAGGGGGATGGGTGCTACTTATGGTATTTCAGTGCTGTTTTACCAGGCTTAGGTCTTACTTCAGTTTCTAACTAAAGAAACTGTAACTGTTACAGTGACATTTGTTTCTTTCCCTCTAAACTGATTGAGACATTTTGTCACAAATGTCACAGCACTTCTTCTCAGAGTCATAATTCAGTCCAATAAAAACAGACATCATGAGCACTCCATAATCAGGAGAAGGCTGTTTAAAGAAAAATGGTAGGAAAAAAAAAAAAACGTGCTCCTTTAGACGTCTGATCTTGGCTTATAATCATCACATTTAGAATTTTTCTTCAGTCTCAAATGAATTCAGGTGAATGTTGTCCTTGAAGTGGAAACTACTACTACTAGTAGTAGTGAAAGCAGCCTGACTTTCCAATGCGCAGATTTACAAAAATTTTAACAAATAGACTCGCAAGTTCTAAACTAATGCACAGTGAACAACGAAAATTCCTGTATTAGTCTTGTGTTTTCCCACATTAAAAACTCCTGTTATTTCTTCTATTCATGTCTGTCCAGATTATTGCACAGCTTTTATTTAGATGCAGTTCAGACTGACTTTTAAAGATCCAATACAACTAATGTTTCATTACTCCTTTACTGTAATTTAGGTGCATGTTTAAATTACTGTTATTTATTTCTTTATTTTTTTGAACCTAAGCTATTCTGAGCTTTATTTATACATACATACAATTGCAGTATAAAACAGTTTAACTGAGAAAATGAAGCAGTAGTAGTATAGAAAGATGGTATCCATCCATCAATCCATCTGTCTGTCCTTGCTCTATATACCAGATATCACATAAAGAAAACTCTCCATTGGACATATGGCCACACTGACTCCGCTTCACATTTTCACATGGCCAGAGATTCATGTGTGCCTTCAACTGCTGGCAGTAACTTCTTCACTGGCGCTGACTGATTTATACACAGGACTGAGGCAGAAGCAGTCACACACAATACACCTTGGCCACCTGGCCTTCTATGGTTGTGGTGAGAGAATGGAATCCAGCCAGAAGCTATTGTAGCAGTCTGACACATGGAGTTAAACGATTCATAGCTGTATAAGCCACATAGAATGAAACATAATATATGTCATGTATACTGGAGGGGGGGTTTATTGTGTGCATTTTTTTAGTGAATAGGTAAGGGAAGAGATTAGTGGAACGCAGGTAAAGCTGGGTGACTCGCTGAAATATAACTCTTACTAAGTTTAAAAAAAAACAAAACAAAGCCCTTTAAGGAAGACTGATTCTGCTGGTTGAAGTGGGAGGTATTAAGATGGGCCGTTTTCGACCTAGTTCCACATGCAGCCACTTCATATTCCTGACCTGATACATGTCTGGCTCCAAAGATGCGGACCAGAATCTTTTATCTGAGCCATATAAACAAAACAAAACAAAAAAAGCAGAGGAAACTATAATACAAGAAGAGCAATGCTGTATCTAGACTATGCTTAAGGTGAAAAGAAATCTTTCAGCATTGGACAACTGTTTCTTGTTCATATATACATATATACATTTTGAATATTTGACCACAATAGCGGGTAACATTTATTTCTTATATCCTTGCATATAATATACAGCGTCTTTGTTCAAATTACTGTAATAGGGAAAATGAATTTGACCCTTTTGGCAATGCTGTTTTCAAAGTGAATTAATGATAGACCTAAAATGTTTTTTTTGTATTGGACCGTAAGTTCAATTTAGTGAAATTGATGCCTAAGATATTTTTTAGATTAGAAGGAAAGCTCAACAAAATAATCTTGACAAGTTTCCTTTTGTGGCCACTGCTGCGTGTTGTCCCCAGTTCAGGAATCGTACATAACCAAATCAAGATTTATAAATGAGATGAGAGTCTTGTCTTGTGCTGCTTCTTTTTATCATGTCTGTGTATGATGCGGGATTCATTCATTTTTATCAGAGAAACAGAAAGGTCACAAATGTATCATTGTCAGTGCGCCTGTCAGAATGTCCCCTGGGGCTGTCATGACACCATACTAAGTACAAACCCCTGTCCTGGTCTTATCCCTCCCTGAAATATGATGTTGCAGCACAGTGTTGCAGCTGACACGTATGGACATCGGCAGCAATGTATCACTCTCTGCACACGTATCGATCATGCTCGCTCTCACGGTAGAACGGGGGAAGTTAGGTCACTGCTAGGCTGGTTGTTGACGCTGTTGAACAGGGTCAGCTGGGACAGGGGCTTGATGTTAGGTTAGGTCCAATTAAGATGACTCTATCTCATCTCATACATTTCCACAACAGTGTTTAAGGTCAGAAAGATTAATAACTATTTCAGCTGTGGATTTGCTGTGATTCGCATGCACACACACAAATCCCCACACAAAACAGGTCCCTTAATTAGAATTGCTTTTGCTCGTTTCTTGACACAGGTGCATTTGTCAAAACATCTTATATGGTACAGCACAACGCCATAGCTCACCTGCAAAAGGTCATAACTCACCTATAACATTTAACACTTATTATATCATATAACAAATCAGTGTCCTCTAAACAAGAAATTCCTCTGGCATTGTGTAAACAATGGTGGAAATGTTTCGATGTTCTGTCAGTATGGCACTGGACCCTGGAAATGTATTCACATTTCAGTCTTGTCCTATTTTTTCACAGTTACTGAATGTTTACTGTACTATACTGTTACGAATGCTATTGTGTATCAAACTGAATACTATTTAGATGTACAGTGCAAGGTTTTACATTACACAATGCACTCCCGTTTCCATAGCAATTGTTACTGTTTTTTTATTATCATAAAGAAGTAAAAAGAAAACTCATACACACAGCACAATATAGAACAAAAATACATCAATACAAAGAAATGGAAAATAATGTACAGCCTAACACTGGAACTCAGTAAAGCTAGAGTGCTACACTAAAGTTTCCACCTCACTGGATGTCCTGTCACTCTTGTCTGGCCACTGATTTTCATCAACATCACACATGATGTTGCCGTCATCCACAAACCACAAGGCGGTGAGGGATTTCACATCCTTCTCGCTCCATCATTCTCTACAATACAATAAACAATGTCAAATCTGTTTTACTGTAGAATCATACACTTTCAGCCAAGTAAATGCATTGGCTTTTATTCTAACTTTAATCGACTTCACATTATTCAGTTGTATTTTTACTTTAATTCTACTGTATTGCTATACTGGGAATACCTTAACATGAATAATTTCAGTATTTACTAAGTACACACCAGTTTTCCATGTAGAATGTTTGGATAATTGAAGACAGGGTAGCATTGTTTACATCAGGCTGGAAACGGCATCCAGCCTCTGTCATTGTAACGCCATGGTTAATTACATGGTCCACAATTGTGGCCCATATTTCATGTGGGACAGCTCTGTTTTTGTACTCTTCTGCCTCTGTTCTGCTGTCGTACCCTCACTACGCTACCACGGATCCTTACTCCTCTTCCTCATCCTCAAGCAGGCAGTTGTCACTTTCACAGCATTAGACCGTATAAAATGTGTGCACAGCTGGAGACAAACTGCGATAACAACAGCAAAAAAATGTTTGCTATTGATTGTTACTACTGCAAGAGGTGATTCTGTCGCATGAACGGAGTAACCTCAACAAATTTCTCCATCCTGTACCTGTGAATTCATATAACTCAAAGGTACAGAATGAGAGTGAAATGAGTGTTACTAATCATCTCAACATAATGTGCACTGGTCTCAAGGTTTCAAAGGTTTATTTCATATGAAACAATTAAAAGAATTATCACATTAAACTTATTTGTTGATGTAAGTAGAGGTGTATAACTGGCGCAGGTCCCTGGCACAATAAACGCTGCTGAATGAGAATACAGTTATTATTTAATTAGAATGCATTTTTTAATGCTGTTACTTGTACTTTGACACTCATCAAACCAGCATGTACAAGCACAGACACACACACACACACACACACACACTCTCTCTCTCTCTTAGGCAGGAGAGGATCCCCTGCTGAAATTCTCCAAAGCTTCTACTGATCTTTTGAGAAACACCTCTCCAGTCCTCAGGTCCACTTAGCTCCTCTCAGGGTGCTAATCTGAGAGTTATACCTTGGATTGGCCAGGGTAAGAATAAACATCCTGAGGGTTTTGGAAATACACCTGGCCACCTGAAAAACAACCTCTGGGGGAAATATCCCAACATGACAGCTTTTATTTTGGTTCATCTACCTCTGGGCCTCCACAGAGTCCTGCCAGGTCTCTTCACTCCTGCTGGAGTGTGGAGACCTGGCATGAATTTCCCAAATGCAGGGATCTTAGACACGGACAATCCTCTTGACCATCTGGCATTTGAAGCAGAGTAAGTCAGAAAAAGTCTTTCTTTGTATAAAAAGACCCATTTTGATCAAAAAGCCCTCAGAAATCCAACTGTGTCCATCTGACTAACACATAAAAACTCATATGTGAATAGCTTTGAACCCTGCAGCTAGAATAATTCCATGCATGGCCTGAGGTTACAGAAAATCAAAGTACTATATAACACATCTGATACCTACCATGGTTGAGTCGGCTCTGCAGATAAACCAACATAAAAGATACACCTCTAATATACAGCCCATGCCCCATTGTAGGAATTTCGAACACCCATACTGTTAAGCTGAATTTATTTGTGTCTTTGTGGTAAATACGAAAAACATTCAGCTATTGCAGTTACTTAACAAAGGTCTCACATGGTAGCCACATCAAGAATAAGCTTGTTGTCAATTTAAAAGTAAAGCGGGAAATCACATGATTTTTGTCACCGTAAGACATCGGAAATCCACGCATTTATTTTTAGTAGGCTGGACTACTGAGATCTGTCTTTACAGGTTCCTGCTTAGACTTAAAGACAAAGAAAACAGAATGGAATTCTCAGACCAATGCATTGGCTACATATCGTTCAAAGGATTGGCTTTAAAGCACTATTACTTCTTTAATAAATGGTTTAGAGCCAAACTATCTATAAATCTGTGACCTGTGTGGACTGCTCAGACCACTCAAATCGACTGGGACTGGTTTGCCCAGTGTTTAGAGTCTAGAAAAGCATCTTTTAGTTTCTGTGGACCTCATCTCGGAACAAACAATATCTGACATCTGCTCCAACTATTATAAATCAAGACTAAAAACTTTTCTCTGTGCCACAGTTTTTTATTAAGTTTGGGCCTGTTTGTTTCTGCTCTGTAAACTGTACCATAACACTTCGATGTTTTTTTTTCCATTTGTACACCTGATGTAAAGCACTTTACTTTATTGTACTTTTTCTTTGTAATGTGCTAAACAAATACACTTTGCCTTGCTTTGATCGTCAGATTCAAGAATTCAAATAAGGTAAACACTTATTAGCTCTCACTCTCCTGTAGTTTTCAGGAGATCAAAGTACAGTCCACTGCTTTGGAATTCTAAAACACGTAGCTTGCCGACAGGGAAAATGAGAAAGTGAGTGAGCAAAGCATGTCTGGAAGTCATGATTGATTTTTATTATTTTAGTAAGTGTTAAAATTAGGGTTTTGGCAAAACACAGGGTCTGAACGTCCCACTAGCAGCACCTAGAAAGGTTTCTTCTACTTTTACCCATCCGCACCACACTGGTTTCCAACCTACTGACCAAATGAAATTGGCATCCTTAAAGCTCTTTGTTGTCAATATAAAAATTCTTGATTTGCATGTTTAGGTAGAACCCCTTTCTCTATTTATCTCCCTCAGAACAGCACACACTGTCTGAAATAGCTGAGCAGCACACCTCAGCTGCAGCAAACAGGGGGAGAGAGAGGGCTTTGTGGCCATTCATCACCACTAATAGGTCAGAGTTTACAACCTGACGTTGGGCATACATCATCGGTCAGACACGGGGACCAGGGGAAAATGGAAGAAGAGGTATGACGGTACCGCAGGAGTCTGGTGAGATTAGATTATGTGATGTCAGCCGCATTCAGCAGCAAACTAAATACAAGAACATCTAAGATGAACTGGCACACTTCGATTCTATTTTAGAATCTGTCCCACCAAGGATTAGAAAGCAAACTGGATAGAAGTGGATGAAGTCCCAGGCAGTTTAAGGTCTACATCTGCTCTAGGGGAAGGAGCTTTACAAAACTACAGGCTACTGCAGGTGAGAAGTATCTGGGGCTATATGCATCAGGCTCACCTGGATTTGCTTCAGGAAGAGCTGAAACATGAATGACACGTGGTCAAGCTCTTCTGCCTCTTTAAGCAAACCCTAGTGAGTTTGGTGCCCAACAATATTTCTCACCTGCAGTGGCCTATGGCTTTCTTCAAAGTGCTGTCCATCTCTTCTTTTCTCTGCTGTTGAATCTGCTGAATAGGGCTTCAGCGAATCCGAGATCCTATTAAATCCATTCACTACATCCCTCTGTGCAATCCATGTGACATGTAGAATGTGTCCTCTGCTCTCCATCTGTGCATCAGACAATGCAAGTCGGAGAATGTAAACTTGACAACAGCGAGTGTCTGCCAACCCAAACATGTTATATGACTTTAAAATAGCCCTTTTCACTTCAAACCTCAGAGGGAAGATCACAGAGGGATTCATCCTGGCAGGGGAATTTTTTTTTTCACACTGTGGATTAGAGATTCTCTGTGTTGATGATTGGCTGAGCCCAACTCGTGTTGACATCCAGGCAGGTGCCTGCCTGTCATTAAGGTTTAATAAGTCTCACCACATAGTTCCTCATTAATAGCTGCCCACAGGGCACACTCAGGACCTTTGCATAGAAAGTGGAGAGAGCAGCAGAGAAGAGAGGGTGGGGTGACTTGAAAAGAGGGAGACAACACTTTCATATAGCTCTACTGATAGAATACTAATGAAGCTGGACAAATGTACGTATGTGCACAAACATTACCTATTTGTGAGCCTATACAGTCCTTCTCTGAGCTTCACTGCACTGTGTAGCAATCTGTGAGATTCAAATTCAAACGCCAACCAATTACTTCAATTTAAAGGAAAGAGTCTGAGACTCTCAGTCTAAATATTTGAGCTGAGGAAGCAAGTGGAGTTTTGGGAGTAAACACATTCTCAGTGTAGGCCTGATAATGTCAGGGGTGTGTGTGTGTGTATGAGTGTGTCGTGCATTCACAGGACTCAGGACTTAAAAATAACTCAAACACTAAATCAAAGGAAAGAGTTGTAAATGTACCCTCTAGATACTCACTAACTGCTGAACTCTAAGAAACATCAACTGCGCAGCTCCTGCAGCTATCAGTACCAAAACTATTTTTTGTTGATCCTGTGCATGAATCTCTGCAATGCCGGGTGTTTTCTAATCCTAAAAAAAAATCTAATCAGATTGTTAACCAGCTTCTGTGCTTTCTTTGTTGTTTCAGCGTCCACAGTTTATTTGTCTTTTATTACAACACTAACCTTATGTAACCTCCGATATAAAACTTTCTGCGGTTGCATTACTGGGGAATCTTTTTTGGTGACGTTCACTGAGAAACCATCTCTGATTGTGGGGTGGAGTGTTTTAGGTGTAAACACAGCATAGGCATTAGAGTTGAAGGAGAAGCACTTAAAAGGCTCTCCTGTTCAGAGTCTGAGATCCGTGAAGGGTAAAAACATGTTAGGCAGCTGAAGTGTAATAAAGACAATTGAAGGTATTCACATGTTCTGTTGACATCCTGATGGAGGGGAAAGGTCTGAGTAACCCTTTACCTTTACCTTTTTTTTTTTTTTTTTTCTCCCCCCATGAATGTAGCTTTACCCCCTAGTGTTTCACAGCTTCAGTCCCCTTCAATAACTCAGTAAGGGAAAGGAGAAGGAGTTAGATTTGTGTCAACACACACAAAGGAGAACTTAAATATTACATATATATTTTGAAGACAGTTTAAGCAGGACTGCTCTGGATCACCACTGGTAGTCTGAAAAGTCTGGCCACATTGCTGGAAAAGGCAAAAGGGATATGTTTTGGCAAAATTGCCACATTAGTCAACTCAGTTGCTTCCTCCACAGAAAATGCAGGACTTGCCAAGTCCATAGTCACAGGTCTGAGTAACTGGCTTCAAGAAACTGGGCTCAAATGCAGACACAGGTCTAATGTGTGTTAGTTGTGCTTTTAAGATAGATTTTTCATTAAAGTTTTACCACCAACTGTCTGAACTCACAAGTGTGTTACTATCAAGGCTAGTTCATTTATTCAGATTTAGGCAGACCACCCCCTAAAGTGGAATGGATGTTATAGGATTACAAAGACATTAATCTAAAGACCATATGCCAGATGTGTTAGCAAATAGTTGCCTAATTACGCAGCCACCAGACATGGGGCAACATTAACATTCATTCAGAGTCACATTTCTGGCAATGTTAAGAGCAAAATTCATTCTTATTCCCTCTAGCTTTGTCTTCACCAACTTCCTAGGGGAAATATCTGGCTCTATAACTGCTAGACCTGATGAAACCCAGTATGCTAAGGGATTATGTCCATGATGGACGAATCTGCATCTCAGTATTTATGTTCAGGCCAAACGTTAAGTGCCATTGATGTAGTGTGCCCCTTGTGTAGCGAGGCACACAGTAAGGGTGCAGTGATAGGGGTGGTAAATGGGCGTTTGGCAAATCTTTCTTTCATGCAGAGAGCATGAACATAGACCAGCAATGAATGAATGAATGTCTGGGTTTTTATGAACTTGTAAAATATTGATCCTGTTGTCTGGTGATAGGGTTGGATCATCAGTCTGCCATTTGGTGTTGGGCAGATAGTGTGCCATGGGCTTACTTTTTTTTTTGCCTGTTTGCAGCTGGTGGACATGAGGTTGATGAGAGTGGTGAGAGTTGACTGATAATTCCCTGCAGTCCAATGCAGCATCACAGACAAGCATCAGGACGTCTTAACAAGGCTATGGGGTGATATGACAGACTCCTCTGTATGTCTATATATTTTATAACCTCTGCACCAGCGATAGCCTGGAGACGTTATGATTTGGGGTTTTCTGTCTCTCCCTCCATCCGTCCCTTTGTCTGTCCCGTTTTTGTGAATGCAATATGTCAATAATGCCTGGAAGGAATTTCTTCAAATCTGGCACAAACTTTCATTGGACTCAAGGATGAATTTTTTTAGAATTTGGTGGTCAAAGGTAAAAGGTCAACTTGATTGGTTGGCGGAGGCATATACCTACAAGGCGGTAATTCCAGTTTATAGCCTATAATGGCTACATCTGTTGTTGTCGAGTTACAAAATGCTTACAAAGCAGTGGTGGCACAGACTGCCTACTGTATGTACATAGAACATGACATGCAACAAGACAGCATCACATATAGTACAAATAATAGTACATATCACTGCATGAGAAGTACTCCTGGCTTATTCTAGGCTGATGCATCTATTTTTCCCCCACCTCTCCAGCAGTCTCTTCTCCTCCCTTGACACATTCTTCTTTTGTCCTAGAAAAAAATCTAAAAACAAAAGAAATTCTGACAGGAACATATTATATGCTATTGGAAAAAAAAACTAAACAAGTAAATGTCTGTAAATAAATAAATAAACTGCCCTGCGACTTTCTTTAATGCATGGGCCTTTAGTTTATTCAGAGAACGGACAATGGATGTAACGCTGTCAGACTGAGTAGAGGCTGGAGCAAACAGATTGTGTGGGCGTGTGTGAATGACAAACCAGAAAGTGCTTGTTTTTAAAAATGTCCTCTCCGTGTCACAAAATATAGTGCGACGCCAGTTCTGCTGAAAACGTATGGGCATCACATTTTGAGTAGGCTACAGAGAGCAGATGAGAGAAATGTCATGCACATAGCTCACCTGAAAAGGCCAATGCTGTTTCATTGCTCTTGTCTTCAGATCACACCCTCATAAGAGCACCATTATTTCAACAAAAAGCCCTTTTGACAATATAACACTGGTTCCTCCTTAACCTTGCATTTACTGGCACATTACTTTGACTTGTTATCAGGCTTTATGCCTATGTTTGGATCTGTGTTTCAAAAATCCATCCGTTGTTGTTTATTCTTTAATTTAAAAGAATTCTGTTATTATATTTCTAATTATTAAAAAAATATATATATATAAAAAAAATGAGAACAAATTTAAATCTCTCCATTAAATCTGTAGCCATACAATGAGGACCTCTCTCAATCGATATTTTCTTCTCTCTATCAGTTCCAGACGAGTGAGCATGGTAGTGGCATACTATTAGGTTATTACAAAAGCAAATCAGTCAGCAGAATTAATTTTCTTGAAAAATATGAGTCTGGCTAAAGGGAATTAATAATCATTGCGGAGCATGTAGATGTTGAATTTTCATCACTTTTCCCCAGCCATTTTTACATGTATGCTGAAATCTGTCTGCTTTGATGATGGCTGGCTGTTGTTTATCATGAGAAATGTGCTCTTCAGTGGGCATCACAATGAGGGTATGTTTTCTAACATAAATTCTCTTGGAAGTCTGAGAAGCATGCTTTCTGCCAGAGGGGAAAAAATATAAATATTCAGGTGCAAATTTATACTTCAAGATAAAATGTTGTATGTTGTGTATTCACAAGTCATAATGGTCCACTCACGTGCCATTTAGCTTCAGACATGTGCTTTGCTCCTTGCTGTTGTGTGGGGAATTTGTGAGGGAGCTTGCATGTGTACTGTAAACCATTTATGTGCTTGATCAAGATAAATGTCTTTATCTATCTTCTATCTACAAAGACAAGGGGTGATCAAGCATGGAGTTGTGATGTGTAGGGAGATGAAAAGCTTGTATGTTCTTCAGGGTGCAGTGGTGCTGAGAGTGACTGGAGAGCTGTGGGTCTAAAGGGACTTGAATGGTACAGACAGAACACAATGTGTCTGGTTAAAAAACAAAAAAAAAAAAAAACATCTTAACAATTCACAGAAGCTGTCCTCTATTTTCAAAATTGCACAGTGGCGGCGTGTTCTGGGGTTTAATTCTGAATCTTTATTTATTCTGCTGACAAGCACTGAAATTTGAAATGGGTTTAGAAACACAATTTGGAGGGTTCAGTGTTGGTTGTCAACTGTCAGGTGACAATATGCATTGTTAACATTCACCAGTGCTTTCTTTTTGTATTTGCTTTGTTCTTACACACTATGATATAACCCCAGCTAATTTAATCCAAAACCCAACCCTACCTGACCATTAACAACACTGAGTCTAGAATGATTCCTAACCAACCATGCATGTGTTTGGTCATAACAAACTACAGTGCTCCTGTTTGTTCTAAATAGGGGTACATTTCACCCAGTGCAGCAGTGTGTATTTGTTAGTGGGCTCATTGTTTGTTTTGGTCATTCTTATTGTAATTTTGTAACACCTTATTCTTTAAGTCTATCTTTATGTACACATGCAAAAGAGATGAGTATTAGTGTATGCTTACTGCATGTTATTGAACATATGACACACAATGCCACATGTACAGAGAATATGCTAAAACATGCAGAGAAATACAAACAAAGTCTTTCAGACCTAATTTCCTACACTTAAAAAAAAAAAAAAAAAAAAAAATCTTTCTAATGGGTCTTATCTTATCTGTGGAGAAAGTAATTGAGGTCAGATAGTGTAGAGTAGTCAACATTTCCACGTCTGCAAGTGTCCTTATTTTTTCTAACTTCAAACACCGGCTATCAGACTGTGAAACAGAGTAGAAAGTACTGTACCTGAGGTCAAACACATTAACTGAACTGAATTACTATGCAAGCTGCATAGGTAACTAATGTTTAGGCTTCGAGGATACTACAGGGCTTTCTGATTAAATGTGCTCATGCGTTCTGTCCCCATTTCCATCATACAGATGAGGACATAGTTAATAAGAATTCAACACCAGGCTCTTGCTGTTACTCTCGATTGTGTGAGCGGGACAACAACACATTTGCATTCAATAGCAGCAGATGTCATATGCTTAACTTCACTTAATCACCTCTGCAGAGTCATGAAAAAATATTCCTTATGTCTTGATCAAAAAATGACACTTACTGTCCCCCGAAACCAAAAGGGACACTTTCTTCCTCACATAGTTGTGGGAATTATTTGTCTTTTGTGTCTTTCACTATAGCTATTGCATATTTCCTGAGACACCCAGACACCTAACTGGAGAAAGATTTAATGACTGCATTTACATACATGCAGTCTGTATTGATCCGCCTCAGATCCCACGCAGTCAGCAGATTCTGAATCACCACCATCAACATTAATGTCATAACATGCCAGTTTTAGAGACAGGCCTGTAATGGCACCACAAACAACTTTAATAGCACACTTAGCTTTTAGCTATTATGCATACAAAAGAACCCACAGTGTTGTCATCAGCTCACATGGGGTTATACATGCTGTTTTTATCTTATATGGTACCATAAGGATTTTTATGTTTTTTTGTTCTGTTGAACATAATTTACAAATTGCACACTGATAATGGAAAAGAAAATGTCCACTGGCATTAGTCAGTGTGAATTTTTGCTGCTTTTGAAGTTGATTTTCTTTTCTTACCCCATAAAAATTTAAATATGTTATGGAGCCAAGCTCCCCTTAAAGCTTCAGAAAATCAAATTAATCACTACTATGTGAGAATTAGAGTTTATGGCTAAGCCAATAGAGGTGAACCATGTCTGTAATTGCCATATAATACTGAAGCATGACTCTTTGGAAGTGAAATGTGAAAACTGCCTTGCCATCATTTTCTCTTTCATATATGTGATTTCATGCAAATGTTCTAAACCCTTGGAAAAAGAGGTAATGGCTCAGTTTGTATAATGACTTTTTATGCCACATTTCAGTATTAGAGATAGGAGGTGTCCAGTGCCTTTAGTGCCTTAACACCACATGAAGGCTCAGAAGCAGAAAATCTTATATATACAGTATGTATTCAAACTATTGGATGCTAATGTACTGCATATGCAATGTTTGTGTTAGAAAAAAGTGGTTGAAGGTATTGCTCTTGAGCATAGTGATAAATTATTGTTGTGCCATAAGCACATAAAAAAGAAAACACACAAGAAAGAAAGGAACAAAAATAAAATTTACCCCTTGTATCGTCTCTGTACAAGGTTTCAGTTTTTTTTGGCAGGGTTTTGACATTACCTCACACTGAATCTTCCACCACAGCAGTTGAAGTAAAAATACATTTTGGTGGTGGTACTCAAAGCATCAGACAATTACACTGAGACAAAAACTCATCAGCAATGTTTCACCACACAATAATATCACTGTTATGCAGGATAATCTGTAGATCTTGCTGTCAATAGGCCTCACCGTTACATCACAATAGAAAAGAATTCTGTAATTATCAATGAAAACTGTTCACAGCGAGGCCTGTGGATTACCTTGTGTAGCAAGGTTTGTTTCTGAAGGAACAGAAACAGCAACATTTTTCTGTGCTTTTGTTTACCAGAAAGTCCATGTATCTTCATTTTAATGGATTGGTGGCAGAAGTGTCCGCAATGGAGACTCAAAGACCGTGTCAAACAAAATGATTTCGCCCAATTTCATTGAGGGCATTAACTGGGGTCCTTAATTTTATGAACTAAGTCACCTAACGCTTTACTCGTACTCAAGATCAGTACACTGACATGTTGCATTTTAGCAAAAATGTTTAAATTTCCTGAAAGTTAAAAGCTAAAGCTAAGTAAAGCTAAATTATTTTTTTAAAGAACAGCAACATGTAGAAAAACTTGCCATATTATTTTAATTCCCCTCTCATCCATGGATTTGTTCTGTCCATCTCTCATGAGAACATCCTGTTCAGTGTGGCTCTTTAGTCAGTTTGGTACATTTTAAAAAATCTCTCCATCTCTCCCCTGGTCAATCTATCAGGTTGCCTGCTTGTGTCAGGCTGTCGCGTGGCAGCACTCGTGAATGACTGATGACCGTCTGATGTGCGTAGAGAGGGAGGTGCTGCCAAGACAGACCCCTCCGTGGCAACGGCAGTAGTTGTGCACGTCAATCAGAGCTCCCCGTGACCTTGTGTCATATTAAACAGCTCCACTGTTGTAAGACGGAGGACACACAGCAGAGGCCCTTTCACCGCAGTGGTCAGCTTGGAGGAGTTTTTTTTTTTTTTTCTTACAATGGACTTCAAAGCCAGACACAAGGGGTCTATTGTCCTTCCCAACCCACATCACATCACAACCCACATATTACAAACATATTAAGCTATCCATTCACAAATCAGCCTCTGCTCTACCCATTTATTTAGTGGTAAATTCAAAATTAAAATGATGGCTTTAGGCTACTACCCTGTAATTAGCAATTAGCTGTCATAGCCATCCATTTAGCTGTTCCCTGTTGAAAACCTGTCTCTTTAGCCAGCACAAGAACCACCTTGCCAATTTTTATACACTATACCATAACTTATTCCAACCATGAGTTTAGATTGGATGAGAGACATTACGTGAGTGTGTGAAACTACTGTATAGCATAAGTATAGTATGACTACTAGAGCATTATCACTTTGCTTTGTTTATCGTTTCTGCAGATTCCAAGACAATTTATTTCACATCAGCCACAGTGGAGGACAAGAATTTGGATGTATTTTTTTTAATTTAGCTGTGCTATGACGTTTAAAGAATGAATAAATCTAAAACGGGGTGAGCCAAAGGCAGAGGAAGAGCATGAACCTTTCAGAGCTACTTCTCTAACATTATTGTTTCTGTACAGTCAGTTATATCAGAGTTGGAGCTGGATGATCTTAAGTGTGCTCAGATAAATTCTGACAATAAGCCAGAGTCAACTGTCAGACACAACACCGGCTGCTGTGGAAAGATGCAAAATAATGTTGCTTAGCAACGTTTTTTCTTGGTGGAGAAATTACATTTTTCCAAACAAACCCAAAGAGTCTTTCTGAGTTAATCCAAAAAATGCTGCATTAAATATTGAATGAAAGCAAAGAAAGACTAAAATACTCAATACTCAGGGCAATGCTTTACTGTGGGATATAGCCAATGCTGTGTTTAACATTCCTTTCATACAGAACTGATTATTATGTTTAGTAAAATACACTTGAGCAACACACAGAGAAGTTTCAACTTGAGGCCCTGGGTGAGCAGTACCCCACCCCACCCTCCCACCACTGCACCATATAGACCCAATGTACAAAGCAGCATCCAGACTGAAGAACCTAATTTTTTTTTTTTTTTTTTGTTTTTTTTTGTGGATTCGATTCCAACACGATGCAAGTTTAAGGTCAACTGTTCCCTTGGCTTCCCTTCATATGCTCACATCATCAGGCACAAGCCATATGCACACACCACTTATCTTCTATCTGTCTGTCCGTCCGTCCAGCTATCAATCTACAAATCAGACATATAAGTTGTCTGTATATAACATAGTGAGACATTCAGCTTGCTTGTTTCAGTGTTGTCAAGTAAATTTTTATAGCCCGAACATACAGTACATTGCTCAACGTGTAACCCTAACAGCAACAGTTCACAGTTTTTGCCCAAACTTTCCAAGATTATGAGAGAACCTCCTTTCAAATAAGTAACTAAAAACCAAATTAATAAAATGGACAACTAACTTTTTTAAAAGGCTGATGATGCAAAAGGAGAAATAGATTGGAAAATGACAGTTACAAAAAGTACAGAGAATAAATAAATCATATAAATATAGTTCAGTGCGTCCCAAATCGGCTGTCAAGGGTGCCAGGTAGTTTGGTATATGACATGGACTTGAGAGATTTTAGTGGAGTGGGGAGCAGGGTAGCTAGAAAGATGGAGGAGGCCCAGCTTTTCCCAACAACCCATGGAGAGAAGACAGCACGCCTTGGAACACGTGTTTCAAGAGGGGGGAAGAGTCAGCAGGTCATTCGGCAGACATTCAAGACCTTGAGAGCCATGCTACAAGGGAAGCAAGGTCTGGAATATCTTGGAAATAAGAAAAAACATGACGGTACTTGGAAGATGGACAGTGTTTGACCATTGATGGAAACATAGAGCTGAGTGTCATCTGCGTAAAAGGCTGTGCAGATTAAGGAGAATTATAACAAGTAGGGCTGGAGTCAGTAAAAGAATTTTTAGATCAGCTCATGATTAGTTTTATGTTTTTACTTGCTTCTTTGAAAATTGAGTCTGAAACAACTGACAGTGTGTAAGATAAATTGTAAAAAATGTAGTACAATAATATTAATTTGATATCTCGCTACATTGATCAAAAATGTTGACAAAGAAAAGCTAAAATTATTTAACAAAAAGAAGAAATTCAGAAAATACAGAGCTCTAAAAATTTGTCCCAGGCAACATGAAAGTCTTACACTACTGAAAAGTGAGCCACTTTCAGTGATAGATCCTCAGTGGTTAACACTGTAATGCTTTTATTCCTGAGGCCTTGATTAGTTCCTACAATTATCTTTTTGAAAGAAGTTTCTGAAAGTAAAAAAACCCTTGAGCTCAGTTTATGGCATCACAGGTTAAGTTGACGTGCTCAGTTATTTTAAGATTTTAAATTCAGGCTTATTATTGCTAGTGAGTCATGTGTTCACAAATTTGCGAAGAGCTTTCCGACTTGCTGTCAAATAGCAGTATTCGCACAAAGTGCTTGAAAATGTAAGAAACTAGGAGCAACTGAAATTCAATATGAATCTACTTATGGTATATGTGTCGCTGATATATAAATACCTAACGGTATTCACCAGTATAATATAAGAGTGTGGTGGAATATTGCGCTTTCTCCATTTATGAGCTGTGGATCTACAGTGGAATTGTGTTATGAACACAAAACGCTGATATTTCCTCCTCACACATTCTTAAGCTCTCAGTGAAATATACTGGTGTGCAATAAATTGCCTCTGCATTTTCGAACAAGCTCTCCCCTTCACACGCACATACACAATGTAATGCAGTGCCTTGGTAATATTATATGACTAAAGAAACTCTCTTTGGGAAAATAACTGGATTTTACCCCCCAGTATAATGTCTCCGAGGGGCGTAGAGAAAGATTAATGTGGTAAATATGAAATTCTATTTTTAGGTCTCCTGGACTTCTTAGCATTGAGTCAGTCTGGCTGCTGCTCCACAGCGTGTTGAAAACTAACATTAACTCTGATGAGAAGAATCATGCTTTGCTCCTCATATTCACGCTGCCTCTGCAGATTCTTGATTGGTGCTGAGATTCTCTTCTTTTCTAACACTGGGCTCCCAAGCATGGTTTTAAACTGTGATGTTGTGCTTCTGTGTTGTTTAGGTGAATGAATGGACGTAAGAGAGCTGCAGTGACATAGAATCTGCAGATAGTTTCAACTGGCAGGCTTTCTTTGAAGGAGATCCAACTGCCTGCAAGATGATAGGATCAAATCAGCACAGATTATCAACTCGTGGTACTTTACAACCCCTGCTGGGGGACTGTGATCTAGCTGTGGGCAACAGGAGTCTCAGTGATATCTGAAAGTCTTTTCTACCCACACGCTGCAGAAGATGAACAGAGAGATAGGAGCTGATATGCTTCAGATGTCTGTCAGACGGGTGAGATAACTGGGCTTGCCTGTAGCCTGAGAAAAACACTGGGACAGTGTTGCTCCATATGATTTGTTGTATTGATTTGTGTACACCAGTGCTTTATTGATATATTGGCGATAATGTTCTAAATCTCATATTAAAGACATGGATATGGTACATATATTCATTTTTGTTTTGTTTTTTAAACATCTGTATGATCTAACATTTAAAATTAATGACCAGTATTTTTCAGCCTCTGATGCATGTTTTAGCTCTGTCTGTTGTCTGCGGGCTGTGAAACTACCGGGCCTGTGTTTATTTTATGATATTTAAAAGCACTTAAGTGATTATGAATTACAACTGTGACCACTTTATTGTGCTGTTTTGGCTTTTCTTTGTCTGTTCTTTTTTTTTTTGTCAACCTTATTAATAAAAATGCTCATTAATGTGTTCATCCCAATATATACCCTTTTCCCTTGTGAGCATAAATGAGCATTTTATGTTCTCCATAAAATGATGAACTTGTTTTTTATTGACATAACATTATTAAAATAACACGTGCTTGGTTTGCAAATCTGAGGCTGACCTTTCTGAAGGTTTTGAGAAATGGAGGAAATCTTTAATAGATTGCTAAAAATGAGTTTTGTTTAAGAAGATCTGTCTCTCTTGTGAACTTTATAGATGCCAATAGGCCAATAGGAAAAACTCCTCTTAGCCCAGAACTGCCATACACCAAAACACCATGTTTAAATGCATTGGAGGGAGTGATTGCAAGTAGATGGCAGTGGCTTGAAGTACACATAGTAAAACACAGCTGATACACTATTGATTTGGGCCTCCGGTTTCTCCTCTCTGATCTCTCAAAACTGAGAAGGGTATGTCTGGCAGGTGTGTTGATTTCAGCTTAGGGTCTGCAGCTCGCATTGACATGGCTAAGAAAATACTTCAGTACAACTATAGATAGATCTGATAGAATCTGATAGAGTAGAGCGAGTCAGAGGAGCTGCTCTGAAGCTCCAGGTTGCTTTTGCTCCACTTTGTATGAGCGTCAGTATCTTGTTTTGATCTATTATATCTGAAGTATTAACTAACGCTTGATCATTGATAGATAATAGATAGTTAACTAATCATGACCAAAACAGTTATATACATTTGTAAATGATTATTAAATCATTCATAACCAAAGTTGTACATCTTTTATATATGATTTAGACATTATTAAAAACTTTTTTACATGATTTATTTATCATCAACTAATTTTCAATATGATCAACCTTATTAGTAAATTATTGGTGAAATAGTGTAGATGTGTTAAAAAAAACCCCACTGTATCACCATTTGTTTATTCATGTTTAACAGATGATTTGTTAGGCATTCATAAAAATCTTTAGCAATCGGTCCACACAATCTCTCCGTAGCTTCAGCTTCATTTTATGCCGACATGAATTGCATTTAACCTTCCTTTGTAGTATATTATTTTTCTTTTGCAGCCATTTAATTAGTTTGTTGTGTTTTTTGGTAGTTTCTTTTTTCCCCTTCTCTCAGCTCTCTCAATGTACAAACACTAATCAGTTTTTAGCTAGTTAGCTCTATTAGCTATATCGGCTAGTCTAGCCAACTTTCTCAACACGAAATGTCAGTGTGGTTTGGACAGTTTTGCTAATCCCACATGGTGAGTGCAGATTGATGCAAGGGGATAAGCTATCGTAACATGAAACACTGAAGAACTTGTGCTTGTGCTATTAAGCATAGTAGTAATTGTTTTAGCTGGCGTGATAACTAGAGATGGGAATCAGTTCCGTTTGAGAATTGATAGTAAACCGCTCTAGCGAGCTAGCGTCTACATTTTCTATTAATAACCCTGTTTTCATGGACAACTTTTTTTTCAACACAATTTAAAAAAAAAAGTTGTCCATGTAAACGCAGTTAGTTATATGAATTGAGATATTGCAACCTTCAATCAGGTAAATCTGATTCTCACATAAATCAGGAATCGATAAGGGAATCATTAAAGAATCGGATCAATAAGCAGAACTGATAATAGATTTGACATCCATAACATTTTACCAATTCCCAGAAGGAGGCCCTGTTGGCAGAACAAACAAATCTGTATTAACAGTGTTTTGAATGTGAGGGCTGTTGAAAAGCACTTCAGTGTTATTGCTGTATGTTGTTTCGTAGCACATTGGTTGCTGTTTGTTTTAATTAAATGTTTTATACTCTGTACTCCTAATTCTGTCACTGTTTGATGTCACAAAGAAGGATGGATCCCAACGTTGTCTATAACATTTATAATGTGATGAAAAAGTCTACAAATCTTTAGCAAACATTATTAGATATTTGTTAATGATGAATATGGTTCACTTTAGATTAAGGGACATAAGAACATCTGCAAATGATTTATACAATTTTTTTTATGAATGTCTAACAAATCATCTGTTAAACATGAACAAACAAATGGTGATACAGTGGGGTTTTTTTAAACACATCTACACTATTTCACAAATAATTTACTAATAAGGTTGATCATATTGAAAATTAGTTGATGATGAATAAATCATGTACAAACAATTTTGACAGCGTTTTTAATAATGTCTAAATCATATATAAATGCTGTACAACTTTGTGTTATGAATGGTTTTATAATAATTTACAAATGTATATACATGATTGGTTCAATATCTACTAATAGCTTATAAATGTCTTGTAACTTAAGTAATAAATGATTTAATAATCATTTACAAATGTATATAAGTGTTTTGTCCATGATTAGTTAACGCTCTACTAATATCTACTAATAGCTTATAAATGTCTTATAAAGGATCGTTATTCTAAAGTGTTACCCTGAATGGTATTTGTTGCTAGTGTGTGATTGAACATCTTATCTGCCTCAGAAACGTACTGTTAATTTTGCTTGTACAGTTTTAAGATGTGATTGAAAAGAATTAGATGTAATTTTTTTAAAATTTTATTTTGCAAGTAGGTAGATGTTGGTTAGAATTCTGTTTCTGTTAAGGTGAGTGTTTTGTCCAGTGGTAACTCTTTATATTCATAATGTGTGTGTGTTGTTTTAATGTATTTTTATCCACCATGAAAACTTGCCTGCAGGGATAAATAAAGTTTATTGGATTGAATTAAATTTAATTGAAATGGCCCTGCAATGGCTAGAGAGAACCTTCAATGAGTCAAAGCCCCCATAATTTGATACACAGCACAGACAGATCTGTATTAAATTAAAAAAACATAGTGATGGGGTTGGTGTGTAGCTTTGTGCTGTAAGGAAACAATATTACTCATTTCTAGATCTTGCCAAGCTTTGTTTAACTTTTCATTGTAAACACCCTGATTGTCCTCAGTCCTTTTTTCTATGCTGATGCTTTTATTATTATTATTATATATTTTATTTTTCTGTTATTTATTTTTAACCTCTATATCTCTGTATTTTTTGAAATAGCTTGCCCTCTAACCAGACACTTTTAAGTTGTATATGAATACAGTTTCTTTACATTTTTTGATTAGTCAGCACATTTACCTGTGTTGTTGATTAGAGGGGTGATAGAGAATTTGAGATCCATGACATCAATTTTTTAAATCTTTCTTCTAGACTTTTTTTTTTGGCTAGAGCTGCAGCCACCCAGAAGAGGAACACTACAGTGGATTAAAAAGTCACTGTTCCTTCCTATGCCGTCATAAGAGAGGAAATTGTGTTTGGTGGAGTGAGGTTATATGGATAACTCATGCAGTCTATGGTGCTGTTATAGGATCAGCTTTAATTTAGCTCTCTCCTACAGTCCTCCATTTGGAAATGAGAAGTTGTGCATGGTGCTGATGTGGGATCAGCTTTGAGGCAGCCCTGTCCTACAGTCAGTCCTCTGTAGGAACTGTCCATGGTGCTGATTATTGTCGATCCGTGTTGGACTGCAGTCGTCTGTTTGGATGTGAGGAGCTGTCCGTGGTGCTGATTTGTGATCAGCTTTGAAGCAGCACTCGCCTTCAGTTTTCCATTTGGAAATGAGGAGTTGTCCTTGGTGCTGATTTGGGATCAGTTTTAAAGCAACTCCTTGTTCAGTCTCCCATTTGGAAATGAGTAGTTGTCCATGGTGCTGATTTGGGCAGAGTCCATAAGCAGCAGTTCACAATATTTCAACCTGCCTGCTATAACAACACAGTGTGGCAGTAGTAATATGGCAAGTAGCTTCTCTGTGCTGTACATTCAATCATGCCAAATTAATTTATATAGTCTAAGTATGAAGTGTTTTAAACAAGTCAGTTTGGATTAAATACAGTGTGAGATAGTGTGAAGCAGCAACCTACAGTAACAGGCTGTTGATTTTAGAACAGGGCAGAAGCAACACTGGAAGTGCTAGCGAGGACAGAATCATGTGAAAAGATGGCTGTAATACAGAATAGAGATATGGCATTAGATCATCTTTGTAATGGGAGAAAATAGATCACCTCAGTAACCTGTGACTGGTGCCTTCCACTATACTCAGTTTGCACATGGGAGATAGAGTGTAGGTCTACCACCCTTACCATCTATGTAGCTTTTTACTCATGGTTCCTCATCTCTCTCTCTCGCTCTCGCTCTCTTTCTCTTTCACACTACCCTGTATTGATCTGTTGCTGGTTGTGTCTTACAGTACTATATCCACAGATATTTATGTTTGTAGCTGCTGGTCTCCGGTTCCCATTATGGGCTTGAGCGATAGGCACGGGCAGTGTTTCAACACCTCGCTGCTGAGGAAAAATGTAATATTCAAGAGACGTGCCCTTAGTCAGCACTTCCACCCCACCAAGAGCTGGCTATGGAAAATGACCAGGGACATCAAGTCTACTGAAGTGTTGTGTAAAGGTGGAGCTACAAGGAAAAAGTTGATTACAAAACAAAACCTTTGTTTAACTTTGGCCATCAAATGAATTTGGTGCTTTACTTACTAGTCATGTCAAGAAAAAAAAAGCCTAAAAAAATCCCCAAAACAGAAAAAAATGCATCTGCATCGAGAAACAGTGGTCGTAGTTAAAAACTGACTGTGCAATAACAATACAATGGACATTATGTTGAGAGCCCTAAAATGCTGCTAAGTGGCAAGGTGATTACCATATGAACTATTAAAAAATATATATTAATGCACCAAATATGATATCCTTGGCCCATTCCATACAGTTTGCACATGTAATTTGTGGTTGCAGAGGTTGAACTATTGATTTGTAACTTGCCAGTCATGAAGTCCTTTCCTGGGATTAGGATGAGAATAAATATAACCTGCTTCTTTCTCACTTTCTCTTTCTGCCCCACTCTGACTCCCCCTGCTGCCTCCTCTCTTTCTTTCTTTCTCTCTCTCTCTGGGTCTCTCTATTCCTCTGCTCAGCAGCTCAGCTCTCTGTGAACACCCTCTGCACACTGGCTTTTAAAATCCTTGTTGGTACATCAGCTTCCTAACCTCCCTAACCTTGCTGACTGAGCCTCTGAGAGACTCCAGCTGGTTGTGGGTAATATGCAGCCGAAACCTCTCTCCATCTCTTTGTCTCAATCTCTCTCTCCCTCTGCCACATTCTCATACATCATACACACTGATTAGCAGGTGAACTACTTCAAGGAATCAGGCATACTTGACATTTTCACCTTCTCAAATGCCCAAAGAAAATTCATCTGAATACCACCTCTGGACTTCATCACAGTCCATGTGCTCAAGTATTTCTTCATTTCCTTTTACTGTTGTTTTGCACCACTCATGCAGGTAATAAAAATGGTACTAAATTTCTCTACTGCTGCTGAAAACCATGGTGGCCCCTTTTATCTCACTCTGCACTGATGAGAATCAGTGATTCAACAATTTACATACAAGGCTGCACAGAGAATCAGAATCTACAAGTTTGTGTGGACTATACACTGAGCAATAAAGCTGCAAAATAGAGTTGAGGAATGTGAGTGAGTAACAAAATAGAATCGGAAATCAAGGCAGACAGTGGACTGTAAAAATGCTCGTAGCTCTGAAGGTTAGGGATTTAGTTTTTGTTTTAGTGCTCCTACTTTTTGTTCCCTATCAGAATACAAAAATTAATGAACACAACTTTCTGTTTGTGGACTCTAGGGGTAATGGTTCTGATAAATAATGGACAAATACACAACGCTCATACTTTTTATGCAAAAATTACCAGGCTGTAGTTAAAGACGAAGCCCATACATTTGAGACATTTCACTCCGTTTTTTTAGGCTGAGAAACACATACACATACCTCTCTCTCTTACTCTCTCCCTCTCTCTCTCGCTCTCTCTCCTCCGCCTCTCCATTTGTAGGTTCCCTCCATCACCACCAGGGGCTTTCCACACCGCGCCGTGCCGAGAGCGGCTTGGCCGTCCCTCTCCCTGCACTTCTCGGAACGGAGACTCCAGACGCGCAGCGCGGTGGCAGACAGGGCGCACAGAGCGTCTGTCCCTCTGATTTTCATCACGCAGAGGATCCTATACCTTTCATTCCGGGAGAAGCAGCAAGTTGAATACCCGTCACCGCATCCCTCTGCAAGTTGTCACGGCAAAGGCATTTGTTTCCCACACAGGATAACAAAGGTAGGACTTTGGGGTGTTTTAATTCAATGAGAAAGTTCACTGTGCAGCGGTTTTGTCTTGTAACATGCAACTCCACCGGACTTGCATAATCCCTTTCGACATTGCACTGTGGGAGTTATGAGCGTGCAGCGATAGAGGGAAATTGCATAAATGCATATAGAGTGTTTTTCTTTTGTGTGCTTGTATTTGTGTGCGTGCGTGTGTGTGCATGGGGAGAGACAGTGGTGGCTTTTGCATTTTACTGAACCTTTTTCATCTTTTACTTCAAGGTTGAACATCACCACCTAACTTGTTGCCACTTGTATCAATTAGCGGCGGGTTAGTGCAGCCGTTAATGAGCGCTGCGCAGGAGACCAGTCGTGATTCCGATCATATTAAATGATTCAGACAGTAAACGGGCGAATTCTAAACCATTTTTTACCGAGAAGTAGGTAATTGTGTGCGACGCACGTTCATAATCGCGCCACATAAATTTCTTGAAGCCAAATTTCAGTCAAATCTGCACAGTGAGACTGGGCAACACTAGTAGTGCGTGCGTGCATTTCGTGTGGCCTGGCTGAGCAAATTTAAAACCTCCGGTGTAAAGAATTTGCGGCTACCAGAAATATATGTAAATATTCAGGGCAGCCTAATAGTAGCAGCAGCGGCACCGCCGACTTTCGTAAATGAAATTACAGTGGTGTAAAGTGATTGCACGCACCTCCTGCAGAGTGGGATGCGTTTCCGAGGACTGCAGCCACTTGATGCGCCAACAGGATGCATTTGGAAGTTGGATGTGTGCCACTGTGCACTAAAGCCATGCTGCTGAATGACTGAATGCAGACTTAAAAGCATACTACCATCAAAACTGTTTCATCTGGGAGCAGTACCACACTGGATTCGTGTATATCCGGCTTTGTGATAATCCTTCACAGATACAGTTGTTGTAGATTAAAACGTTAAAGTGTCGTTACAGAAGAAAAAGGGTTGCAAATAACGGTCGGTTCTTTCTTTCTCTCTTTCTTTTTTCCCCTTTTCTTAATTATGTCAATCTCTCCTGTGCACACCTTCTTATTAACACGAAATCCTTTAGGTTTAGTCTCAAATATTTAATATTTTAATCATTTTTAATCTTCACGTGGATCGAATGCATATTCACACATCAAATTAGAGTCAGTCCTGTTTGCTTAACACATTTTGCTGGACAAGATCCAGATTTTGTGCAACATGCGTTTCTCAGCACTTACTGTTTCTTAGACTTACTCTTCTCTCCTTCTCAGCAACCTTTCATTGTGGTTTGTTGCCTGTGATTTATTTTAAGTTGATTTATGTAACTCCATGAGCCAAATTATTTGTAGATATGATATTCAGACTTACTTAAATATCATCTGACATTTGTTTAGCTCATAAAACAGTCCCTGATGAGACAAATGGTTGCTCCTGCTCTTATTATAGAAAAAGCCTTGTTGTGCTGTGATTTAGCTTCCTGTAATCTCAAAGACACCGCACTGCCACACATACATCACGACTACAAGACTGATCAAATTCTAACCATCCCAACTTAATATTTGTTTTGTTGGGAGGCAGACCCTTCATCTCTGAGGTATCAGGATGAAATACAACGTATTCCCAAAAGGAGGACTTGTGTGTTTGTGTGTGTGTATGTGCGTTTCATATTGCAGAATATGATTTGTGACCATGGGGTTGCAGTACACTTTAAGCTTGGATATTACTGAGTGACCTTGGCTGAGGTTACAAATGCTCAAGTTTACTCCTTTAGGCTGTCTGCATAGTTGACTGTGCGTGTGTGTGTGTGTGTGTGTGTGAGTACATGGGAACTGAGTGTGTGAGACTGCTGGCATGCCTCGGTTCACCATTTATCCTGAGCTAATTGGTGTTTGGGAAAGTGAGAGAAATGCCTCTTGTCCCAACAGCCAATCAATGACTTGTAATTTTCCAATTAAATGCTGATCTGTACAGGAATCAGTCAAAGAGGCAGGACCTCTGGGTGAGGATCATGACCTTTATTGACCCTGTGTTTGGAACATTGATTTTGCAGGTCACAATATAGGATGAAAATTGGTTTGTGTAGATCAGCAAAATGAAAGGCAAATTTAAGGCAGAATTAATGTCTTAAATTTCTCCATAACATTACACTGTCCAAGAATGTATCCTTATTTTTATTTTCATGCCTTTAAACAATGTAATCAGTGTAATAAAATGACAACTCAGGATGGTTTTCTAACAAAATCTAGTGTTATTTGTGATGTATCAATATCTAAAGAGAAGGTGTGTGAAAATCCTTCCTGAACAGTTTTTAAAATTCAAGCATTCAGTCATTGTTTTAAACATTAATCACGATGCCATCAAGACTTCTTCCATGCTGAAATAAATTTCCCATATCCAGTCGCATGTCTGTAACATTGTACAAATGCCTCTGAGTGTGGTGGTGGTTGCTATTATTATTATTATAATTATGTCAAATTACTTACTTATTTACTAAACCCATCTTCTGTTGGCTTGCCTACCATCGCACAAAGCTTTATCAGCTGATTGACAGATACGCAGGGACACACATAACACTCACACACAACACACATCTCCGAGCTGGTTGGTGATACGGAATATAAAACCTTTCTGCTGCAAGAAAAAAAGGGAAAAGGAGCAAATGTGCCACCTTACTGTCCATTACAGACACGTTTCTGTTTTGTATCCTGGGCTCCTCATTTATTCAGCTGGTGGTCTAACCAGCGTGTACATTACAAGGGCCATGTAGCAGTAACCCACATGGCAGAATGGGCTGATTGTGATTTATGTACCAAAAGTGAATGCATTACTGTGAGCCCCTGGAGTCAGTGCCAATTCCAGGCATGCATTTTCACACATTTTTCAACACACACACACACACACACACACACACTCAGACTCACACATATACATCACAGAATATATATCATAGATACGCTAAGATGTGTTTACTTACGTACAAAACTTTGCTAGTACTGAAGTGTGCACATACAGTAAAAGTTCTTCCTCTCTGTCTCTGCCTTTTTCCCTCGGTCTCTCTCTCTTTTTATTTGTCTCTCTCTTTCTCTCTCTCTGTCACACGCACACATACACATACATAGTCTTCCTAAAAAAATCGTTTAGATGAAGCAGTCCACCGTTGTGAGACATTGATTACCGTTTACCAAGCTGGAGCATAAATGTAGTGTTAAAGGAGAAATGACTTGGATAGACAGAGGGCGAGAGAGAGAGAGAGAGGGGGAAAAAAAGGAGAGAGAGAGAAGGAGGCTGATAGATGGCAGTGGTGTGGCAGTAAAGATGACAGATACAGGCCGATTAGGCCAACTAGCTGATCTGGGCCTGTGGTTAGGTGCCTGGTTCATTCTCAGCAAGCTTAGCATACACACACACACACTCTCTCTCTCTCTGACACACACACACACACCTCCACACACATTTTCACAGTCACACTCCTCACTGCTCACACCTGCTGTCTTGTTGCCGGTCAGGGACGGTCAGCCCTTAGTCACTTCATTACCCCCTCCGGGCAGGGACTGCATCAACCATATTAACTTTTAAGCTTTGTGATGGAATCGCTAGGTAGGAGGAGATAGAGAGCTGAGGGCTGTGGGCAGGTTCCATGCTTGATTTTCTAGCCCTGTTTGCACCTGATTTCAAGGAGAGAGTTACAGGCAAGACTTTGATCGAACACTTTTAGACAACTGTGGCTTCGCTGAGGAATCCTAGCTAGTTTTTTGATGCTTTTGCTTGTGTTGAATCAGATTACGAATACAGTTTTTTTTTTTTTTTTAATGCCTCTTCGCCGGCCACAGCCGTGGCAGAGGCCGTTTGTCCGTCTGTCCATCCATCTGTCCCGTTCTCATAAACACAATATCTCAGGAACGTCTCGCTGGAATCTCTTCAAATTTGGTGTTCATTGTTTATTTTGAATGCGTACGCTAATGATGTCACAATTTCAGACAAATGTCAAATAGGATGACATGATGGAGTGATGACATTTTAGATCCAAAAGGTCAAAGATCAACTTTGCTGTGACAACATAAGGTTTGATCTTTTCTGGTCATTTTTCAACATATTGTGAATAAATTGTGACCATATTAAACATTTGGTTGGATACTGAATTAGTGCCCACCTTGAAACTGTGATTATTGCATGGATCTGGATGTAAACTGACAGAGGCATACAACCATGAGGCAGCAGTTCTAGTTTGCCATTGTTGCATCTGTGATTGGGATTACATTTCTGTGTGGGTGTGTTGGAACAAGGTAGTAAGCACCCATCCTGGAGTGTACTCTGTGGTTCACAGTAACATCATCATCATGTTTTATTACCAGGCGTTCAAGTTAAAAAAAGAAGTTTGACATTTTGGGAAATAAGCTTGTGTTTGCGAGAAGATTTATACCACTCTTATGTCTGTATACTAAATATAAAGCTCCAGCCAGCAGGCAGCGAGCATAGCCTAGCATAGCATTAAGAACGGAAGCAGGGATGAGCAACTAGCCCGGCTCTGTCCAGAATTTACAAATACACCTACCAGCCCCTCTAAATTTTATAAATGAATACATTATATCACCACACCATATCTCATTTCAAACAATTTCTCAGACATTTCAAATTTCAAACAGAACTGCAATTAGTGGTTTTACAGGTGTTTATTCAAGTCAAAGGGATGCATGTCTTTATCATGCATGTTTAGTCAAGTCTAAACATGCATGATAAAGACACTTCAGTCATAACCATGTCCACACCACTAATTGCCCACCATATTTTTTTATCTTCTTCTCCTGGATCAGATGGGTGCTTTGATGATTTTATATTTACATTTGAAAGCAGCTCAGAGGTTTTCTCTTAATGATAATATATTTTTTAAACAAAAAAAACTTCATTGCACCGGTTAGATTCACATTTTTAAAGGTTACTGGCTCTGTAACACTGTAATTCCCACGGCGACCAAAACAACAAAGAACTAAGCAACAAGAGGAGAACATGGACACTAACAAGATTCAGACAGCTGTTGAGTCCATCTGTCCTTATGATGCAGTAAAATCTGTTGATATGGAATCAGTCTCTTCAGCTATTTGAAGCCAAAGGAGTAATATTGAATGGAGAGTTCAAACAAAATCTGAATACTCGCATTCAAATGCTCAGTGTATGAAATAATCAAAGGAGCTTTGGGCAGTGAATTGCAGAAGACACTTATCGGCAGAGTGATGCAATTGCTTAGATATGGAAATAATATCAAGCACTGCATTGAAAAAAAAATTAGGTTAACAATAAACCTAATAACATTTTGTTAGTCTTGACATTCAGGGTCTTGACAGCATCAAAAGCACTGTGATTTTATTTGCCTTTATTCTTGGCATGGTGGTTGAACAGGATGAACATACATAATGTGAATTTTCATGGTGTTTGTAAAATCTTAATCTGATCTTTTTTTTCACTCTTCCTGTGCTTCAGAAACCTGCAGCCTTGTTAGCTGAAAATAACAAGATCTGCTTTGGGACACAGGGATGAGTCGCCCTGATCGCACTGATGAACATATTGCACTTGACGTACAGTACATTGTTGATGGTTGAAGAAAGGTACTTTGTGTTCAGTCCTAGTTTGCTGCTGTTTGTTCCTCTGTCTTTCTACCTAATGTGCACGATTTCCTGGAGGCAGGATTCCATCTCTGGTGATGGGATGCAGGTAGTCAATCTACCTTCTGTAGCTAGTCTGCTGGTTTAGGTTTGTGCCACTTGCACTGCAGTGGGAAGAACAACTGATTTGTAAACAGGCAGTTCTTCACCTGGATGTCACGGTTCACAAAGACTCTTCCTCTGAGTCTGGCATAACCCCACTGGCAGAGCTTATGCGATGGTGTATTTCTGCATCAGTGTCGGCTTTGGAGGGATGAAGGCTGCCAAGGTAGGGAAAGTCATCCACATTTTTGAGGCTGAAATATTTGATGTGTATTGAGACACACACACAAGTGGTGAATCACCACACACATACGTGCTCGTGCACACATGCACACACACATTTGCGCGCAGATATAAGGTGCATTTTTTATTTTTATTTTTTTGGACGCAAGAAGATTGGAATGAACAAAGGATTAGAGGTGATGTGAAGAAGAATAAGTTATTATCATATTGTTTTGTTTGCTCTTCTCAGATTTATGCATGCATCCCAGTGTGAGAGGAGGCTTTGGGGTCATTTTAATAAGTAAACAGTCTACATTCAGAAGTAGTTAATTTTATTCTCTGCTTAGCAAGTGACTGTAATGCCAGTAAATATGAGTTTCATTCTGTTTGACAGGGGAAGCTCATGTTTTTCCAGCTCTTGTCTCATCTCCGATTATCTACTGGCAGTATAAGGTGACATTTTCGCAGACAGAAGATGCTCGTTGACAACGAGTGTCCCTGAAATGAGATTTATGATGGGCTGTCAGTTTCAAAGACTTGTAGAGTGACTCAGGTGCAGCTGTAATAGAAAAGACCTATCAGTCTATAGTTTAGTTTGCCTACAAACTAGTCCATGAAATGCTTCAGTATTAAAATAAGCCTCTGAGTTACCCTGAGTTAACATGCTTTAATAAGTGGCAGTCATGAATGCCAGATCCTTTATCTTTGTGACTAAAATTAAATGCATTAACATTTTATTCATAGTGTGTAAAATGTACTGTTTTCTTTAGTTATAAAACAGTGCGTTAAATACCAACAGTATGCACAAAAGAGTAGCACTGTGGCTCAGTAGTTAGAACTGGTGCACAGAGCAAGAGGGATCCACAATCATGGGTTTCCTCCAGCTGTCCCAGTTACCTGCCATAGTTCAAATTCATGCATGTTAGGCTGGCTGGAGACCACAGATTGTCCATAAATGTGAATGTGAGTGCAAGCGAGTGTCTATCTGTGTCAGTCCATCTGTGAACTGGCAACATGTCAAGGGTATTTTGTTGCCTTCTGTACTGTCTATGCTGGGACAGGCTCCAGCACCTTGTGACCCAGAGTAGGAATAAGCGGGTAAGACAATGGATGCACGAGGAGACATCAATACGCAATTTATGTATTTGTCAAAATTACCCTCCAAAGCTTTTCATTCAGTGTCTGGTAATATAGCTGAGCAACAGACAGTTGGCTCCTGTGAGTGGCTAATACAGGCTTTGGCTACTTTTCTTTGTCTTTGTCCTCCTCTGTCTCTCTCTCTTGCTCTTTCTTATTCTCATCTCTCTCTGGCAGGATTTTAATCTTGTGGCTGATGAATAGCTCTAGCGTAATGGCGTTGTGTGTGTAACACGGAACTGATTGCAAAAATGTATTTATTTATTTTTTTGTTTGGTTCGTCAGAAGTTCCAGTATCTATGAAGTCTAATAAGTGACAGTTAAAAATGAATGGGGCAAACATGCAGTAATTCATAGGAGTCATAGAGTTTATGTAAAATGAAGTAGGTATTGTGTAGTGTCACATATACTAGGTGTTACAGCAAGGATTGATATAAATGAATGTCATTACATAGCTAACATGTCAGTTGTTTTACAGACCGCAATAGAAACTCTTTTCCACTTTCTTCTTTGCAGCTTTGAACATGGGAGGTGATAGATAGCACTGGTAACATTATAATAAGTGTTTGCATAATGTAGAACTTATAGAGTTATTATGTTACACTAACTCTTGCACTGGTATAATTTTTAACACTTACATTGTATCTGGACTGACAGAGAACCGCAGGTGTCTGGTAAGAGGCATCTTTTAAGAAATGTGTCTGCAGTCTGCATGGATATCACTTCCTCCAGGCAAAGTAATAACTCTTATTACAGCCCTTTTAGGGACTCCTTGGGACTGGAACTAAGTTGTTTTCCAGTGTGGTGCTTTTGGCACCTCGCAGAGGCATAATAGAAAAGACATCTTTGAATAAGTGATACTGAGCTGCTGGAGCAAATCTCTGTCAGGCATGAGAAAATGAGCCACTTACAAAGTATGATGTGATGCAAAAATTACAAGTTTGATTGTGCAGTGGAATTTTCCTCTGTGGGAGAAGAGTGGATGATTGAATGGTTTAGATATGAGTGCATGGTATGATGGTTTTATAAAATACTCCTTGATGCTCTTTCCTCTTACTGCCACCCACTAGCACACGTACACAAACACCAAAAAGGATCCAAATTTTTAAGTTTTTATGTGTTTGCTGAATTATGTATTAAGAACACACTCTTGGGGATAGTTGTACAGTCTTACTAATGGTATTAGCTTTTGCTGGGTAAAGCATGTTTACACACACGCATGCAAAAAAAAAACCACACTCAAACACACACACAAGCACACACAAACACACATACACACCAACATGCACGGAGATAAGTGCATGAGCATGCACACACACGCGCACACACACACACACACACACACAGATACATCGTTCACATTTAGAGTAATACAGCTTGCCTCCATGCTGAAAGGTTCAAAAGTTTCTTCCCTTGTGAAAACATTTCCTGCTCGGGTAAAAATTTGGGAACTTAAGCATGCACTGGCCAGCTAGTTTCATCTATAAACTAACTTTGCTTCAAACAAATACTATTTACTTTAGAAGGCATAAACATGCAAGAAAAAAAATCAATGATCATTTATATAATTCCTAATATAAAACAAAACAAAACAAACAAACAAACAAGTGATTATTTATAGACTTCTTTAGTCAGCAGTAACTAATTCATGTTTCTCTCTGACCTCAACATACACTGAGGTCAGTTTTCTTGAATAATCACCCTGTATCAAAAATTATGGTCAGATGAGCTGCCTGTGGACAACGAAGCCCTCAGTTCAAAATTCCAGACAAATAGCTGATAATGCTGAGTTATAACTCGTTTTTCCTTTCAATAGGAAAAGCATAATCTCCACAGTTCCTCATAATGGAACAGAATTTAATAGTAACCGCTAGACATGTACCCAAGGGGGTATGAAAAAAGCTGTATTGTTAAGAAGTCATGAAACTTTGACATAATCCTCATGACTCCCTTGGAAGCAGACAATGAGAAACTTGCATAAGAGTCAAATATCACTTATTTAATGGAATCTCAGTGCTCTAATTGTTCTGTGAATGTTTGGCGTCTCGAGTGACTGTCAAAATCAATACTACATGAGCTGGCTGAAATGTCACCAAAATTAGATTAAATTAATGGAAACTGATGTGTAATGTGGAACATTTAGACAGTTTTTGCAATCAGGTCGCTGTGATTGGATATGTTGTGTACACTCTCTTTCCTGAGTTCAAGGGCTTTGCTTGCTTTTGTCCATTGTTACCTGTATGAGGACACAGCACAGATTATTAGATGGCCTTTTCTCTTGTGTGTTGTCTTGTGTCTCTCTGTGAATTCTTTGTCTCGTTCTCCATCCTTTTCTTGTGCTCTCAATCTCATTTCTGACTTGCTTTGCAATTCTTCTGCAGTTCTCCATCTTTTCCCTCCCTTTGTCTGTGGTTTGTAGTGACTCAGAAATGTGGCTTTACCTCATGATGAGTTTCATTATGCCGTGTGGCCTAGTTGTTTCTGTGTGGCGTTTTCATGTTTCCCTGTGAACATACTAATGCATGCTGGGATGAGTGCCTGCACCATAAACCTTGAACAGTACATCTGTTTTTGCTTCTTTACCTTGGTTCTCTTGGTCTCTTGCAATAACATGCAACATTTCCAACAACCTCAGCTCTGCTGAGCCAAGACAATCATTTGTCTGCTTAATGACCACCGAGGTGCCACGTTGAGTCATAGTGATGACATATTAAGGTTTATTCCACTGTCCAATTTAAGGCCTGGTGAAAGAGTGTGGTCCATAATTTCTTCTACCATTTAACCACTACAGGTCTCCTCCACTAAAACACTAAAAATGTAAAAGTCAAACCAGCTTTGTTTGTGTACAGGCAGCCTTACTCTCTAAAAAAATAAAAATAAATACAAAGCACAACATGACCAAGAAATGTATGAAATAATAGCAATATCAGCATTTTAAAATGACAGTGAGTCTTGAGCAGCAACTACAGCAACCATTTATATTTTCTTAGTTGTTTTTATGTACCTGACTTTTACAGTATTCATTTCAATAATATTAATGAATTTCCATATTCATGGGAAAACTATGACCAAGATAATATAGAATCTCAAACTATAGTGGTGCATCCCCTTGTTTCAAAGTGAAAAATATCCAAACCCAGCCAAAACTGTGTCTGAGGCTGGTTTAAATTTGGCCAGATTGTGATAAATTTCAGTAAAGTTGGTAAAGATGCTAAGCAATTTGTCAAAAAAAATCCCAAATATATACAAGCAAGATCAGTATTTTAAAAAGACAGTATTTTTTTTGGTATTTTTGCATTGCTGTATTAAAATTGCTTAGTTTTTTTTTGTTGTTGTTGTTTTTTTTACCTTTTAGAAATGTTTAAACAAAATGCCATAATATTAACCAAATATCTACAGTTAAAAACATCTGTGAACAAACTGTCCGTAGTTCATGTAGGAAGAGATGGTACAGATGTGACAGCTGCTGTTCCATTCTGCCAGATGTTGAATTTATCACTTACCATGGTGAAGAGGAAAAAGAAAAAAAATGTAACATCTATTCTCTTTATCATTCACAGTATCATCTCTCAGAAAATTGCAAAAAAAAATTGCAAACATTCGAAAACTGAATTATGTACTGAGAGCACTCTCCTTTGACTCATGGCAGTTGTTTACAATGAGGTTTATGGAAAGCTGAATTACAACGTGCAACCTGTTACAGTCCAGCTGCTTTTTTTCTGATGACAATATCACTAGTGTTATAATCCTGGATTAAATCAGTCATTAAAATATACAGTTCACTATAAGCTGGCTCCTCTGCCACTAATCCTCGTACATCCTAGTGTATGGAACATGTAAAAGGCAGCATATTGATGTGCAGTTCAGCTGTGAAGATTTTACTAGTTATTGCGTATGAGATCAATTTCATCTAAATGACATTAAATTCACTTATTTGACCGTTTGTAAAGGACAGAAATATTTATAAATGCGGAGCTTTAATGTTTTTCACCAGACAGAAAAGATGGAAAAGGCATGTATGTAGTTACAGTATAAGAGGGGCATGAAATAGGGAATTAAGCTGACAATAAATCGGTAAACTTATTTATCCATTAAACTAATTGGATTGTTCATCGAAAAGATAAAGAAGGAAGAAAGGCGATGAAAGGGAAGGAGAAGAGGGTAATATGAGAAAAATGGAGAGTGTGTTTTTTTTGTGTGGGTTTGTTTGACTGTTTAATATATTCCTAATCTCCCCATTAATGCTTGCTGTGGGACTTTCTGCAATATTAGGGAAAAGTATGCAAAGAACCCAATTTACAATTGAAAGAACATTTCAAATTCTAGATTCAGTTGTAGATACAGCACAGGAGAAGTTCAAACTCCAACACTGGCTGCTCTGGAAGGAATTCCTTTTTTTCTTTCTTGTACTTCCTTACCTTACCCTGTCTAAAAATGTCTACTTACAAATAAGGACAAAAATTAAGGACAGTTGAACATGATAAGTAATAGATTGTGTGTTTTTGTCATCAGAATGAACAAATGAGGGCTGATGTGGTGATGTCTGGTAGCTAAGTCTGCAGGTAATATGTTGACCACACTGTGGAACTGGGCAACTATAAACCTACTGGAAAAAAAGGAAAATCTTAAAGACTTTGTGAGCTTCAAGGTCAAAGTATTAGTAATGGTACAACTATTCTTAGAAGCTGTAAAAACAAACCAGAGAGGAGTAAAAGACATAGGCAACGATATCAGTGTCAGATTGGATCATGTACTGCATGACACCCTCAAGAGTACGTTCCTTCCCAGATTTGCAATCCTGTGAAAACCTTAAATCTCTCAGAGGCTCAGCCAACAAAGTTAGTAATGTTACAAAGCAGATCTGCCAAGACGGTTTGGAAAGTTCCCTCTCCAGTGAGCTGAGGCTCTTTTCACAGAGAAGTGTTGACTAGACTCTAAAACATAGATAAGTTGAGCTTTTAGATGGAGATTCATGGCAGTCTGATTTTAAAATACCTTTGAACATCTGCCGTGGTTGTGGCATTTTGAGCAGGGATGTACTCCCTTACTACACAGCCTCAGCAGTCTTTAGTGCTCCATATACAGCACATGGTACTTCTGCTGTATTTTGATAAGGTGATTTGAAAACACCAGTTACCTGAAAAACATACAGTACAATAATAATACAATGAAGGAAACGTGTGTGTGTCATACTCTCCATAGGCCTCTAGAACTGGATGGTGGTTGGCTGGAAATTGAGGAATCAAGTGACTGACACAATCTTACCGCTGTGGTCCTCGCAAACCCCAGCAGTTAAATCTTAATTGCAGAAAAGCAGTGTAATCTGCAATTTTGTGCACAGCACATGTGTTTATATTGCAACATGAGTGCTCATTTAACAGAATTTTTGGAGACCAAGCTCACATCTGAATGAGCAAGTACATATGCCTCTGACAGCACCAGTGATTATGACTGTACCGGCTTAATTCACTGAACATCCACAAGAAATTACAAGCTTCAGCGGGTTATGTGCTGGAAGTGTTTGGGCGTTTTTATGTATTGTTTACACATTGCTGAATTTGCTGTACTCACATTATCTGTCTCAGAGAGAATTTATGATATGAAAATGTCACATCTGTTTTTAATGGTGCACAGCTGCATGCACACATAGTAATCCGGGGACACACTGGGATTTGTACTGATAATACATATCTTTGCAAAGATTAAACTGCTATGCGTGCATGTGGCAGTGTGTGTTGTGTGTGTATATTTGCGTGCACGATGGAGTTACTACAGTTCTGGGCCTGTGTCTCCTCTTTGTTTCTGCAGCATAATGGGCTTTGTAAGATAATACCCAAGAGACATAACAATACTTCTGAGCTAGGGGATTGTGAAGCCGTCCCAGTTCGTAGCGCTGCTTTGGCTCCGAGCTTCAGCTATGATTGGAAAACCAGCGAAACCTGGATTTACCGCCAAATGATATTAATCGCTGCCGTGGTCCTCTTCACTTCATCATCTCCTCTCTTTTCAATCACTTTGCTCTCAGTTTCTAAGCTATTTTCTCTGTACCATGCAATTCACTCCTACAATGACACTCAATGTCAAAATAGGTTCATCCTCTGCAGTGTTTTTCTTCATCGGAGCAGAAAAGAGAGACCTTGGAAGAATTCAGCTTTGTACTAGCAGTAACCAGTCTAGTATTGTCAAGCCCTTCATAGGTTCAGTAGCAAATGCAAAAAAAAAAAAAAAAAACACATTGCAAAATATAGATATCTGCAAAAAATCTACAAAAACTTAGGCCTACTTAATTTCACCATCATTATTGTGAAGATATGTCACCAGTCTTTAGTGAATATCCCCGTATTGACAGAGAAATTCAGTTTTTCTGCTCACAGTCAAATTATGACTCAGCTGTTATCCAAACTGTGAGGCACAGCTATGGCTTTGTGTGGCTGTTGTTTTAGCACAATACCATTTGTGTTTAAAAATAAATAAATAAATGTAACAACTACAGCAACCTTATGTGAAATAGGTCTATTCAAAGATAATATTGCAGTGTATTTCGGAGTAAAAAAGAAAAAAAGAGCTTTGTGCAGTTGTGATGGGTCTGTTAAAACTTTGAGCTCTGTGATCTAGCTACAGTTACTAGCTAATGTTAGGCTAACTAGCTTATCAACCACGGTAACCACAAAAACTCTTAAATTATAACATTGTTCTAATTATATTATCATATTGTTATGCAATTGCTATAAAGACAGAGCACTGAGTAACAGAGAAACATCTGCACGCATTGTCTCAAACTCAAAACATTAAAGTTTTAAGCTCCACATTTTCACACAGCTTCAGTCCCAAGCACTCATGTCAGCAAGCCAGCCGAGTAATCGGCCAACATTTAGACAGCAGTTGGCTGCAGCCATCAACCAGCTGTTACTGCTGCTGAGTCAAAGATAAATCAAAGAAAACAATGAGAGCCAACAAGACTAAGAGAGCAGTTTACTACTGACTACATTCTTCTCTAACTTAATGCTGTGTTTATGAGTAGTGAAAAATATGGGTTTTTCATGGTTATATGGTCGATCAAACTACCTACGATAACATTAGAGGGAGGTAATTGAGCGGAGATCTGTTTTTGCGATCACTGCTTCAAATCTACCAAGAACAGGTGCTATTTATCTGTTGTATACTAAGTTAGCCAATAATATATTCCCAAGGTTTATCATAGTTGTCTCGTCCTCATGCTCTGAAGGGTCACTCTCAGCTAGGGCTGGGTATCCTTCAAAAATTTTCAATACCAATACTGATACCGATACCTTGCCTTTGATATCGATTCCTGAACGGTACCTTTTTCAATACCAAATTTTTTAAACTACTTTACACATAACTTTGAAAAGTGAACAGTTTCAAGTCAGTATATTAGGCTTACTGCAGCTTACCATTGTATCACTGAGCAGTTCTTCTTTAGAAAAATCAGCATGTCTGCTTTTTCAGGTGTCAGACTCGCTCGCTCCAGGCTAACAGTGTCCCCAGCAGTAGAACATGTACGTTCTGAGGGTGTGGATGTTGCTTGCATACAGAGATAACTTGTTGCCAAGTCAGAAAGCATTGGCAGAGTGTCCTTCATGCCTATACATATTTTGCATTACGCTCTGTTAGCATCGATGCTGCTAAATGGAGCCACACTCTTGATCTTTTCCACATTTTCCACAGATTTACACGAACTGCAGTCGGAAGACTCGACAGCTACGCGTGAGCTACGTAGCTCAAACAAACATAGCTGACAGCTTCGCAACAACGTGAGCTACGGAGCTCAAGCGAAGCTGTTGTGGTCGATACCTTAGGAAGTATTGATTTCGATACCCAGCCCTACTCTCAGCTGTTGTCTAAAAGCTATGTCCAGGTTCCACTGCTAACAAGCTAAAAAGATAGCAGAATGATCTGAATGAAATCTTTTTTCAGGTGGGGCTGCAAAAATGTACAAAGGACAAGCTGAACTTTAAGCCAAATATGTCTTGTGCGCTGGATTTAGAGAAATATCTCATCTACCAGAGGGCAGAAAGTGGTGCTATTGTCAAGCACAGACACAGTGGGAAATTCAGTCTGTTTTTTGCATTGTTCCCACATTACTTGGAAAAGATTCAGGTTGAAAATTGGTAAAGTGGTCCTTTATTTGACTATTGCATTTACTGTTGATGAAGTGGCTTGCAAATTTTGATGAGTGCTGTTGATCTGTGTTGCGCTACACTGTTTAACAACACTTTTTATACACTCTTTGTTCTCTCCCATGGGGGGAAAACAAAACACAAGCAGGTAAATCATTTTGTCTGCAGTTTTGACAGTTTGTGTCCCTGTTTCTGGCCTGTGGCACAAACCTATTTAGTTTATTGTTAAATGCATATTTTTATATTGACATTTTATAATTATTGCAATGCTGAAGAGGTTTGTGCTTTTTGTTTGCAGCGCGAGAAGTCAATATTTACCACTGTAATCAGTGTGAAGCATTGACAGAATAATGGAAATAATGAATCACAATCCTTTCTTTGCTATTTTTGTGCTGTTTATTATTTGCTGTAAAGTTTTATTTAAACTAAGCAATGCTGATCTCTCGTTACACAATTACATCACATACAGGGCGGCACAGAATTGCTAATATTTTAGTAAGGGACATTACCTAACAAACATTTCATTTCACATGACTCTTTCTCTGCTATCAGAATGATGTAATTTAATCTTTTGCAAAGACTTTTAATTTATAACACATAAATGTTAATTATAACTGTGAAGCTCACCTCAGACAACTAAAGTTATAAATGATTATTTTGACAGCGGCATGTATCAGGCTCTTTTGGTAATTGCTTTGATATGAGAGACGTTGCACTCTAGAAGACACTGAAATAGATAGCATAATTCTTTTTTGTGAGGGATGCACTGTTTATTAGAGATCTATCAAGTGAGATAGGGTATTGCACTGTAACTCTGCCGTACCTTGTGTATATTTATTGCCCTAGCTTGATGCCTCTAGAAGGCCTGTAATAGAACTGATAAACAGGACAATTATGCTCGGGGCTCCTTTAGCTTGTATTGATAAGGACATTTGGCACTATAACATAAAATGTCTGGCCTTCATTTCTCATGACAGGTTATAGCTATGCATGTCCCACAATCTTACAGCAGCTAATTTTACACATAGCCAGTCACTTTCTCAGCCAGTCAGTTTGCTTATTCAGCCAATTAGGACACTGAAGACCAACTAGCCCTCCAGTCTATTATTAAGTCACCAAAATTTTTTATTAATTTGGCCATAAAGCCTGTCCTTCATCTACCTATCTAACACTCTAACTTGAAATCCATTGTCCATTAGTGACTCACTGGCGACATTTTCATCTCACTGTTTTTTTTTTTTTGTGTTTGTTTTTTTTTTTTTTTTTTTTTTTGAGTCGGTCCTTTCACGTTTCCAAAGGCTGTCTTCCAGACATGCACTCCTTTTTTTTCATATTTCTCAGGACTGAAAAACCCTCCCCCCCTTTTTTAGTT
>JBBMJY010000018.1:5983745-6024243 GCA_037833715.1 Toxotes lorentzi
AAAAAATGAACTTAAATGATTTTAGCAAATGGCTGCAATATAACAAAGAGTGAAAAATTTAAGGGGGTCTGAATACTCTCCGTACCCACTGTATGTTTCTATGGGTGTATGCATGTGTCACATCATGTAAAGATTATTTTCTGCCCTTCCTTACATAGTGTGTACGTCTTATATGTTATCAGTATTTTCTTTCTCTTTGTCTTACTCACATAGTGTACCAATCACTAACATTACAAAATCTACCTATGAAACTTACACTGAGCTTGATTTGTCTTCTGCAGTTTTCTCCTCCATGCTGGCATTTTTATTGCTGAAATCCATAAACCTTGGTTCTGCTCACTGATGGATTTAAAATGCAACATTTAACCTCCTACTTCAGCAGCCAGTGTTCATGAGAATAGATTAGGTAGGCAAAAGGCTTTTGGCTCGGTTTGCAGGAAAACCACAGGTGTTATATTAACCATGGCTCAGTTACAGTAAAGTATCCCAGCTTGCAGCAGGGCAGTGGAACACTTAGATATTTATTAAGACTGGTATTAGTTACACCTGCAAGAGATTTATTTTTTCATTTTAAATTAATTCCTGACCTGCACTTGATTTGTTTTCTTAAAAGCCGTTTGACTGGGAGTTCTTCCATCACTCTGTGAATGGGGAATTAAAGTTCAACAGTGTCTTCATTGTGGAGACAGAGATCATTATTTCAAAAATGCCAGACTTGATTTTTCTATCTCAGTAAAAATACCTGAAATATCTCAACAACTATTGGATGGATTGTTGTGATTTTTTTTTTTAAACAGACATGTTTTTTTTTTCTTTCTGTCATTATCACACTGTTTCTGGTCATAAGTGTGTTAGTGCTGCTCTTGTGAGTGAAGACACACCTGAGGACGAGTGGTTTGGGTCAGTGTGTCCAGCATCTGCTCCATGATGACATCGTGCCAAATCAGCGCCAGTCCTCCATGATACTGCACAGCGGCAGGGATCACCCATCTGTACAAAGCATACAGAAGAGCTGATCCACCGATGCAACCGTAAAGAAGAGTCAGCCACATCCTGCAACCAAGACAGAGAGCATAAACATTAGTTCAGCAATGGTGATGTGCTGCTGCATTATGGAGAGAGGCCGTGGTAAATGAAGCACAGACAGAGTGCAGTAAGAACACATCTGCATGAGATGAATGAAAGCTCTCATATCTCCCCTCACTCTACCTCTCCCTTTGTGTCAGGCTAATGAGATGGGTGTTTACTATGCAGTGTACAATACTGTTACTGCTCCTGTTTTCATTATCAGCTGCTGCTGCTGCTGCCAGGTCCAAGGTGCACACCCATACACATATCTAAGTGGCGATATCTGTAGGATAACATTGAATCATCAACTGCAATAAGCGCTGACAAGCAACATAGTGCTTTGTGTGCAGCTTTCCCACTCTCAGAAACAATTATCTGTTTAGATATCTCAAGGACAGATGAAGTGGCAAGAACAGGAACATAAAGGAGGAGAGAGCACAGCCAGAGTACTAAACAAGGGCTCTGTCTGTGGGAAAGCAGTGAGGAGCATGGCTGGAAACGACTCTACCTTGCACTAATAATGCAACTGTGAAAGACCAATGGTGGTTGAGGTAATTCCTTTTGATTTGGAGTTAGAGTTGCATGGCAACTGGCTGGGGGTTAAGGGCTGTGTCACAAAAGGCAGAACACTGGGACTTTAACCTTTACTTTGGCTTACTCTGAACATACAATAAGTGATTCCGAAACTGAACTGGAGGATAATCTTGGCAGGGCTTGATAAATACACATCTTTTATTAATGCGTAGAGATGCAACTGCACAATACCAAGTTACTTGACGTGCATACAATGTAAATGAATCCGATCTGTATGCAAATCACATCATAAAAAGTTCTCAAATAAAAGAACAGGAAGGAGAACAAGAATATTGAGGTTATCAAAATATCCGGAACTTGCATGATGTTGAAGCTATAATACTATATTTATGGTAAAAATGGCATGACAGGAGTATTGTAGCAACGTCAGTTTGGTACTAAATCTAACCTTTTTCCCCAAATTTACAGTACTATGAGTGCACACACTCCTCAGTTTAAACCAGACTAAGCTGAGCAACACAGGAACAAACACTTCTTCGGCACTGAACAAAACCAAAATGCATTCTTAAAGGGTCTCTCATTAAAACTGAACAAGAAATAAGACTCACATGTGTGGGCAGGCACCGCAGTCTGTCCTCCTTTCACCTCCTCTAGCTGGTTGAAGAAAATCTGAGTTTTCTAACATATGCCTGCCTTAACATGAGACTAACTCCTCCCTTCCCTTCCTTCCATCCCCCTCTCAGAGCTCTGCTGAATGCGAGCGAGCAAGGAATGCACAACAGACCAAACCTCACCAGTCACCACATCACACACACACACACACACACACACACACACACTCTGGGATTGCAAAAAAGGAGGGAGTAATTCCTGCTTGGCACTTAATGATTTATTAGGATTAACTCTCACTGCTGTTGCAGGTATTTCATTTCCATTTCAATTACATTTTCACCTAAAATGAGATTTGTTCCACAGAGTGCAGTACATATTTATATGGATCATATAAACTGCCTTTTTCTGCAGTGAGTCATCAAGGTAATTCTTCAAGTTGACTGAGTTCTGTCTGAATAAATCCATCTCATACTTCAGACTGGCTTGCTGCAACCCTTTCCTGATATTTTTAAAGAAATATTTCTGAGTGAGGTCTTGATTTACAGTGTTCACTTTCTGAACACTTTATTGTGTTGTATGTTTCATTTTAAATGGATAAAACTGCACATTTTGATAATCTTATTTTGACTTATCTGACAATCTATACTCAATGATCTGCAATGACAAAGTGAAAACATGTTTGTAGAACTTTTTGTGAATCTCTTAAAAATCCCAAAACTATAATCTCTCATTTACAAAAGCATTCAGACCCTTTGCTCTGGCAAACCAAACTGTGGTCAGGTGCATCCTCTTTGCTTTAATTATCCTTGAGATTTGTCTAGATGTTTATTGGAGTACACCAGTGGAAAACTGAGTTGACTGGACATCATTTAGAAAGACACACACCTGCATTTATAAGATTCAATATTCATGATTCAAGAGTCTTTGTTGTCATTATGTGAACATAACCAAATTTTGCAAAGAATCCCGGTTTTAAGGCACACATATAAATAAATAACACAAATATTTATAAAAAAAAAAAAGAACACTTCACAGTGTATGGAATGCTGTGAGTGTTTGATTGTGTTAGCATCAGCAGGGGTGTGTGTGTGTGTGTGTGTGTGTGTGTGTGTGGTGAGGGTGGGCGTGGGGGGCATGTTTGAGGATCCTGTAGGGGGATGGGATGTGAGTGTTTTCACTGCAGTGGGGCTCCTTGCTATTATAAGGTCCCATAATTCACACTGGATGTCAGGACAAATGTCAAGTCATGAAGTCCAAGGAACTCTCTGTAGACCCCAGCAATAAAATTGTGGTGAGGCATAGATCAGAGGGAGGGTATAAAACTATCTCCAAAACTCTTGAGTGTTCCCAGGAGCACATGTGGCCTCAATAACTGGGGAAGGGGGTTGGTCAGGGAGGTGACCAAGGACCCAACAGTCACTAACAGAGGTATAGAGGTCCTTTGCAGGGATGGGAGAACCAACTGGAAGGACGACCATCTCAGCAGCACTTCATAAATCAGCCCTTTATGTTGAGTGGCTAGACAGAAACCACTGAGTCAAAGGCACAGGATAGTCTGATTGGAGTATGAGGAAAAAGATTCTCTGGTCTGATGAGACAAAAACTGAACCCCTTGGGAAGAACTTCAGTTAATAAGTGTGGTCTCCAGGCACTGCTCATCACCTGGCTGATATCACCCCTATGGTGAAGCACGGTGGTGGCAGCTTCACGCTCTGGGGTTGCCTCTCAGCAGCAAGAATGTGGAGACTGGTCCGAATTGATAGAGGGATGTATGTAGCCAGCAACAAAGAAAAACCTGCCCCAGAGTGCATGTGCCTTGAGACTTGGGTGACGATTCACCTTTCCATGGGACAATGACCTGAGGCATACAGCCAAGACAAAACTGGACTGGCTCTGGAACAAGTCTCTGACTGTCCTTGAGTGGCCAAGCCAAAGCCCAGACTCAAACTCTAGAACATCTGTGGAAAGACCTGAAGACGGCACATCACAGACACTTCCCATCCAATCTGACAGAGCCTCAAAGGATCTGCCAAGAGAGGGTCTGAATATTTTTGTACATGAGAGATTTCAGGTTTTGATTTTTAACACTTTCATAGTGGCTTATTGAGTGTGGTTTGATGCACACAAAAAAATCTTATCGCTCTATAATTAAATCTAAAACACAATAAAGTGCAGAAGGTGAACAGGTCTTAAATCAGTTTATTGAAACTTTTCCAGTAACGTCTCTTTGGACATCGCTGTGCTTGAATTAGCTGTGATGGCCATTTAAATACTAAAAGACCAAGCAACCCAACTGGAAAACAACAGGCTCTCAGTCAGGTTAATAAATATTTATGAAAGCTGTGCTCATGATGCCAGCACCACACTATGCCCACAACTGACCCAAGTCCCATGTCACATCCCATATGTCTGAGTCTGCTCCTGAACAGAGAGCTAGTCCACTGGGCTTTGAACTACACAGGGCTGGTGTGTCTAGGAGTCGATCCAGGGGTGTTTTAGACACTGTGCAGCTGTGGCTCTTTTCTCTGGCAGCAGCTCCAACATGGTCAAGAGGAATGAGCTGAACTGGACGGCTTCCTCCCGTGGCCACTCATACTTATCCTGAAGGATTTCCAACAAGCTCCACGGCTTGAGCTTTGAGATGTGTCGCAGTTGTCCTGGACAAGGTAAAAAAGTAGACTGATACACTGTGTTTGTCTTTTAATTATTAAAATGCTTTTGCAAATAAATTAATATATAGTTTGTAATTTATCATCATATATCTTTACTACTGAACAAGTATGAAGGCTCCACCATAATCAGAACAGTGTCAAGAAACTAACCATTAAATAATTTTTTAAGCATTTTATGCAAATATGAATAAAGTATGATATAAAATATGTAAACTATATTGAGTGTGTGTTTTGGAAACGTGTCTGAGTCCAAATATCACATGTAGGTAATTTGGCAGTATGAAGGACATAACTTTATTTATAATAATTTAGTACACTTTACCTTTACGGTTGAAGTATCGTTTAGAATTTTTCCCTGAGAGGGCAAACTGGGCTGGGACAGGTCCCAGCAGCTCAATGATGTGGGCAATGTGATCTGAAGGGACACAGGCAGATGCTGTATTATAAACACAGTTAGTTTCATCAAGGAGAAAAGGGGTGTAGTGACCAAAACAAACCTTCCTCTCGGGAGAATGTGGTTCCTGACTGGGGGTCGAACAGATAGTCCCCTGTGGCCAGCTCAAATGCCTACAGAGCACACAAAGATGGTCATTACAAATCTGAAAACAACAACACTGGAATTAAACATGCTTGAGAAGAAGAGATGGAGGACTTTTTTTTTTTTCAAATATACACATCTATGCAGGCGTTTATCTCACCATGCAGGCAGTGCTCCAGATGTCAGCTGGAGTGTCGTAGTCAGCACCGATCAGGACCTCGATGGAGCGGTACTGACATGTCTGGATGTCTTCGGTGAAGTGTTTGTGCTGATAACAAGAGAGATAAGATTTCAGTGTTTTCATTTGAAATGCCCTGCAGCTTTGTCTATTGCTCTAACAGTTAAACAAAAAGTGTCTTTGTTCTTGTTGAGCTCAGTGCAAATTAATTGCAACTCAACTTTGAAATTACAGACTTTTACCCTTTATTACAGTGTGTGTAATTAATTGTATGATTGTTTTAACCCAAATTTTGTTGCTATACTATATTATCTCAATAATTAAATGTAGTTGTAAAGTATTACCTAAGTGCGTTTTTTGTGCCTACAAAAGAAAGCAAATTAAAACATATATCTAATGACCAGACCAAGAGTCTACAGTCATGCTCTTTGAGGCTGTACTTAGGAAAATGCGGTGTTTTAAGCTAAATGCTAATGTCAGCATGCTAACATACTTACAGTAACAATGCAAATACCACTAAAAGGTGTTTTAAAAAATGACACCATGGTGTTTTTTCTGACACTGACAAATTAAATGAGGTGCATAACAAGCAGTACTGGGTTTTGCTGAAATACACAACTACGTCTTTCTTAAGCTACATTTAAAATCAGCCCGCAGTTTTGTCTCACTGGAAACATATGGCAGCTGTGTTTTTCACTGGAGGGCATGCTAAATATGGCTGTCACACTGTGCTCGACAGAAAGCACCTGTCTCATTGGGTTCTGTAAAAATGATGGGTTGGCAGCGTTTTATAAACTAGACATGTGGCCATTTATAAAATAACTTTCAGTTTGCTTCATAGCTCTGACAACTCTGAGGTGTAAAAGCAAGATCGATCCTTGACCTAATCTTTCCACCCATTTCTTGCTGTTTTTATTTTATTTTGATTGTTTCACTAATTGTCACTAAATTTGGACATATTAATATTATTATTAATAATATTATTATTAACCTAAAAAATTAAGTTATTCATTTGTTCTTTTTTTGCGGGCATTTTTCTTTAAGTGGTTGCCAAATTAATGTAGTGTAGCTTTTTTTGACATAGCTCATAAACCCAGTGACCATTAGCAGCTGCATTTACTGTAGATGACATGAGTACATATCAACTCTGAGCAATCCAGAAAATAGGATGGCACAATAAATAAAGGAAGAAAGAGTCTGATGTGATCAGTCATTATGTGACTATGTGTATTGGGATGATAAAGATCTGGATGCTGATTGAAAAATGTTCTATTGTCAAAGTAAATTGAATGAATCCTGGAAGATTATGAAGCCATGGACTTATTTGTTCAGAGTAGTTACTATAGTCGAATAACTCACTCACCACCCAGCAGGCATTGCCTAGGTCAGCAATCTTAATGAGGATTTTATCAGCATTCTGTGGCTTCAGCAGGTCCAAAATTACATCAGAGTCACTGATACCTGAAATAAATTAAAGAGGTTGACGCCTAAAGGGGATCAGACTACTGCAGAATAAACTTTATGCATCACAGCTTAGGGGGGAAAAAAAAAAACAAATTCTGAGACTACCCACGGGGAGAAGATGGTGAAGGTGGAGGCGGCTCTTTGTCTGCAGTCTGATGTAATAACACTGATCTAGAGCCAGAGACAGAAGCATCTGTGCTGAGGTCTGGCCACGAGCAGATGGAGTCTCTGTGGCTGTGTGGAGCCAAGTCCAGTCCATCCTCCAACAGCAGGGTCTGCCTCCTTAATGTAAGGTTAGGACCTGCGAGCTTAGAGTGACAGGTGGAGCTATGGGTGCTAGCGGGAGGAGTGACATCAGAAAACGATACACGAGGTTTGTCTCTTTGTTTGTGGTCTGATGTGCTCTCCTGTCCCCGTCGACTCTTGTCTTTCCTCGTCAGCCGGTTAATTGGGCTCCTGGAGACCTTGCTGGACTACAGGACACAGTCAGTTATGGGAAACAATGAGACGTGAGCATGGAAGGAAAAAAAGGTTTAGTGGATCATCACAACAACTTCATGCCTGTTTTGAAATGGTAGCAAATCATGCAAATTATGAGGGGTGATTAAGGTGGAAGGATCCCAGCAATGTAATTCATATCCATATATTAAAAACATATTAAGAAGTGTTATGTACTATGACTTTTCATCAGCTTCTTTCAAATTCTCATTATGTTTTTTCCCCACAGGTGTTTTTTTTTTATGTGTCTGTAGTAGCTATAAGTTACTATGCTTCTCTACATGCTGTAAAGCAGCAGGGTGCAAACAAGAGGCTTTTCTGAATCTACAGTGATGACTGTTAGGACATCAAAATATGTGTCGCCATCCACACACCCCCGTTCCACCCACTTGAGCTACAGGAGCCTTTTGGTGACACAACAATGCTATAAGAGCACGCAAGTAAATTTGAGCAGAAATTCAACACAAGCATGTAGTGATGAGAGAGCATGAAAACATGCAAAAATATGGTCAGAGACTATTTCAATATACCTGGATTCTAACGGTGATAATTGTGGATACTTGTCTATGAATGAATACAGGAGCTGTCCAACTGTCCAGTGAAAATGTGTAAGTATTCCTTGTCTCTGCTCTTGACTCCAGTGGAGGAAGGAGCCATATTTTTAAGTTTATATTGCAATCTGTACAAGATTGTTCAGGGATTTCCACTTTCTCTTTAGGGTCAAGGTGTGATAGCAAGAAATGTACAGCTGAATATGTCTCTACTGTGTGTTCCTCTAGTGTCCTCTAGTGTGTTCCTGGTTTTATGTGTAGTCAAGATGCAGTTAAGAAGCTTACGTGCAAAAACCCAACACACCATCTATCTTACCCACTCCCCAAGAGTGTGGAAAACTCCAGTCAGCTTCCCCAAAAAGCTGGACAAACTCTTAAGAAGTCATAGCAGGAAGGCACAGATCATAATGTGATTTTAAAAGAAATAAAAAGGTCTTAATAAAAGACGTTTATTCATATGAAATAAATAATAAAGAAAAGAGGACATTTTAAGGTTACACACCTCCTTTTCTCTGGAACCTCTGTTTACTGGCAGAAAGTAAAAACATCAGTGAGAGAAAAGAAGCACAGATTGTTAAAAACACAAAAACAAAAAATTACATACATATGTTCGACCAAAAGCCAACATACACATTGTACAGAGGATCAGTATGAAATCTATGTGATTACTAACACAGCATCACTAACCTGAGGAGCTGGTGACAGCAGAGGACACTGGCAGCTGCCACAGTTTGGTGTTGGCTGCCAGGTTCTGAATATAAACCTCGTCCACTCTTAGGAGGATGTTTTCTGGCTTGATGTCTGTGTGGATAATCTTGCATTTAGTGTGCAAGTAATCTAAACCCTGCAAAACCTGAGATAAGGAAAGAAAAAGCAGTCACTGTCATTGTGCCTCATGTCAATGAGGAGCAAAAATAGAAGATAATCTGACCACAAAAAAGAGCTCAGTCAGTGGTGAAAGACAGGGAGGATGATATAAGATGGAATAAAGGGTTGCTCAGCACCTGTCTGAGGATGCTCTTAACGCAGGGCAGGGGGAGGCCGGTGTAGTTAGATTTAATGATCCACCTCAGCAGCTGGTGGCCAAGCACCTCCAAAACCATGCACACATCTGGTGAGCAATTAAGGACCTTGTTTAATACCTTGCACACTGAGTATTGGTACTTTGGTCCTGTCACATTTCTGAACAGAACTTGATAGAAAAGCCATACCTGCACCACAACGTACAGCGTGGGACATGATGTGGCTTAACACACTAAAGGATACGCTCTCCATTCGCTCCAGAGATCCTGAAGTCATCGATCAGGTGCACGATTCTCTCTCGTTTAGGATCTCTGGGTTCGCTGTCCCTTACCTGATGATCATATATTGAACATTTCACAATATCAATAAAAATGTGGGATGTATAAACATGATAAAGATAATCACACTGTGATAAAATGACATCATAACTTAGCACCTATTTTTATTGTGAGCCACAGTTAGAGATACTGGTTGTGTTATATTTGTGTGAAAATCAAAAATTACAAAACCACTGTTAGTATGTTCTTTGTGTTTACGAGACACTCAGATGCATTAACAACACTCTAGTTAGGTCGACTACATGTGTATCATAACAGTACGCTAAAATTACTAAAACTTATTGAGTGTGTAGCTAAACAGAAAAGCCATGAGGTCACACTGACACACTTCAGAAGTTTGATCTCATCCAGTGCCGTCTCTGTGAATATTTGGGCACTCTTCACCACCTTCAGAGCCACAAAACGTCTTTTCCTGCATGCAAACAATTACGGTAGTTAGTTACTATTATGTTTATATTATACAATAACTATATAATGTTATTTATGAAAAGTCAAAAAGGTCAAACCTGTACTTACACCATGTCCCAGCAGAGCCACACAGTAGAGAAGTGACCCCATCCCAACTTTCTGACCACTTGGTAACGGTCAACAAAAATCTCTCCAATCTCAACGAGGTAGTAACCACCTGCAACACAATGATCCCCTTGCATCAAGGAAAAGAGCTCAACCAGTGTGTTGGTGTTTGGCGTTGGGGTGCTGCCTACCTATGCCATAGTCTTCAGGATTCTCCTGTTGCTCCTCATAAGATCCCAGAGGCTCAGGTGACTGAGGATGTATCTTTGCAGCTGGTGGGCGGTGGTGGGGTCCGTTGGGCAGGGTGGAGGGTTTCGGACTGCCTGCTGTGTCTGGGGAGGGTTGAGGGCTGGGTTTGGCGGGTGACCTAGATGAGCTGGTAGATAGGAGGGCTGATATAGCAGCAGCATATGATGACGACATGTTTAACTGCACAGCTGCGGAGGGGCCCAGGTGACAGCAGCACTCCGGGAGAAAGCTACAACAAAAACGCATTTGGACACTTAAAAATACAAGGAGGGGTTGGATCATTCCTACATGCCCGAATCAAGAGCTCACCGGCTGTTTGGCTCTGGAAGATAGCTTGTGCTGATTGCACTAGGTTGTTTGCAATGACATTTCCAAGAGGCCAGTGAATGTGTATGTTTATTTTTAGCTGGATGAATGGCATGTCAACGTAAATAGCTCCTGACTCTGGCCGAGCTGCAACTGAACTCTTCCTGAAACAACATGAACTGCTACAGTGTGCGAACCACAGTTGTAAACATGAAAGGCTGGCAAATCAAATAATTTCATCATTTCAAGGGATATCTGGCTACATATCGTTTAAATCCATATTTCTGCCAATTATTTTGTTGTGACAGTAAAGCGATTAGTAAAATTCAGTCTTTCAGACAGCTCTCACTGGCACGATGTGTGGTTGTATACAATAGAGCTGAAAATAGCTACTGATGTCCATAACATTGTGCCAAAGGGCAAACTCAACGACTACAAGAAATAAAGCCATCTGAATTTAAACCAAAAAAAAAAAAAAAAGGAAACTGCCAAGTATTACCGCTACTTCAAAATAAAAGTCCAGCAGCACGTCAGTCTTAGGTTATCTAGGGGATGCTAATGCTCTTGTCAATTATTATTATCTTTTTCAATTTTCCTGTTGGATATTTAAAACTGGGTCAATACTTTAAAACTTAAGCAATATTTTTGGGACAAAATTATTGACTTTAGACAGACAACATGGCAATGAAAAGTTGCCTTGTGGAGGGGGAAAAAACCCAGCATACAGCTCGTTTTTAGCTCCTTCGATATAACTTGGTTTTTATTTTGCCAGTTGTTTCGCGAGTATGTGGACTGTTCAACTGCCAGATAAACTTTGTACATTGCTCTGCATTGTTTGGTAGTTAAGTCTTTTACTGTTTACATTTCGTATTTTTAAAAATGAATTTCGTTTACTTGCCATTTCTTCGCTTACTTCTATCTCCCTTTGCTCCTCCGGCCACATCAAGTCAAACATAGTATTATTTTGAAGGTTTCTGCAGGAAGTCTCGTTTATTGTAGTGACTGAAAAAAGTGTCCACTACACGTTGCTGGTCCTGACGGTCATACAGAGTAGTACAAAAACACTGTGAGCCATATTCGTTTGAAATAAATACTCAACATCTACTTACCCCTGTGAGTGATATATCCAGTTTTAATATTTTCGAAGCGAAATAAAACGAGCCTGACACGAGAACAGTCGAGCGCCGCAGCTCGTGCTCCTCTGCTTCGCGTGTCTAAGAGACACTCAGGTCCAGGAATAGCAGACTGCTGCTGCTGCACGGTGTGTTTCTGACAACCTTTTTCACTAAGTGACTACCAGTTCTATTTCCAGAGGTGGTGAGGAGGTCACTCTTTTATCTGTTTATTTATTATTTATTTTATCTTTGACTTTCCTAATCCAGCACTTAGAAGGTAGTTAAACTCTGCACCTATGACACCTGGCCCTAATGGAAAGATTATAAAAAAACATTACTGTGTTTTGATACTAGGCCACAAAGAAAAAAAGAAGAAGAAAGAAAAAGCTAATAGTATTGTGCAGTAATACTAAAGGTCACCATGAAAGAATAATGGCAATGCTACAGAAGATTTTCAAAATACCATTTACAAAATGACAATACTGACTTAATTGTGTATTTTAAAAAATCAGATCTGCAATTGTTAATTTAGGGACCACATCAAGGACTTCTAAACAACCGAAAGCCCCTTTACACCCACAATCCACCAACACAGGTGTTTTCACTTACATTTTACTCATTAGACCTCCTCTCTCAGGACTGTGTGCACTCATCCTGTTTGTTTTATTGCATCAGTTGGCGTGGGACAACTAAGACCTTTATAATTTTTAACAGTAGCCTACATACATTTTGGTGGCATTACATAATTCACAGAATATGTAATGTCTTCTTCATCAGATATTTGGATGTTGTGGCAGAAATTTTGACTTATGGCAGAAAACCCACAGGTGTAATTAACTACACCTTAAATGTCGGCTGTTAAAAGGGTCTGTTGTCTTACAGTAAACAACACACATTCTGTGTTGATTTCAACATGACACTTTATTTAGTAGAATGAATGCACAATCTCATACATACAGTATAGGGCAGGCCTATTTAGCCTTACTTCATAGGCCTAGTTATAAAGAGAGGAGTGAAAAAGAAAACAGCTGCACTTAAATATAAAAAAAAAGAAAAATCAGAATGATCAAATATTAACACGTCACACTGCTGAATGAAACGGGTTTAACACACATTACCAGTTCCCGCACTGATGAAAAAGAGCTACAGTAGATAGCTACAAAATGTTACAGGTTCATAAATATAGTATAGTTTGAATAAATTTGCTTTAGAGCTAAATTTATATCATTTATTTTAAACTTACAGAGTACATTATATGAAAAATACATTTACGACCCCCAGTGCACAGCAGTTTGGTCTTTGATTTCAGGTTTTAACCAGCTGGAAGAAGCTACATGAAGCTGGATACTGAAAGGATGTGAACACATCAGACAGCAGAAGAAACCAGGTAACATTACATGGTGTGCTACGGTTTGTAACAGGGTAGAAAACATCAAATCTGACACACAAAGAATTACATTCAAATGAGTCCTACGATGGCCAAAGATCAAGTACATTAAATGGAAAAAAAATACTTGTATTATGTTCTGTTTACACCAAGATAAATATTTTCAGTTTCCTTGAGGATTTTATTTCTTAATCTGACTTTTTTCAAGTTAACAATGCAGAATGCTACTATGTCTCTGATTACAAAAACTTAGAAATAGTTATGATGGATAACTACTTTACAAATGTAGAGTTAATTTTTTGCAACAACACAAAAACCAAACTCATGAAATGAGTAGAAATCATTACGAATACAAAAATCAGCCAGCGTGAATTCTCATAAACAAATGTACCGGCATGAGACCTGCTCACACCGTCATTCAATACTGCAGCAGCCCTATTCTCTTCACTCCATCAACCTCACTTTTTACAACCAATTAGATAGTGCTCACTTGGGGGTGGGAGGACTGGGGGAGGTTATTGTGATTAAATACTTGTTATGTAGTTAGTTTAAAAATTACAACGTTAGTGTGGGAATAAAATGTCAGCTTGAAATTCATCAGTACAATCCACGCTATATACATACTAACACTCCGATAGACCTTCAGCAGATGTTGACAGAACTCACTTTTCTTAATCTTGCCTCATTATAAACCCTGTCTGAACGGTCCTACTGCCTGTCATCTCTAATGGTGACAATTTCTTAGGGAATTAAGGCTTAGGATGTTCATAAAGTGCTCTGTATGACACTCAAATCCTGCGCAACTAAATGCAGAAAAAAATTATTTGATATGAGTTAATTACTGTCATACAGTCATGTGCTACTACTATACAGTAGGTCTCATAACAGCCCTCAGGTTTTCCTAAAACTGGTCTAATTATTCTGGAAAGGTCATCACAGAGAAAGCTACATTTATCAGCCAGCACCGAGCTGAATCTAGAAAACAAAGCCGAAGAAAATCACAATATATATGACATCATTACAAATGCTCTAATTTAGTGACATCGTGAACTACTTTCAGGGTTTGATTAGACTAAGCTCACAGAGGCTTAGAGCTAGCATTTCAGATTATTAGAAAGCACTTTAAAGTTTTCTAACCAAAGTTTTAGTTTTAATATTAAAACATTTAGGCACACCCGTCCTGCTACACCAGTACGCTACAGTTCATAGCCCGTTTCATTTATCAAATGTGAAAAATACAAATGGCTGTGAAATTAATGGCAGATGAGGACTGAAGCATGTTTTTGTGTTTTCTATAGTTTATAAACACATTCACCGGCATGTATTAATACTTCTCAAATGACGTGAGCTCATATAACATCTTTGTATATCACACGATTAATGAGCAATAAATTACCTCTTTAATATAACTGTTCTTTATATCTCAGAAGATACAAAATAGTGATTTAGAGTTGTATATATTCTGTAAAAAAGTATATCTTGGGAGACTTTTCAGGGTTATTAGGAAGGATTTCACTGCTCGTGTTGGACCAGAAATATTGATATATTAAGTACAGCATGACCATATTGTTGATAGATACTCTGTAAGTCAACACCAGTGCACATCCGCATGGGAACACTGGGTCTGAATTTCATACAGGTGGAATCAGTAACAACACAGGGAACTTGCCAAGGCTTTTTCACACTGCACAGCTACAGTTTGTCATTTATTCCAGTCTCTTTCTGCTGAGGTTGCCGTGTTTTGCTTTGCAATTGAGGTCACATTGTATCAGTCTGAGTGCGAGTGTGTGTGTGAGGCTACAGTGTTTTTGCTCATATAATGATGTGTGTGTATGTGTGTTCTGCTGCGTCAGACTAGGGTGCCTGGGTCTGCGCTGGGCTCCTTTGGGGTCTCTTGCATCTGTGGATGAGGAGTCTCCTGATAGAGTGAGAACTCCATCGACCTGTTGGGGAGGCAAGACAAATCAATACAGCACTCCACAAACAAGACGCATGCAGTGAAGCGAAGAACCACAGTGAGAAAACATCTTCATGAAAAAATAAAGTATGAATTATGGTCACGATACAACGGAGCTTAGAGAGGGGCGCCTCTGAAAGTTCATAAAATCCCTGTGAAATCATTGAAGAAAGAAAAAAATTGTAATCATAATTAAGGGACCCATTAATGCATGTTCACGTTTACATTTGTAAATGTGAACATGCATACAGTGCCCTCATGGGCCACTGTAGGCAATTCATGGAGGCCTATGAGTAATATGTGAATGCAAGTGTTTTTGATTAAGAAACAACAAGAGCCTGGACGCTGGCATGAGGCAGCCAGCAGTGGAAAATTATGCTGACCTCGCAAAAAAAGAAAAAAAAAAAAAAAAACCAAAACAAATAAAAACAAAAATAAAAACACCCACTACTGTAAAAGTCACAGCATGATAGATGGATTTGTTGGGGACAGGGTGAGAGTAATGGCTCCATCCTCTGCTGGAACACTTGCTGCCAGCTTCCAGTGGGAAACACGATTAAGCAAATCTCAGTAGTACAAAATGATTGAGTGACTGTTTTAGCCTCTAAAACATACAAAATGCATGTATGTTTCTACTGCTCTGAATGCAATGTAACTGTCAAATACAAAACAATGTACAATAATGAAAGAAAGAGTTCCAGTCCTCGTATTAATGTGTGTACGACTTCTAGTACTGACCTTCCATGCAGTGGGAGACCGTGGAAGCTGGCTGACTGGGGTATCTGAGACCTGTGGACGTTGGCTGCTTCACCTTGAACAGACTGGGCCTGGTGCACCAGTGGATGGGGGTGTGAGAGGCGAGAGATCCCTGCCTCGTGACTCTTTGAGGCAGCAGGTGGATAGCCGAGGGCGTTCCTCAGGTACCAGTCCCTCAGCCCCTCCAGAGCCAGGGCTTTATGCAGGCTTCTGGTTGAGTCTTCTGGGGTCGGGAGTGAGAACTGTGGGGGCCTGCGACTGAAGGAGGGACCAGACAGCTCAGTCTGGTACGGGTGCAGGTTGGGGATGGAGGATGTGGTGGTGCCAGAGGCAGGGAGAGGAGACTCATAAGCTGATAATAGGATTGCATCCTGCGGGTGTTGCTGCAGAGGAATAAAGGGTCCACAAGATTTGGTTCTGGTGACTTTGACCCTGCGCAGCTCAGCTTGGGACCCTCGGAGGACCATGGGGCTGTAAGGAGGTGCAGCACTGGGAAGATGCACCTGGGAATGAGAAAAGCCATTGGCATGGGGGGGCACCACTGCTGTGGAGGAGCGAGGAGAGGACATGTCCTGCCAGATCCTGCCTGTGGACTGGTACAGGTGGTGTTGCACTTGCATCCTCTGCTGTTTCCCCCAGATGTAGTCCATTAATAGCTCATTGTAGCCTCCCCCTGCTCCTCTGCCACCCATGGACAGACGCATTTTGGCCTGTTCCACAGAGCTGTCCACATGTCTCTCAGGGCTGCCCAGGTGAATGTGTCGCAGCTTGCCATCAGTTAGCGTCTCTGAGCTCTTGTAGGGTCCTCCTCTGGGGGGCATCCCGTTTCTGGGTGCTGGATCATCAGGGAGGCTCGATCTATCTAACAGGGCCTCTGAGCTGTTACTGCGCCTGGCCCGGGAGCTATACGGGCAGCCTCGGCGGTCAGAGGAAGAGCCTTCCTGGGCCAGTGGAATCATATATGGCACATCCAGGCTGCCAGACCACTGCTTCAACCCGTTACCCCCCGGCGCATCCGACCTAAGGCAGAAATGAGAGCACAGCTTACTCTGAGCTCTATGGATAAAGAGTGAGTGAAAGCAATTTTAATCAAAACCGTTTAACTGCATTTCACGGGGAATACTTGAGGGACAGTTTTTATGTTTAAAGACCGAACGATGCACTTGAGCCCTTGCTGGCAGCTAAATATGACACTAATCGTTGTTACAACCCCGACTCTATGTCTACATTAAGCGTTTTCCAAACACACAGTTATCTCAGCGGGGGGGTGGTGGCTGTGCTGTATCAGACAAACACAGCCCAGCATCACAGATTACCTGACATGAACGCTGATTGGAGCAGTTCTGGCCAAGAGAGGAGTCGCTGGAACACTTCTACCTTCTACGTTAGATGCACTTCTTGGTAAAGAGTGAGTTGGGCTGCGAGAAGCAACACAAGAGGACGTGGATATATTTGTAATTCATCAGACATACATGAAAACAATCAGGAGTATGTGTGCACAATAAAGTGTACACTCTCAGGCAGCTCAAGTAGACTGCACAGCCTGTAGCATGGGGTAACTTTAAGATGTGTACCTAACAGAGCTTGTGACAGAGTTGCGGCGCGTCCTCATCTCATAGTAAATCTCTACTGGAGACAGCTTCCTACTGATCCTGTGGTCAGGGCTGCCCACTGTGAGCCGGGGCTGAGACAGAGAGCGCTGGTCAGCGGCCACACTGGGAGAAGACTCTTTTGGGAGATGAAAAGCAAAGAAATGATCGTTAAATGAGGCCCACACACCAATGACAGAAACTTTCATTACAAGCACAACAAGCCCAATGTGCTAATTTGGGTTCACAACTGAGATGTGATTGCGTATTTCTGTTTGGTGTCTTAACACCCGAAGTGAAAATGAGCTTCTCGCCCACCAAGTGAAAATGATGTATTTTGAATGTGAAAAAAAACAACACTGGCAAATACATTGAACTATTCCTTCTGGCTTTTCTTTTAGTTCAGCTCATTATGAATATGGATATACAACAGAGGATCCCCAGAGGCCGAGAGAGCTGATGAGAGATGGTTTGTATACGGTTGACTCACCATTGTCATGGGATGTTGAATCTGACATGGAGCTTGTACTCTCTGACATGACAGTGTCCTCTGAAAGACAACAACCATTCAGGTCACAGACAATGCAGCATGACATCTGATATCTTTGCTAAACATAAGTGCAAAGTTAAATGTGTTTTGAAAATGCATTAAATGTGGTGGGGTTTTTATTCACTCATCCCAGACATATGAATTTTTTGAAAACGTTTGCTGTTGTGTGAGTGTTGCTGTGTAACTATACCTGTGTGACAGCCCCGATGAACTGTCCTTTTGCTATTTGGGGCATTTCTGTCTGATTCTGAGTGTCTATACAGAGCACCAGTGAAGATGGTTTTCATCTGCTTTCTCTGGGCAGCGTCATCCTGCAGCCAGGGACAGCTCTGTTAGACCACAAGTACACACAGGAATACAGCTGCTGCGTAAACACAATTGATATTCAAGGTGTTGACTTACCTCTGCCTTGGTGTTGGGCGCCAGGCCAGCTCTGCGTTGCACCAGTGGGGGTTTCTCTCCCGTCTCCAGGGGGAAAGCACATGGCAACTTCCCAGTCAGCTCCTATAGAGGACATTCATTAGCCTCCAGTTACCAAAATCCCTCCAAAGTGTTACATAAAGTGGTACCACTTCACAGAGGCTCAGTAAAACCCTTTAAACAGTTGACGGCATTGAACTAATAAGCCAAGAAAACAATAATGTTGCTATCATAATTTCAAGGAGAAACAGAATATCAGTAGTAGACAATCAACACATGATAATCCTGTGCACAGCTGTATGCTCACTCACCTGCCAGAGTTTTGAACTAGAGCAGGAAAACTGCTCAAAGATTCATTCAGTAGAAATTCCAGTGCACACAAGGTTCCTTTATTAATACCCATGCATGATTACAAATGAAATTACAAGAACAGAATGGATAATTTGTAAATTCAAAGAATAAAGTACATGGAGACAGAGTGAGGCACTATGCATCCAGCTAAAAACAAAGGGATGTGTTAAACAGCTGTCAATGAAAAGCTGAGTCAGCTGTGGCTTCATTAAGATGTGCTGACAAGTTCTTGAGAGCAATCAAGCAAATATTAATATGCAGCCCATTTTATGTGAGAAAAGAAACTTATTCTCAACAAGGCGGAAGTTGCAGCTAAGATTTGAGATGTTCTTATTTTTTGTTTTTAAACAGCATAAGAATCTACTGTACTACTAACACTATGTCTTCAGTGATAACACAGCAAATGAACAAATTAACAAAATACAGTTATCACCTATACACTTGAGGTTCACGGAGTGAGAATGATGTACCATGAGCCATCTAGGTTTCAGAAGTGAAGTGAGAACTACTCACCGCTTCCTGCAAACAGACTTGTCTGAGCTCTCCCACTCTGGTGTTGAGGAGAGCCTCCAGGGCTTGCTTCCTCTCCTGCAAAGCTGCAATCCTCTCAGCCTGCAGCTTGTTGTCTTGGCTGCCTTGAACATCTACACATCAAAGAACATATAAGGCATCAGAAAGAATTCGAGGAAATAAAGGATATGGCTGGAAATCTTCACGTGAGCCACACTGTTGAACTGGGTGACACGTTCCTTCATTACCTTGTACACTGAACTGTAGTTTATTTTGATTTAAGTAAGGTTCACTAAAAACTACAGTCCCCAGTTGTTTAGGGAAATTACTGCACATTTAAAAAAAAAAAAAGAAACTCTATATTTGTGACCTACAAATCTGAAGAACCACTGACCGGTTCGAGAAGACAAAATGTTTTGAGAGAGAAACACATTGTTGGTTTTTGTCTTGTCATGGGATTTGTTGAGTGTCTGTTTCTAGCAATATGATGTCTATTCACAGTAATTCAGTGCTCTGATAAGATTATCTGACAGCTGTGGTGACAGTATGTGAACAAAGGGCCTTCACACATACAGCTGTTTTTTTCAACTTGCTTTTCCCTAGAGAAAACACTTTTGTTATCCTTCTGTTGAACCATCTGAAAAAACACAAGCTGATAGATTTAACAGACAGCTTCAGGCTTGCCCAGACACGAAAGTGAGAAGTCATTATGACTCACCAGGAGCCCCCAAACCCATGGATGTAATCAGATGTCCTTTGACCTCCATGTGACGTGATTCTGGGGACTTTACAACTCACACTCCCAACCACGCCCTCACCTGATAAAAAATAAACTGAGGTTTAACTTCAGCTGAGATGCATCAACAAAGTATATTCAGGCATAGGTGTTTTCTTCTCTAACCTTGCAGTATCAGCCATATGTTGTCTTGAGGTGGAGAGTCAGTTGTTGCATTTCTAGCAAGTCAGCAGTAGATAAGCATGGGTGTCTCCTAGATCAGATTACACCAGGTACCATCAGGGGGAGCTACTGCACCTCTGCTCAGGTCTCTAGAGACAAATCCTTGAAAAGACAAAAACAAAAAACATTACTAATTCAGCTTAATAAGAAAAGAACCGTGGCAACAACAACTGCTATTGCAATTAAAAGCAATATAAACCCAGATTTAACCATGTATAAAACCATATATAAAAATTTAAAAAGGTTTTAAAGAACATTTGCAAAATATCAAAAGTTCAACAAAAGTCTCATCACAACTTAACTTGCACCTTAAGGCGTTCTGAAAGTGAGTAAGAGTCTAAAATTAGCTCTCAGACGCAATTAGCAACCAATTAATTTGTAAAGAGAACAAAAAAGGAGACAGGATAAGTAACATGAATAATGTATGGAGAGAAGTGGAGAGGGAGAAACCTAAACCCTGTGTGTTTTATGTCCCAATAGCTCAACAGCTACAACTACAAAAAAGAGAGGAAGCCAGAGGAACAGAGCCAGAAGCAGAGTGATGGAATATATAACAGAGGCAAGGAACAAATGCAATATTCAGTGCAGTTTCCTCTTGGCTGCTGCGATGAACATTAAGGTTTACATGAAATTCATTTTGTATAGTATAGTATAGTATATTTGAAAACTGTGCATACTTTTTTTACAGCCTCAGACAAGACATACTGCCTTCCCCCAACTGTAGCAAGAGAGCAATGTTTCATGTGCACTTTTCCCCACATAATGGAGGTTCATTACAAACAAAGCCTCTTCCCTAATACCCAATAGAGACTTGACATCCAAAAATAGCGATAGCGTTTTCTGCCAAAAGCCTCTCACTCAATGCTGCTCACAAATCGCTGCCATAAACAAGCATCTTGCTGTCTCCTTGCCAGTCGAGTAAATCATAAAACGACTCTGTTCAACCCACAAATCTAGATGGAAGGCCTCAAGGGCTGAATCAAAATTACCCGTCCAAAGACTGCTTCTGCCAGCATCACATCTTTCAAACGGAAACATTTATCTATCAGTCTCAGCAGATGTCTCAAAGCTCTGCTCACAACTTACCAGCTTTTTACTTTTTTGGGTCAGTAAGACATAGTGTTCAGTTTTCCTCACTCAGACAACATATGAATGAGGCTCACTTTGTGTGAAGGCATACTTGAAATACTTCTTCTGGGTTTGCGTTGGCTCCTGTCCTGGAACTGAACCAGTAGCTGCGGTTTGCTCCTGTATGTGTGAAAACCCCCAGCATGCTTGACCTCCCATTGACAGACCAGTGGGAGCCTTTCACACAAACAAATGGCAGTTACGACCGCCGCTCAGACAAAAGCTCATCACATGAATCCTGTTACACAAAACCAAGTCCATGCTGATCAGATTTTAAGTTAATCTAATGTACTGAGACAGACTTTCACCTGGGAAAGTACTTGCAATGTCATGTCTGTGCTGTGTTGAACCGCAGAGCAGTAAATCCACAGAGAGAAGCAGTCAAGAGAAGACAGACAGAGACATTTGGTATTTATCTGGACTGTCGCTGGGCAGCTGAATGCTGGAGCCAAAAGGTTGCCGTGCTTCTTAAGAATGGCTTTGTCCAGTAACCAAAACATTTGCTTGGAAACTTGGTGCTATCCTTTTCAGTTGCTAAAATGTGCCCTTTATCTCTTTATAAAACTAACAGTCCTCTGACTTCAGCACTCTGGGCTATGCTTCATTTCTGCTCCTTTAACTGATACACAACAGTCATTAAAAGCGATGCATTGTAATTTTGGAAGAAATTAATATGAAATTCTTCCTCTTATAAATGAACATTATTATTAATTGATTAACTGTAAAACCCACCTTTGTTCACTACACAGCCTTCCTTCTTTTGGTATGACTGTAGCTAATGGTGCTAATGTTAGCAAACATTAACAAGTAGATACTGGAGTCAAACCGACTTTACTTGGTCTGAATGAATCTACTGTACTGTCCTATTTTCCAGAGTCAACATCTACGCTCCAGAAAAGCAATGATTTTATTACATTTAACACATCCTGACATCCTGTACTTTGACTGTTTCAGCCTGTATGTGTACAGTATGCGAGTAGGTGTTCCATAACGCAGCTGGTGTTTTGCTGCACTTGATGCCATGTTAAAACATTTGTCATTTTCGTAATTGCCTGCTGTTCAGCTAATGTTACTCTGTAGGTAACACTCTTACTTACTCTAGAGTAACACTCAGTCTGGTCTTTCCGTGGAGAATATTCTAACCATAGCTGCTGATATTTGTTTCAATTTAGTGGGAAGCTAGCAACAATAGCTACAATGGCTAAACTTAGAAATGGTGCCACCTGTAGAAAGAAAAATTAGTCAAATACATGAATATATGAGTATTTAGTAGCCATTACTACATTTTTACATGCATACTCAGTACTCATGGGTTGAACCACACCCATCTTCGACCTCAGCCTTCATTTTGATCTCAACTGCACACCTGTAAAGATGCATGACTGCATTTAGCACGTTTGTGATGCTATCGTGACAAAATCTATCCACAGACAGACAAAGCACTCCACGACCACCAGACCACATTTTGTTATGATGACACACACACACACACACACACACACAAGATGAAAACAATACCAACCCTGTTGTCACAGCTGGTAAAAATACAAAGATCTCAATACTCAATCTGACAAGAGGTCTCTGCAAAGAGCAGAACAAAAACACTGCAGGGGTAAGAGACAGAACAACGAATATATCCAAAATAAGACAATACAAGAAGACTCTCCTAGATTTCCACAAACTCAAGCATTGCTTTCATGAATGACAAGGGCTAGAGGAAGAGTGATAGACAATCAGCTGCAACAGGTCGCCCTCTAACCACAGAATCTAACAAATGACACACCTGAAAGGATCAGTGGTCTCACCGGCTGAAATCATGCGCCACCTTCTTAAACATCTGGTGTGCAGATGTGTACTGACATACAGGTACAACAAAACAAGACTGCATCACGTTCCAGAAAGGAGCCTGCGGGAAAGATGGGGGGACAATGGAGAACCAGATAACCGAAGAGTCACAGGAAACAGCATCAAAGGAAGGATCAGAGAAGATCTCTATACGAGAAATATGAACGCAACACAATCATCAAACACGTGTTGACATAGCATGTGTGGGGGGGGGGGGGTGAGGCTCAGGCTCTGGATGGTGGGACAGATAGCACTGAGGGAGCCATGCTGATTAAAACATGAGCTGTGCAATGAGAGTGAGCTGCCCCTGTGCAGCATGCATCACACGAATGCAAATCAGCAAGGAGTTTAATATTCAAGTCCGGCAGGCTAAACACTGACGCCTGTAGGTCCAATCCTACCGTGACCACATAAGGAACTGCTCTGCTCAGTCTTCAGTTTCAGAAGTCGTACATATTAGAACGCAACATCCATAGCAAAGATACATTTTTACAGGCAACAGTTTTATATCCAGTTTTCTCATATCTTGATAAACAGGATGGCTCCCAGCTCTTAAAGAGATTCACTCTCTGTGCTGTCAGCTTTTATCTGGCCCAAGAGTCCCAAGAACAGGCTGCTCTTGTCAACAGCATTTATATAACAGATATATTCACGACTTAAAACTGAGTGTGTCTTAGATGTTCTGTTGAGGACAGCAACAGATGCACAATAAGTTTGTTAGTCTCTTTCAACAGGCAGTACAGAGCAGCTGAAATATCACCTCCAGCTCACCATGGACAGGTGATGCTGGCAGCCCTCATGTTGACTGTTGGTGTTGACACAGCTGCTGTGGTTGTGAACTTACACATGGTAACCAGAGCACGGTCACAACTATACAGCTCCTGTTAGACAAGCATGATGGTCTCAAAACTAGTCACAACTAGGCAAACAAAATGGCAGACTTGTGTAGCTTTAACATTTTATGTCACAGGTTGCATGTTTGGCTCTCACGCTGCCTTCACTGACATGCCACATTGACGCTGCCGGTGGATTTTCCTGATGTGTCCGACCTCTGAGCCTCGTTTTGTTCATTTCTAAGACAACAGCAAAGTGACCTTTATCTGCAATGCTCTCCCTGCCATTCAACATCAAAATCCAAGGATGTTACACATCCACTGGTAAGATGAAGAGGATCCGGAACAAAAATGTAGACAACCAAATGTTTTTTACCTAAAGAAAAAAAAACTGTTGCATGCAATTCAGGTTTCATCTGAAAAAGAGATCAGTCAGCATCAGTTACAGCTGATTCAATGAAGAGGATTTACCACTGAACTACCTCCACCTGACCAACCCCAACCAAAGCACTGAAGAGGGCTTATGGAAGGTCAGGTGATCCACCCCCTGACTAATATGATCCCTTCATGTGCTCTCTATATCCATGAAATACTGATTTATAACACGCTTATCAGCACACAGCAGGACAGCTTAGCTCGGACTGACCAATCATGTGACTCGCCATTTCTCCTGCCTGGCCTTGATGCTCACCTTTGCACGTTTGACACAAGTACCACAGCTGAAACAAAGCAATCTTGGTGATTGCTATCCACCTGGATTCTCCTAAGCTGAGGTGGGGGGAGTAATAAAGAAAGGAATGTGGCTCTAACGTCCGAGGGGATTATTCCTATATATTTTCCCTTTGCTCTGTAACACCTGGAGGGATTTCTATATGTACTCCAGAGCTGTTTTCATGTTCCACTGTAGCTGTAATCCACTTTGTTGATTTTGGAGACATTTCAGAGCTGCTTCTGATGTGTAACCACAGCCGTGCAGTTACATTCATTACTATACATGCATTATGACCTGATCTGATTCTTTTGTGCATTTTAAGTTCTTTATAACTGAGGAAATGTAGGTGACTTCTCTCTCCTATCCATGCCTCTAGTGCTCTGGTATATTTTTAACACTTGATTGGGGACTTGATTCCCTGAGCTCACTAACTAAACATCACACTTGAAATGAAGCCAAAAGCATATTTTCATTTTAAATCCACACAAATGGCCAGGTTTGCTGAGAGGTCCTCGCTCAGGATCCGGAGGCGAGTGTGTGACTTTTAGCACTGCCCACTAAACGTACATGTTTGTCAGTCAACTACTACTGAACCAGATGTTCAAATCATGTCAGTTCATGTCTTAAGGGTATCATACAAGGAGCAGTGTAACCTTGACTTAACAAAGTGGCAGAAGAACACTATTGTGTTTGAACCAATCTGGGTCAAGGTCCAATTTCATAGTGTCTGATTGAATTGTAACACTCAAAGCAGCATGAAAACCACAGGGAGTTCTTTATAGAAACACAGAGTGCCTTGCCACCAATTGTGAAGGCAACAGTGAACAAAGAGGAGTGAAAACAAACACCAACATGTGTCATAATCACCCTGATCAAGATGAAACTGAGCGTGAATGGTCTTTTGGCTTTCCCTGCAATAAAACAGCTAAATCAAACCTCTTTGTAAATGGCCTTATGGCCAATAAATTCAAAGTCCCTGTAAATAGAAGAACCCTAAAATAGGAACCATCAGCACTTTCAGAAACGCTTGGCAGCAAAAAAGGAAAATCCTCTTCTGAAAACAGAGAGGTGTTTCCCACACACACCAAAAGGTGGATTAGAAGCGAATCACCCTGAAGGCAGTGACTGACCCACACAACCCCTTTGGATGAGTTTTTTTTTTCCCCCCTTTTCAGATCCAGACAGACAACCTTGTTCAGGAATCTGTTACTAATGAGGCTTAGCACTGCTGCATGAGAACAAGTAGAATTTAGAAATGAGAACAGTGGAATCAGTAAGGCCCAGCACACAGCAGCAGCACCATGCTTTGGCTCATTTTGCTCCATAACATTGCAGCAACAGGGAGAAGTTGTGTATTCGCAAAAAAAGCATGACACAGTTTTTTGTTTTTTTTTTTGTTTTTTTCTTTTGTTTTTTAACTCCTTTAAAGCTGCCCGGTGAATTCACGCAGACCATAACATTTCCTGCCTCTTTATGAATGTGCCACACGAACCATATGTTCTTGTTTACAGGCGCTGGTAAACAATACGAGCACAAATGAAAGAGGTATAATGGGTTTCATTTCACGCAGTCTTTGAATTAAAATTCACAGGCGTGTTATTCCACTCAGCGTGGAAAGCATAAAGCATGTGTTGCCACATTAAGCCCGGCTTTAACAGCAGCCATCCTGCATCTGCATAGTCGTTGCAGACGGCAGCACCGGTTGGAAACGAAACACACCGGACTAATTAAGGGAAGCAATAACATATCGCAGGTGTGTCACTGACTGACACGATGACAAACCCGGTTTTTACGTTTAGATGAATGCACATCAAAAATAATGCACACAGAAGCAAATAATGTCTTATTGTTTGAGCCCTAAATAGGCCAAGGTTCTTTTTGTTGTTTTGTTTTACAGAGAATACAGGTTGTGTCCACCGCTATTCATTAGTACGCCCATTTAGGATGAGAAGGACATCTTGGAGCAGAATCCCCCTCTTACCAGAGAGCATGACCGATGCCTTCGGAGGTCTCCACGGTCCTCTGTAGCAAAACCAAGCCGACAAAAATCATCCCTGCGTTGGACCATGGGCTGAAATCCTCCCCAAAACACAGCTTTAGTTAACAAAACGTGCTGCAACTGGTCATACACGGAAAAAGCCTCTCGTTCATGGTGGCTTCGTATCCCAATTGTAATTCACCAGCAGCCTCGCGACCTCCGCTGCGTCGGAGCCCTGCGCATCTCAGCAGACCTGCTCTGAGCGAGAAGAAAGGTTTCCCTTCCGCACCGGATGAAAAACCCTCGATTTTACACAGCCAGCAACTGCCTCGACGCTGTCACAGCAACACCGCCCCTCCCAGATGTTACATGCCTTCAGTGTGCGACACTTAATCCACTCACATAAAATACTGTTGTCCAGTTGTTGCATAGGCACGCGCACAATGACGCTGGAAAATAAATAAATAAATAAATAAATAAAAGCATGAATTGATGATGCTCACTCAAACCCAACGATTCCCTTAAAACAGTTGTACGTTAAGTGTAACTGCAGGAAATGTTTATAAAATCATAAACGCTAAAGCTGTCGTTCATATGCATAAAATAGTGGCTATTAGTGAAAATTAGCTTTAAGGCTAATTGCAACATTTACAGAAATGTATAAAAAAAAGTGCGTTGAAAATGAAATGCACATATTTATCAAATCGAAGTAATTAAATAAATTAGTCACGCCGCCTTCGAAAAGACAAAGCCTGTTTCGTTTCTTTAAACACGTTTTAATTCAAAGACTGAATAACAATAGTCTTAAATAAAAAATTAATTTGATGTATGTTAAGAATGAATAACCGTTCACATTGCTAATTGTCAAGGTGGTGGGTGGGCTGGGAGGCAATTATTATACAATTAAACATAATCCATCAAACCGTAAACCTTTAAATACAATATTAACTACGATCATACTACTCAAGACCAGAAATGAACAAATGGATGCAATGACTTTGACACCAGTTTTCACCAAACATCATTTTGGAAAATACATTTAAGGACATTTCAGACGTTGTAGTGATGTGGATATTCAGGCCGGACTGTAGACCCAGTCAAGGGCCAGTTGGAGACTAAGTCTGGTCCTGCCCAAGCTTAAGCTTTATTCTTCAACACGGAGTACAAAGCCCAAGCCGTCCTGCAGAACTAACCTCTGATCTTTTATATTGCAGGTTGTACATGTGCCCAGACCAGGGGACATGTCTAACTAACAGTTGCTCTGGTAGTTTTCTTTTTGAATAAGTCTTCAAAGGTTAACATAGAAGAATGTGTGGCAGTATAATGTGGCCTTGTATATAGCAGCCTTACAAAAAGAACACACACACATGCAGTTTGGAAAATCAAGCTGTAAATCAAAACTAGCGAACGTCATGTTAAGTGCAAAAGCACCTGCCACAGCCACAAAATGACAAAATGCCACCCTTTTTCTTGGGTTTCTTCTTAGAATCAAGCCTCATATAAGAGATTTGTTCATTTGAAACACAGGGTGAGACTGGACATCATTAGGCTTTTGATCATCATCTGAAAAATCCTGTGATATCATTCTGATCGAAACTATTAAAACTGTATAGCACAAGTGGAATAATTGCATTAGTATAAACTCTTGTGGAGTCAATACTTTATAGAGGTACTTATTACTCTTTGCAAAACTCACCCTCTGTCAGCTTATGTGAGGAGCGTTAAGAGCTTGACAGTACTGATGTCTGGAATCGAGGAGCCCATCAGACCACACAACCTTCATTAACTTGCTTTCAGACCCCCATTGTCCCATGGAAATCACTGCCTCAGATGTCTTCAGGCTTTTTTTTTTTTTTTTAACAGTGGCTTGCTAAAGCTGCTCTTGCTGAAGTAACAGTTGTTGTCTGAACTCTGTCTCCCATCTCAGCCATGGAGCCATGTGGGTCATCATGACTGACCTTTATGCTCCACGGGATACTGAGTGTACTGAAAATGCTGTTGTTTCCTCTAAATAGCTCCTTCTCAGTGTCTTTTGAATGAGTAATGATGAAAACATCAGCAACATAAAAAAAGGTGCGTGGGGAGCTGCATGTGTTTTTATATGCACTGTAATCTCCCAAATGAAATCAGTATTGTATAGAAGGCTTATTTCACTGTCTCATTTTTTTTTTCTTAAATTCTTTTATATGAATATATTGGTATACACAATCATTTAGAGGTTTAAACATGAACTAATTCCAGTATTGCACAGATAAAGAAAAACCTCTGATATTTCAATGAAACTAGCTAAATGAAGAGGATGAACATAAAAACTGATGTACTGATCAAATAATTTACTAAAAAAATGAAACATCTGGGCAAGAGGCAGACATAATGTACTTTGTCCAAAAAAACTGCTTTCTGAATGCATTAAATATGGTTCACAGTATATGCATATTATGGCCAGTGTTTCTGGTGAAAAGAGTACATGGGTTAATTACTTTTAATATCTGTTCTATTTTTGGGCAGAAACAAAAAATCAACTCAAGAGTTTAATAATGGCAAGGGGGTGAGGAACATATAATCCTCAAGTGAGAGCGTGCCTCAAATATGGATTTCACTCGAACAATCACACTTCCCCAAACTCTGACATAACGGTCGTTTGAAGGAGGAAAAAAAAAAAAGCCCTACACCAACCAACAGAGAGCATCTGAGAAAAAAATAACCACACCTGGATTATAACATCACAGCTCCTGGAATGCCTTTGGTGATTCTTCATATAATCAAATCATACTCTTTCAGTCCAGAGGCAAATCTCTAAAATGTAATATACATATATATATACATATATATATATATATATACATATATATTACAACCTAAAACTAAAGAAAGTTTTTAAAAAAACCAAACAAACTATGGAACAAAAATAAATAAATGACAAAGTTGCACCAGAGAATCGGTGGTCTCCACTGTGGCAAGAGATTTTCTTCTGCTTGTGCTGAAGTTAAAGTCCTTGCAGCGCTCTGCAGTTAGTACAGATGCTCACATTCTTCTTAACCAAGAAATCACATGTTGATGCCCGCTCCAGAATGATTGGGTCTTTATTAAACAATGGCTCTTTGGGGGGCAGGCCGTGGCAGACGACGTATTTTTCCAGGCCCAAAAGCAGATTGACCACCTCGGTTACTGAGGTTAAGCGTGCTGGGTAGCTGTCATAGAGTGGGTGGGTGGGGAGCAGCGGCTGCTTTTGGACGGTGACCTGATAGCAGAAACCTGGGTCGATCAGCACCATGGTGTCGGCCATGCTGGACTGTTTTGAACACTGGATGAGCTGCAGCTGCGGGCCCTCCACCATTATGGCATACCATAGGATTGGCAGTACAGAGGAGCGCAAAGAGTGTAGCAGTTTCATTAGCTGGTTTTCTACATCAGCACCGCTCCCTGCTGGGTTATCAGCCAAACTGAAGATCTGTGTGATCTACAGACAACAACAGTGTGGAAGCAAATACACAACTTATTTATCTTTGATGTTGTTATCCAGAGAACTAACATGAAAAGTATCACAAGGGCAATTACCATGGGCAGCTCCTCTTCCTCCTCCTCCTCTTCTTCTTCTTCTTCTTCTTCCTCCTCCTCTTCAACATGCTTTTGACCATCTCTGCCTGTGTGCAATCTCTCTGCATCCCATCTGCTTAGATGGTCCTGGATCGACAAGGGTGAAATCATGAGCTAAACTTTAAACCACAACTACTGTTAGTGAAAAAAATCTATAATTCATGTAGAATTAAAAATATGAATTCATGTTTGAACCTGAGATGAACTAAAACTGAATCACAGCTGTATGAAATCTGCTTTGAACTGCAGAGTATGAGATCAAATGTATCTATTATTCATTTAGATTATGAACCATGGAAAACCAATCCAGCCCTTTACACTGGGATGTGCCCACACCTCCACTGAGTGGAAACTAACTTGGCTGTGGTGCTGGCCCACTGCTGGCACACCCTAGTGAGCTGATGTTCGTTTGAGGTCTTGAATAAAAAACTACTTAGTTTAGGTGGATAATGTTAACCACGTAAGAGGTTGCTGGCATGGCCAATATACAGAGCTCAGCTGCCACTAAGGTAACACAAGAGTAATTGACATTGATCAGTAACACTTGCAAGCCCTTGCTGGGCTTCGTGTGGTCAACATGGGACAGTGGTCAGAACAGAAAGAAATGAAGAGCAGAGAAGCTCAAGATTTATAGGGATTTGCAAGCTGCTGGGCAGCAAGCAAGTTGGGGTCTCATCAGCCTGAAGTGGGTTTAGGATTGGATTTTTTAGGATTTAGGATAGGATTTTTTTTTATTTTTTTGCTCAATTTAAAATCACCAAACTAAGTGTATTTGTATTTCAAGCCTCATCTGAAGACATTGTATTTTGTGCATGTACAAGAAGCAGAATTTGTGCACCATCAGTATTTCCAGTAGAACAAAGAATATGAGGCTTAATTCCACAGCCTTCGCCTGCATACTGCAGTGAGGCACGTGGCAGGGACCACTTACTGATTACTGTGGATATTAAAAAGTCAAGCTGCAGAACTTTATTTTAATTTCTAGTGGAGACCCCAAAGTTTCCAAATGTGTATGCATGTATGTAGATCAGATACTAGTCAAACAGGGTGGGACATAAGATGATTTTTTTTTTAAAGCTCAGACTTACTTAACAGGAAATAAAAGGAAAACTTACATAAGGATAAAAATTACAAACTCTGCCCTGTTTCCTAGTTTATACAGGTAAGGCTCAAATAACACAGTGACTCACTGCTACAGTTCTGGCAACGTGTCTTGGTGCATCAAATATTTTCATGTGATCAAGTGAAAGGCAAAACAAGTGACCACAAGAACAAGCTGAAGGACAGCCAAGAAGAGAAGGGTGACAAGTAGAGAGAGCAAACAGCTTGGCAGCGATATCCATCCATTACAAGGAGATCAAATTAACTTTTGTGGGAGTCCTGGTGCCAAGTGGTTAAGACGCAGGCCATATAACTGCAACATCCCCAGTCTGACGCCGCCCAAAGGCCACTGTTGCATATCATACCCCTCTCTCTTTCTCTCTTCGTGTCTCCGGTCTGTATCTGCACTGTCAAACTAACTGTCCATTAAGGCAAAAATGTCCCAGATTTATTTGTGTCCTGTCACATGACACAAGCACACCCGACGCAAAAAGATTCATCAGCCCTGAACGGAGAGAGATGCAGATGGTATCAACAGACACTGGTAAAAAAAATAAACCTGGTCAAACAGAGCTTGGATCCAGGCCTGGAATCACTGAACAGAGCCAGAGCCACAGGCCAAAGAACAGCACGACGACAGATACATAAGGAAATGTTCGGTGCCAGAAGCGTAAGTGTAAACAGACAGCCGTGATGGCTCGTGATCAGTCAGGTCTAGAGCAGTTAAGCATTGGGCAGCAAGAATTTGTCCACCATCAGCTAGAAAAGTGCAAATACCTGTACTGGAATGTGAAAATGAAAAGGCTCCTGAACTTACACACTCCAACCAATCACATCTTTTTTCTACCTAATGCAGAAAAAATGTGCATTATCACTAAAACAAAAGAGAACGAAGAATATAAACTTACGAGCTGACAGTTGTTATGGTTGCTGATGTGAGGGACTCTGTCAGGCAGCCCATTCCGCTGTCCGAAATTTGAATAACTCAACTGCAGAAAGTCAAAATTAAGTTGACATCCTGTTGGGTTCGGAGATGAACTTTAGCTGACAAAAACGTGCAGATAAGAGTCTGTTTTCAAACCTGCATAGATGATTGGTGGTTTCTCACGCTCAGTTCATTGTGTTTGCTACCAGTGGCAGGCTCAGAGCTCCAACTCAGCTAAAAACAGCAAAACACAGGTAAATGAACCTCTCATCAAGTGTTTTCTCAGTAAGAGAACACAGCTTTCTTTAAGAACACTCACTAAGTTAAGTTTAAGTTTTAAGTTTATGTTTATCCTTTATTGTCCCTCAACTGGGGAAATTACTCTCTGCATTTTACCCACACCAAGTGAAGGAATCACACACACAAAGCATGCACATGCACTAGAGACACTGGGGCAGAGGGCTGCCTACTATGGCGCCCGGGGAGCTGGGGTGGATCTGTGCCTTGCTCAGGGGCACTCTTTACTTGCTGTGCTGCAGCTGTCCCCAATACAAACAAAAAGAAAAAAAAAAAAGATCTTAACAACAAAGGCATTGTGTACTCACTGCTTGAAAGTTACTGTCGTCATCTTCATTGTCAGTGAAGTCCAAGCTAACTTGTGGTCCTCTGTTTTTCTTTAAACTTGACTTGCGACTGTATGTGTAATGAGGTCTAGGCCTGCCCGGCAGATTTGGGCCATCTGGTCCATAGTCTCCTTGTCCCATCTGGAAGGGCAGTAGGTGTCTCTGTCAAATAAAAGTGCAGAAATATTTCGATCCAAGACCACTACATCATTACTGCAAGAAACAGCAAATTCATTAAACACTGGTCTGGTCTTACCATTGCCTGTCTCTGACACTGCCGTAGTCGACACTTCTGCCTCTTTTTGTTGCTGCCACCAAACTTGGGTTTGTCTATACAGAAATCACATGTGCCGCAGTCTTTCCTGCAGAGACAGGCTTTGCATTCTCCACAGGAGCGTCGCTTCCGCTTCTTATGCCACTGTAAACAAGAACAGTGAGAGAACTTAGCATAAATATAAAGGCATTGTGGAACAATCAAAGGAACAAATGAGCGATAATTAGATAATTTTGTCAACTATGTAGGCAAGAGGAAGGAGCATTATGATGAAGATTTGCTCATTCAACTCAAAACCCTCCAAAAAACTCAGACTCTTCCCTGTGGCAAAAGTAATGTTGGTAACAGCATTACGTGAAGTAATCTGTATTTTCTTTTGCCGATTTTCTGGAAATTAAAAATTTAAATTTGCACGACATTTGGATGGAAACTTGGCTAGTAAGTGCACCACTAGTACCCATTCCTAAAACTTCCTAGTCCTGTCAAAAAGCAAAGACTCAGCCTGGCAAACATGTGATTGCTACTGCTGTGAATGGTTAATATGGGTTAGTCTTTCAGCTAAAACTGTATTTTTTATTTTTTTTTTTGCCATATTTTTGTTAATCTACGAGGATAGTGCAGGTGGGGTTTGAAAAGTGTCTGTGAATGTTCTGATAGCTGGTTTCCCACCATGCAAAGTGTTGGAGTACACAGAAACTGACATGAATTAAAGCTGGCTACAGCTCTGTTTCTCTGTGAAGGACAAACCAGTCAACTTTCACTTGCCACTATTCAAGCCTTAAGAGGACGAGAGGATCACTGTTATAAAACAGATCTTGGTTTATTATGTATCGGTTTAGATAATCATGTCTGTAGGAAAGTGGGTTTAAAAAAACACTCACATCATCATCGTCGTCCGTTGACATATCTTCCTCATCATCAACGTCCACGTTGACCGAGAAGTTCTCTGTATCACTGCTTTTGAGACTCAGGTGCTGCATCAGCAAAAACATTATCAGTAAGACTGGGGAAGAACAATAACACTCTATGAATACAGATATAATTTGATCTCATATAACAAAAAGTTACCTGTGAGTCTGTAACTTCACTCTGTAAAACACAACAGTCGTTGTTAGGACTTAAACAGATTAAATGAATCTTTCAGTGTCAAATCTCCACTGCACGATTACACTGTTATCATAATCATAAATACAACCGACATAGCACAAACTTTGCCTCAAGTTTGACAGACTAAAGTGGTCGTTGTGACATTATAAACAGGCAATTCACTCGTGCAGTCTACGTGTTGTGGAAGCAGCACATGAACATCTTTGACCCTCCAGAAAACACAGTAAACCTGCACCACTGGACAGATTATACAAGCTTTTCTTACCTGAAAACTCAAGCATGTGTCATCAAAGCTTTCAGGAATGTCATTATAAGGCCTCTGCTGCAGGAAGGCTCCAGTTCCAGGACCCTGATGCAACATACAAAGCATGAAAGTAAAAGTAACATAAACTATAAGCATCAAAATAAACAATAACTATTGTGTACCTGGTGGCTTACCTTACGAATAGGACATATACATTTGCGTTTCCGGCATATGCGTCTCCGGGACTCTGGGCTCTGCAGTCCATGCTTGCAGTTGGCACACTGCCCACAGTTCACTGTGTTGTGACATCCGACACACTGCCCACATGGAATCCACTACGGTCGACATGAGCAAGAATAAAAAGGGAGATTTTGTTTAAATTTTACGACACATTTTAACACATCTATCAACAGACTAAATCTGGAAGAACATACAGAAAACTTGTCTTCTTAGGGCTGGAGAACCTGAATTTTCTTTTTGTTATTCACCTTTCCTTCATGTCAGATAAAAAAAAAAATTCACACAGACAAAAGTGATTAAATGTGAAGTCATTGTCCTATAAACAAATTCTCCTACAGATTTTCCTGAAAACAAAACATTCACATACTGTGGGAATTCTGTATTCACAGTTTTATGACTTTATTACTAGTTTCCAGTGGACAATATACAAAAGTTTTAGAAAGTTAAAGTGGCTAAAATATAGCCGTTCATTGACACATCCTGTTCACAGGCAATGCTTTACCTTTCTGAAGCGAATCATCGGGTGCTCCTTTGTCTTTGAGGCTGCTGGAGTTAAAAAGAAACAAACAGCTTAAGATGAGTAAGACTGTAAAAAAGGTGGTATCTTGTGCTCCAAGTCCGACATGTCCATGATTTTTCTACTTCTGACACTAGTTTGGTCTAAGAATCATTTTATAGCACATTCATGCCCTGACATACCCCAACAGGAGGGACAGCAGGGCCTCTTCCTTTGTTTGTCATACCATGTCCCTGTGAAGGAAATACCACATCTGGCACAGACCCTGCAGAGAAATATGATCATGTAAAACTTTACTAATATTAGTAGTATTAAATGATGAGGTTAAATAAAAGAAATGTGAAATGAAGTAATGGACTCACAGAGTGCTGTCCTCTGTCCCAATTTCTCCATTTATGGAGGGGAGGGGGAGCGGTTTGGATGATGAGGGAAGGGGAAGTTTAATTTTATCTTCCACTGGTAGATCCTCATTTCGAGAGACTTGGTTTGGAGTCGTCACTGTACTGTGCGAGGACGAGCTTGTCTGGCTAGAGTGGACGCTTTTGGGACCAAGGTTAGGGGTGAGCCTGTGGTGAGAGTCGGGAGTGTCGGCCCCCTCTCCCCTCTCCATGAAGCTGGACTCTGAGGAGGAACGCTCCCGGATCTTTCTCTAACGGATGAGAGAGTGGGGAGAACTAACTGTAAAACACACACATTTTAAAAGTTTGAAGTGACTGAAGAGGCTAATACCTTCACTCTGTTTCGAATTCTTGTGGGTGGTGCTTCGCCATCATAGAACTTTCCTGTCTTGTACTCAAAGTTTGTCAAGTCAAGAAGTCCCTCCAGCACTGAAGCCAGTTCAACTCTGCTTCTCACTCGATCACCTTGTGGACTGTGAAAGGGACAAACAATCACAACTGCACAGAGCTGGACGACAATCACTAAAATCTATAACATCCTGTTGTTATCCACTCACTTATTCCACTCTTTCTTTCTGTAACTAATGCTACTTAGAAAAACACAGTCATCTTAAAATAATACTACACAAACATTATATGTTTTTATTGAACATAACATGTAAACATTCACAGTGCAGGGTGGAAAAAGTATGTGAACCCCTAGCCTAATGACTTCTCCAAGAGCTAATTGGAGCCAGGAGTGAGCCAACCTTGAGTCCAGTCAGTGTGATGATATTGGATGTGTTGCTGAAAGCTGTCCTGCCCTTTAAAAACACACACCAGTTTTGGGTTTACTGGTTTCATGAAGCGCTGCCTGATGTGAACCATGCCTCGCAGAAAAGAGCTCTCAGAAGACCTTCGATCAAGAATTGTTGACTTGCATGAAGCTGGAAAAGGTTACAAAAGTATCTCCAAAAGCTTTGATGTTCATGTGTCCACGGTAAGACAGACTGTCTACAAATGGAGAAAGTTCAGCACTGTTGCTCTCCCTAGGCGTGGTCGTCCTGTAAAGATGACTGCAAGAGCACAGCACAGAATGCTTAATGAGGTAAAGAAGAATCCTAGAGTGTCAGCTAAAGACTTACAGAAATCTCTGGCACATGCTAACATTTTTGTTGACACATCTACAATAAGGAAAACAGTAAACAAGAATGGAGTACATGGGAGGACACCACGGAGGAAGCCATTGCTATCCAAAAAAATATTGCAGCATGTTTGAAGTTTGCAAAAGAGCACCTGGATGTTCCACAGCACTACTGGCAAAATATTCTGTGGACAGATGAAACCAAAATTGAATTGTTTTGGAAAAAACACACAACACTATATGTGGAGAAAAAAAGGCACAGCACACCAACATCAAAGCCTCATCCCCACTGTAAAACATGGTGGAGGGAGGATCATGGTTTGGGGCTGCTTTGCTGCCTCAGGGCCTGGACGGACTGTTGTCATTGATGGAAAAATGAATTCCAGAGTTTATAAAGACATTTTGCAGGAAAACGTAAGACCATCTGTCCGCCAACTGAAGCTCTGCAGAGGATGGGTGATGCAACAGGACAATGACCCAAAGCATACAAGTAATTCAACAAAAGAATGGCTTCAACAGAACAAAATACACCTTCTGGAGTGGCCCAGTCAGAGTCCTGACCTCAACCCGATTGAAATGCTGTGGCATGACCTTAAGAGAGCGATTCACACCAGACATCCCAAGAATATTGCGACACTGAAACAGTTTTGTGAAGAGGAGTGGTCCAAAATTACTCCAGATCGTTGTGCAGGTCTGATCTGCAACTACAGGAAACGTTTGGTTGAGGTTATTACTGCCAAAGGAGGGTCAACCAGTTATTAAGTCCAAAGGTTCACAATCTTTTTCCACCCTGCACTGTGAATGTTTACATGTTATGTTCAATAAAAACATAAAAACATATAATGTTTGCGTAGTATTATTTTAAGCAGACTGTGTTTTTCTATTGTTGTGACTTTTTATGACCAATTCATGCAAAACTTCACATAATTCCAAAGGGTTCACATACTTTTTCTTGCAACTGTAAATATAGCTGGCTATCATCTGCATAGCAATGGAAATTTATTCCATGCTTCCTGATAATATTACCTATTCGTTAAGTTATCAATAGAGTTTGAATCACTAAAGGGTAGACCAGAATTTAACCTCATGAACCCTTCACAATATACTGCTCATAGATAGGGCCAGTAATATGGGGATCAGAGTACGGTCCTTATCTTTCAGTTTCATATGTGATGGAGTGGTAGCATAGAGTATTAACTAACAAATATGTCAGTTATTAGACCCTCTGAGGGTTTGAGGCTCTGCTATGATTTACTGAATTCATAATGAATGGTGGTTGGACTAATTGCATTTATGTTTGGTAATACTGTACGCACTAAACTGATATTTGCTTTATGTAAACCCCATTTTGTACAGGGCTCCTGAGTTAAAGTCCAGATTGAAAGCCTTTAGTATTTTCGTTATCATGTGTTACATGGTGCTTGTTCCCACATTTGTGCTTAATCAACTTATTAAAAATGATCAAAAACTAATACAAACTAATACAAACAAAATAGACATAAAGTGGGAGAAATGGGGGTCATAGGTGCCCACAGCTCGTTTTTGTCCTGAGACCCTCAAAATGGTTAATGTGGCCCTGAATGTAATCAGAAATTCATAAAAACACAGAGAGCAGTCAGGATAAATTGTTAAATTAATAGATTAAAAAAGAAGTATTAAAAAAAGTATTATTACAAAGATTTATACATTTTGGTAATGAATGCTACAAAACACAGGATGTCACCATAGCACGTGGTTTTTACATGGAAACATTTCATGATGTCTAAAAGCTCCTATATGTCTGTGACACACAGACAGTCCTTCCTGTCTCTGTCATCAACAGCGTCCGACTCATTTTATTCTAGATTATAGTGGTTTCTTTGTTCCTTTGATTCTTCTGGGGAAAAAAAAGTCATAGCACCACAAATCCAAGAATTTCATACAATAACTTGATGGGCCCCCTTGTCACTTTTGTAGTGCATGCATGGGAGCACAAAAACAAAGGCTTGTTTGTGTATACAATGCGTTTTTTGTGTATTGCCTAACTTTCCTTTGCATTTGCCCTTTAGTATTGTATGCACTATCATGTAATAATATCATCATATTTACATTTATGTCCTAAATAATTTATCATTCAATTATTCTCTAAAGAAATGATCAAATACTGCTAATACGAACATCACAGGTGATAAACTCATGGCTGTTTGTGATCAAATCTATAACAATTTATCAGTTTCCCCCTTACAGATACACCTGAAGCCTGAACCTAAATCAGCCAGAAGTGACAGTGTGGATCCCTGCTGTGGTTCTAAAAAAAAAAAACTGCCTTCTCCTGCTCAGCAGTAGTAGACCTGCAGTCAGTCAGCAGCAGCTGCAGCAGTAACAGCTCCCTTGCTCAGGTAATAGCTGATGCAGCACTAGTGACCAGTTCACCAGCTACTTAGCAGAGAATGAATGAATGAATGAATGAATGAATGGAGGCTACTCACTGCCAAGAAATTATATAATCCACTTGTAACCACTGTCATTTCGAAAACAACAAAAACATAACACAATGTAATAACTATGATAAATTAACCGACATCATTACAGAAACCATGAAAACTGAAAAAAAAAATAGATTAAGAACAATGTGGATGTTAATCCGATACTGTATCAATTTATTTTTTCGTAGTCTTCCATGACCCCATTAATTTTTTTTCACTCAGACCTATATTTTTTAAGCTTCATGCTAAAAATAACTGGCTCAATCCAGTCCGAGCCGCATCTCTTTGAACCGTGCTGCAGCCTCTAAGCTCCGCGGTGCGTCTTTACGCGTGGACTCACCTGAGGCGCTCCAGAGCCCCGCTGCTCTCCGTCATGACTCCGCCAGCCTGCTGGAGGTGTGTGCCTTTTATAGCGGGGCCTTGTGTATTGTGTGTGTGTGTGTGTGTGTGTGTGTGTGTGTGTGTGTGTGTGTGTGTGTGTGTTTATGGTTGAGGTTTGATTTGTCCTGGTCGGACCTGGGATCGGACAAGACAAGTAATAATGAACTCAGTTCATGGATCAGTTATAGTAGTCGAATACCAATCACTTACTGTAGTTGTGTGCATTTGTTATTAATTTGTACTTGTATATATAGAATTACTATCAATTTAATACATTAAATTAAATCTGCTTCACTTCCATGTATTTTTGTATCCTTGCTTCCCTGTTTAAAGTTATTAAATAAAGTTATTGAGACAGTTCGTTTATCTGGAGCTGATCTGAAATGTGAGTCACACAGTGGAGCTTTCATGTTGTGAGTGAGGGGGTGCAACACGTTCATCTTACAGGCGGTTGATGGGTTTTAATGTAAACTCTAATGTTATTCTAAAATATTCTTCAGTGTTACAGATTCACTCATTCACTATGATAAACACTGCCCAGAGACTGCACAGTCCATTTCTTAATCAAGTTATATCTGTGAACTGAAACAAGACTTACACTTACACATGGAAGCAGTGAGAGTCAGCCAGTTCTATCATACATGAAGGCAGTATGTGTGTGTGAACTGGGCCCCACTGTAATAAACAGCAGGAAGCATCCACCGATAATCAGAAGATTAAAGTAACATACACAACAGCTTGTGTGCCAACAAGTCTGCTTTGCATGTTGTCAGTATTATTGTTAGCTAGAGGAGGGTGGGGGGGGGGGGGGGGGGGGGGGGGGGGGGGGGGGGGGGGGGGGGGGGGGGGGGGGGGGGGGGGGGGGGGGGG
>JBBMJY010000018.1:6033819-6062140 GCA_037833715.1 Toxotes lorentzi
CTATAAATTTCTTGGTTGACCATGAAGCATGTCACTGAGAGAACCTTTTTGGTAGTGTTGCCACGATGGCCAAACAAAAATCTGGAAAAGCTGCACTTTCAAAGCCTCAAGTCTGTGCTCCAGCCATTGCCTTGCGCAGGGCAGGGAAAACTAGCAGGGAGGTAGCTCGGGACCTTGGCTGAAGCATACGATGGGTGAAAAAGTGGTGGCAGAGATACCAGAGTTGTGACTCCCTTGAAGACATGCCCCGGGTACACTGGCTTTTGAATAAATGCATTCTGTTGAATATTCACAATCTGAGTTAACTTTTTCTGTGGTGCACAGACTTTTGGGACACGGTGTAGATAGGTTGTTGTTGTAGCTGTTCCCGAGAGAGAGTGAGTGAGTGAGTGAGTGAGTGAGTGAGTGAGTGAGAGAGAGAGAGAGAGAGAGAGAGAGTGTGAGTGAGAGCGGGAGAGAGGTTGTGAAAGGGTCTGTGTGATCCAGTTACACCTCCACTGCTGACAGCTAACAGGTCACTGAAGGATGTGTCTCTGATTAAGGCTGCATGCTGGATCGCTTACTTCTAAAACATGCCACAAAACGTAAGTAGAATTTGTTCCTTACTCAACTTTTATCAAGCAGAGAGAGATAAGCAGAGATACACACAGCAGGCTTTGTGGATTTCTGTACATCAAAAAATGCTCCTGTCGGACTTGTATATTTGATTATGATTAATAATTAATCGTGTATCTTAAATGCATTTAGAAACACAAAATTCAAGATTTTCTGGTTGTCTAATAATTCCATTCATCAGAAGTTAGTTCAAGTTTATTGAATGTAAATAATTTCGATTTGATTAAGTTTGCATTATTCTCTGCTTATATCCTTTATATCCCCTATAACTATTGCAATATACCAAAAAATAATCTGTTAATCTATTACAAATAGTTTCAAATTTGAGTAAAATACTTCAGATAAGTAAACTGAAATATGTTTTCCTCTGTTTTACCACATTTAATTTTTAAATAAAAAAAAAAAACTCTGTCAACATGTCACATAAGGTAAGTATTACTTGAAGAAATGAATTATTAATGATAGCAAAATCAAGTCTCACATTCTCATATAGCTGTCAGGATATCACTGTGCTGCCTTTCATCTACATTATAAATGTTTCCAAAATGGAGATTAATAATAGATTAACGTCTCTGCAATTTCCAAGATGTCCACTCATCACTAACAGCTATGAAACCACAGCTACAGATCTGACTCTGGTCTGCTGTACACAGAATTATGGAGTTTCTTTTTTATTTTTATATTACAATACTATTGAGTGAATTATTTCAGTTTAAAAGGCAAAACAAATTCTCATTTCATGTCTCTGTTTCTTTTGTCCTGAAGTAGATGACATACTTATGTGGATGCCATGATGGATGCCAAACTGAATTCTGAAGATATGAATGAAAAGATGGATGATCGGAGTGATGATAAACTACAGTTCCATGACTCTAAAACCACAGATTTAAAAGCACCAGTTACAGCTGACAGCATCCCTGCAGGTATGTTCACAGAGAAGAGATTAGTGTGAGTGATGGATTGTAGTTGTTGACTTAGGTTTTCCTGTTTCTTGTCGTACAGGAGCTTTGAGTGAAGTCACTAGTTTTTCAGAGCAGATCTCCTCTGAGGATACTGAACTGTCTTCAGCTGACATCTCTGTGAATGCTAACAAAACAGCAGGTACCTTATCCTTTATCCTCTATAGTAACAGTGATGGAGAATTAATAGAAAAATGTAAAGTATAAAAAGTAAAAGTACTCATCATGCAGAAGGACCCCGTGAATGTGACATGATGATATTGGATTATTATTAAGCATGTGTAAGTAAATGTAGTGGAATGAAAAGCAGACAATTTCCCTCTAAAGTGTAGTTGAGTAGAAGTATAGAACTGCATGAAATATGAATATGTACCCAAAAAACCGCACTTCAGCACAGTACTTGACTTACTTAGTTACTTTCCACCACATGGTTGTTACTGAGCAAAGCAGACTTCTTAATTTTCCTGTCTGGTGCAGAACTCCCTGTTGAATCCAACTTCACTAATAACCCAAAAGGTGGAGTGACCAGGGCGGTAGAGAAGGACCAGCCAAAGCCACTGTGTGCCCTGCTACCATCCTCCACGGAGGCTTGCACAGTCTATGAAGCGAGTCAGTCATTCACATCGATGAGCAGGGATAAAGAAAGCCTCAAAACCACGAGTGTCCACACTGAGCCAAACGGAGACGGTAAGGACACTTAACTGTTGTATCTCGCTGCTTGAGCTCTTCTTTCTTTAAATCTTTTCCCCTTTCTCTCACCTTGCTTCTTTTCTTTCTCACTGTCTGTCCTATGTGAGACCTCTGTGCTGCAGTCCTTTTGGCCTGTCTCTTCTGCCATCCACTGGACTGTCTACTGGCCACCATGAGAGGGTGTAACAAGTGCGTCTGGTCGCTGTGCTCATCTCTGTGCGGATGCGAGCCCACCACCCTGCAGCCTCTCCTGGATGTCACCCACCACTGTGACCTCTGCGGGTGTCTGGGTGTTCGCTGTTTCCTGTGCGACTGTCCCGTCTGCGATATCTGCCTCCAGGCTACAGAGTGCCTGGACCTTGCTATGGAAATCTCTCAAATGCTCTACCACTAATACAGTCTGCTAGAAAATGACCTCATACACAAGTGAAGCAATGGGAATCATTTATTTGTTAAAATCTTCCGAAAGCCAGCTTGTAGGGACAAGACACAAATGTTACGTGTGGTTAACAATCCATGTTAGCACTCAAATATATGTCAAGGTAAGACATAGTTAATATTGCGGAGAGCGACTAAGTGCGAGTGGAAAAAGCTGACCATAGGTACTTAATGTTATGGGACCAGGAACAACACCATTAGAGTAACGGAGCTATGGAGTAGAGCTGTGTTTAGAAAAAAAAAAAAAAAGGAAAAAGAGGTGTCCTCTTAAAAAGATTTTAAGAGGACACCTTAAAATCAATGTAACCACCAATCAATGTCACTCAGTACTATGATCTAAAGAACAACGTTTCTGGATAATCTGTTTCTTTTGTAACCACAGCTCAAGAATAGTTTAAAATTTAAGTGTATCAATAAGTTTGTTAACATGGTTGTGCTGGAAGAAAAAGCAAAATACAGTACATCAGTGTTACAAAAAAAAAAAACTATACATACGCAGGAACTTTCAACACGTTCATTAACTGTACATAAAGGTGTGTTAAGCACCTGACAAATTAAATGCCTTTCTAAAGTTTGTGGCTATTTTATGGAATAATAATTGCATTGCAGATTTCACACAACAAACATTATATCTTATTATTACACGGGTGAGACTAGTGGTTGGTTTAAAAGAAGGTCAAGCCCTCTGGATTTATACTCCAGTGAGCAATAATGCATTATAAGATATATCAATTTTGATCATCCAAAACAAAAAAGAGAAATTAATAAAATTATCTTGATAGAACATGCTAACCAGTAATAATCACTCAGTGATCACCAAGGTTAATGGAGACAAACAATTACTGACGACACATATATTAGTCAAGAGAAACTACTTACCAAACTATTATTCGGGTATCAAAAAAATTGCAATGAACTACAGTACTATTGTAAAAAGATAAAATTGTTCTGCATTTCTCGTACTGTCTTGCATTTCCGTTGACTGAGTGAATATATTCAAAAATAAAATGCTGATTCGTAATTTGTAGCTACTCTGGAAGAAGATCTGCTTTGGCTAACTAGCTGCAGCAGCAAGTGATTTTCCACTGCTCTCAAGGTTTATTACAAATACATGCGACCTGGGCATTAGCTGTCCAATGTGTGTAAAAGTAATAAAAACAGACAAAAGCTCTCATAAAATGCATAGACTGCCATAAAATAAGGTGCAATAAAATTGCTCAAAATAAAATATTCTTATATACAATATGCAGTAAATATTTCACAATGTGCCAATTAATTTTACAAAGATCCCTTCTGTAGCTGCTGGTGAAACAACCCAACATAGATGAGCATGCGACGGCTATTCACAAACCCTGATTCCAGTCAGTTGAAAAAACACAAAAAGTTGGCATCTCATAATAAGTTTGTTATGCCATTGTTGTCGTGAAAAAGAAACCTCACAGCTTTCTTCCCTATAAATGAGCACATAATAAATTCAAGCAAACTTTATATCCCTCTTACATCTTTGAACAAAATCTTAAAAACTATTTAAGAATCTATTATTTCTTAATGCTACGTCCATGCCCCTATTATACAATATTCCATTTTAATAAGATTGCGACCTGATCCAAACAGGAACAATAGTTAATAGTCTGTATGGCAAAAAAGATTCAAGAAAAATGTCCTTTCTCCTGATGCAATGTTTGTGTTAGGTTGGATCTTAATGTTAGCTAGTTTTGCTTTTCAAAGTTCAATTCCACAGTCTTATAAATAGACTCACGTTATTTAAGGGTAGACTGCACTTCCTGACATTCTTGTCCCTACAGACAGTCTCTGACCGCCACACAGGGCTCATCACAAGTCCTCGTCCATTTCAAGGCTGCTCCTGCGACTGCTGGTTTTAGAGGCACCCGGTGACAAAGGAGAGAAGAGTGGGTCACCCACCCTCTCTGGAGACAGGGTGCACCCATCGTCCATAAGAATGTCTCCCAAGCCCACGTCAGGGTAGAGCGCTGAGGCCGAGGTGTCATCTAGCTCACCAAAGCTCAGGCTGCCCAGGTCCAGAGGGCTGCTGATGGTGACTCCTGCAGGAGAGTCCGAGGAGGGCGGGGACAGGAAGGAGGCAGGCAGAGGCTGTCCAACTGCTCCCAGACTGAGGAGGTTCTGAGAGGAGGCTCCTACTGCACTGGGGGGCAGAGACTGGCCGCTCTGTGGGACCGGCTGCTGCTGGAGCAGGGAGGGATCAGAGCTCAGACCTGATGAGATGCTGGTGGAACTGGAGAGGCCGTGGAGCCGTGCCTGCATTTCCAGTTCCTAAAAAGAACAGCAGCACATTCACATTCAGGTGCAGAGTCCTGGAATGACTGACAATGTTATTATATTTATTAACACCCAGGAGCTGTTTGTGGCTGTTGCATGTTAACAGTAATTTCCCTACAATAAACAATTATGTTTAAAAAGTACATTTTAGCGTTGTCACCTAAATAAGACTGATCAAAGATGCATAAAACAAATGAGAGATAACCACGTCAAAGTCAAATCTTCACAGGCTTTAGGCACTGCCACTAACACAAAGCTTCAAAGCGTGCCAAGTGTCCATTTATAGTACAATTTCCTTGCAAGCAAATGTGGCTTTGTTTACATTTGGGGGTTTTCTTCAATTCTTCATTTTAAAGAATCGTTTCCATCGGTTTGCGTGACTGTCATACAGCCCTTTCCATTTAATAAGACACGGCCAGACTCTGAGGTAAATTTCTGTTCAGTTTACCAGCACCTTAGACAAGTTGCCCTGCAGGCGTATTTATCAACAGATAAGATGTTTCTGGCCCAAGTAAAAATGTCATGATAAATATTTTAAACTCACAGCACGTGTAGTCTGTGTAGAGGCACGTTTAGGTGGATGGTAACTTTAGCTATAATGACTCAATAGGACAAATCTTTACAGCAAAGTGAAGATTCCCAACACACATTTGGTTTATCATCTCTGTAGCATGTGTGTCATGTGCTGTGCATGCACATCCTTGCATTTCAGTTCAGGAACTTACGCAGGGTGCTTTTTAGCTACGTAGCCAATTTAACTATCACACCTTGTCAACCAATGAGCAACTGTTGTATTTCAAGCGATGGATATGCAACTAACTAACACAGCTGACCAACAAATACTGACCTGGATGCGCAACATCAGACTGTGGTTTGCTTGCTCCAGTTTCTTCTGTCGCATCTCGAAGTCCTTGGCTCTCTGCTGCTCCTTCTGTAGCTTCCTGATGTAGTCCACAGAGGCTTTCAGAATGGTGCCTTTATTCCAACGCATCTCACTGTCACCATTGTCATACCAGTTAATGTTGTAGAGGCAGGGAGGAACGGAAACACCATAGAAATAGAAAACAAGATTACATTTTTAATACACAATGGTTGCAGGGGCTGAAAAATGAAATTCAAACACCATAACTTTATCCATAATAAGTGATTCAGCAGAAGAAAATGAATATCCTGAAAAACCTGACAGCACTTACGGGTCATTTGACTTGGGTATTAGTGTACCCAGCTCCTTTATACGGTCATTGATGTTAAATCTCCGCCTCCTCTCAACTGCAGATGAGCAGACAGAGAGAGAAAACAATGACATGTACGTTTACCTCCAACAATCAGTTGTCTCTAAGCAAGCATTGTGTGGCAAACATATGGACACAGTGATAAAAGGAGTTTAAACAGACAAAAAGAACATAAATGTAATTGGTATGTTACAAATTTTTAATCTGCTTTGTGCTGCATGTCACGCACGATCTAACTGTGTTGTACTGTACTGTCATTGCGTTCAGATCGTTCAAGTGGTCAAAATGGTGTTAAATAAAGCTTGACTCACTGAGGTTATGGTTGTCTTTCTTCTGCCTTTCTTTCAATAGTGCTTTGGCATCTGCATCTGAAAGAAATTCACACCATGAAATGTTAACAAACTCTAAAAAAAAAAAAAAACGTTACATAAAAAAGAAAAAGAAAAAAAAGAAGTGTGTTTGCAAAAGTGTGTTACGGTACCCGTAATTTCCCTTTTAATTTTTGGAAGATCAGCAGGGCAGGAGTTGCTGACTGTGAGAGTAGGTGCTGCCATTCCAGGGCTATGGTATACATCCAACAGATTTCCTGGGAGCTACAGAAAAATACAGCATGTATACCTTTAAATATAGATGTCCTAAATGCTCACTTACTGCCATAAACCTAGAGGCAAATATGTAAAAAGGATGCCTTCCCCATTCCTGTTTAAATGTTCAGAGCAACCAGTTCTTCCAGTTCAAATCAGAATCAAAGGGGGTTTCTGTGGCAAACAATTCCTACTACACACTATGTGCCAGAAAGAAAAGGCAAGAAAAGTAGAAAATCCAACCATTTATATAAAATACCTACATACACACAGCTGAGCAACAATACATGTGGTTTTTCAGAAATCACAAAAAGGATTTACCTCACTGTGCTTCTTTTTCGTTTCCTCCAACAGCATCACCATAATCCTCATTTTTTTGTTTGACAGCTGAAATTTTGGCAAGCCCTCCCTTATCTGACAAATCAGTTGTTAACCTGGCGGCTTTATAATGCACTTTTTATGAGCACAATCCTCTTTGTCTCGCTTCTCCCTGTCTTGTATCCTTTAGCTTCACCCCGCCCAGGCAGCACTTCAGTGATGAATAGTAGCTGAGTGCCAAAAGTGTATATTTACTCCCACAACTTAAGAATTCCACACATAAAAGAGATGTCCATTCACAGAAAAAAAGCTTTGGGCATAAAAAGTTTGTGCAATAGAGCTGCCTGAAATCCACAGCGTTATTCTATCATTGCAGAATTACCGGAAGAACCGGTGAACACTAGAGGAAACTTTAAAAAGGAAGTACTGAATGGTCTAATAAATACAGTTCATCATACCGTGCTAGGCAGCTGAAGACCTGAGTCAATCAACGTGATGATGTCGTCATTAAAACTGGATTCAAGACTAATGATGTCGTCGATCACATCGTCAATCTACACAAAGCAGATGAGAGAAAACACCGGTGGTACAAAGTCAGTAAACCTCGCAGGGTTAAATGTGTGAAACTAATCAATATTACAGGTATGTGTACAGTCAGCTTTTTGACCTTAAACAGTCTACTGAAGACTAAATACCAATATTTAAACCAATTTAATCCAAGTTAACAGTTCTAAAGAGGGCTGATTTCAAAGGCAGAAAAGTGTGCAAGAGAAGTGCTGCCATGGTTAAACAGTGGGTGCAGTATTTAACATCCTATCGTGACAACAGGTCAACAAGGGTATGATGAGAACAGGCATGCATCATCACAGTGGGACCTCTGGGCACATCACTGCAGAACAAACAGAAAAGTAATTAAGCAAGAAGTGAGCAGAAGGCTAAACATTTAGCTGCTCCAAAAACGGCAAAAGGTTGGAAAAAAAGGCAACTTTTGACAAAGTTGTGTCAAGTGCTGCAGCAGCAAACCAAACCCACACAGAAGCACTTTAACCACTGGTGTCAGACAAGAATCTCCCTTACTTCCTCCTTGTTGGATCCAATGTTAAGCAGAGCCATAGGACTGTTAGGGGCACTGCTGGCAGTAGGAGCAGCTTCAGGGGCAGAACTGGACTGCGGCACGGGCGACACACCCAGGGTCTGAGTAACCACCTTGTTGCCCAGGGTGGTGGAGAGGTACTGCTTGACCTGTTGTCTCTGTGCCTGCTGGATGTGGTACTTGGTGGGATTCTCCAAGTGAGTCTGCACCTGATCATTCAAACAGTTGTTAAGGGCTAAGCCTATTTATGTTCTTACATAAATATGCATTTATGTTCTTACACAAATAGACTTCACGAAGTAAAAAAAACACAAGTGATGAACATACAAACAACACCCTCTTACTTTCAGCACTTCCACAGGCACCTGTGCTGGAGGGGGACGGGCAGCATTTGGGGGAAGTGTGACAGAGATGGCTGGAGTGGAGTCAGAGGCCCGGAGCTGAGAGGCGGAGGCCTGCTGCTGGGCCTCACGTCTTTCCTGCTCCTGGGCTTGTTCTCGCATCAGCTGCTGTCGCAGCAACACGCGTGACGACATGGCGGTGGGGAGAGATCCAGATCTAGAGATGGAGCTGGAAAACACAAACAGAACAAAGAAGCGGTATAAACAGGTAATATGAGTATTTCACACTGTGTAATATACCTAAAATATTACACTATCCTTAAAATCATCCACTATATTAATACAGTGATGATGCTTTGGAGACCTATCCAGATGTTACTTGCACCATTTATTTCTACCACAGCTTTCCAATGGAACTTAATATTATTTGGTTTACAATAATATTAAGTTCTATAGCCATCTAAACCTTATGACATAATCTGGACATATCAACATACTTTTTATACTGTTTGAACATCACACGCAACTACTATAGTTACAAGTCTAACATGCTGTGGCCCTGACCAAGACAAATTCCTTACTGAACATGTGGAGAAAGCTAACATTATACAACAGAGTTCACAGTTGGGGTATTAGCAGGTGTTATTTATTTTATACAATGAAAAATGAAAGTCAAGTTTCAGTTTACTACAGGTAATTATTTTCTCCATAAAGTGCAAGCATTGGGAAAGTACATCGGAAATTTAGAAAGGGAACCAGTGACTCAAAACTGCTGACTCACTTCCAGAATAACAGCCTGAAAGAGAGATGGCTCATCCTGCTGGGTTTAGCCCAGCAGAAGGAAAAATATAGAAATACATCTTTCAAAGAACAAATCCATTCTATTTATTCATATTAAATGTGACTGTAACATGAAAACACTGGAACTCCCAGAAAGCAGGATCTTTCTCTTTTAAACCCAAGCCATACTATGCCCAACCATCCAGATACAGGTGACTGGTTGAGTTATTCTTTTAATACGTTATGTTTATCTTCTCAGGCCAAAGCTGTCCCTGTCTAAATTCAGCTGAAGTCCACTCTTAGTGTATCCACGTGAATTGGTGGTGAGCAGCATAACTAAACACAGGTGGACGTCCAGTAAACTGCAGGTTCATTATTTACTATTAACATCGTATAACAGTGAAGCTAAACAGGATAGAGACCATTGTTTCTCTATTTTCTGCCAAGCAGCAGAATCAAGGAATCTTGTTCAATACCATTAATAAGCTTGTAAAACCGTCTCCACTGACTGCTGATGCTTCATCAGATGCTGATTGTGGAACATTTTCATACTGTCATTGTCAATAAAATTGATCACATCAGGGCTGATATGAGATATAAGATACGTTTAACCACAATATTTGCTGTTAACAGGGTGGTTCTTATGTCTTGCAGTGTCTGTATAGACACAGATTTCAGATACACGACGACTTCTCAGTGACTTTTAGTTATAGTCACTTTCTGAGGGAGATTAATTTGTTTACTGCTTCTTCAAAAAACAAATACAGTCACGCAATTTAAAACACGCTGTTACAAGTTGTGTGTGTCTCTACAGAGTGTATCATTACTGCTTCCTAACACTAAGTTGACAGTGCCGTTGTGCCCGCGATGAGTTGCCGATGACTCTCATGAGAACCGTGCTGACAAAAAAACATAACACGGCTGATACACTGTACGACATGTTAATGTGTCGGTGGTTTGGGAAGACATTTAAACAGGTACAATAACTGCTTAGCCAGCCTGCCTTTAGCTGTTGTCGTAATTTCTATTTTTGGCTAGCATTAGTCTAGCGCCATGAGTTAGCAGAGTTCACTTGACAGCTCGGTGCTGCTTACAGGCCCACAACACCGCGCTGAGGGTGCACACATAACTAAAACTACCGCTTACAAACTCGACGCTTTAAAGAGGCTTCACAGTTACCAACCAGAGGCCAGGCGCCCGGTGGTCAGCTGTTTTTTATGGAAAACGGCGATGTTTCAGCAGCGCTTCATGACACAGCCACGGCAGAGTAAAATTAGGAAGTTGCAGATTAGCTAGCTAGCTAGCATCCGTCAGTTCCCCCAACAAGCTAATGCTACCTAGCTAGATAACTTAGAGTAAAGATAAAAACGTACTTTTGTGGTGGATTTGTTTAACGTAATCAGAGCCATAAGTCCACAAAGTCCTCCGGTTTCTTTGCCATTTCTTGAAGTCCGTGAATACAAGCTCCTCAACAATCGCTAGCCACGGCACTGGACAGCGTTGTTTACCTCGGGCCGACGGGTTGAGGTCACCCGATGCTGTTACCCGGAACTTGTTGACAGGTGAGGTAGTGATTTGCCATAACACAGTTTCCCTTCCCCATCCCACACCAAGTAAAGGTAAATAAAATAAGACTATAGCCATTTAAAGTTATAGGCTGATCATTCTTAGTCATTATCAATAATTTTCAGACAAGAAAAACATGTTGAAAAACAAACTATTCATAATGAAAGGTCACCAGAGGCACAGTAAGTCAACACAACAGTGTCAATTTAAAAAAGGTTTTTCAATGTGGAGGGGCCCTGCTGGTGCTTTTTTAAGCAAAAACAACCAAACAAAAAACCTGCAATTTATACCAGTAGCAAAACTTTCACAATATATAGCAAAGTCCCATCATTAAAAACTGAATTATTTTTATACATGCAGAAAAGATTAGGGGTACCAGAAGCTATACCTCTTTACATTATATCAAACACTACAACTACACCCAATAAAGACAAAACACATAATGTATATTTTTTTTATCTTTTATTTCAATCTTATTTTAATCAGCTGTCTGAAAATGAGAAGTCCATTGCAGATGTCAGAGTGTCTGAGAGTTTGGTGGCAATTTTGTCTACAGACAAAAGAAAAAGAAAAACTGATCAGTTATTATTTATGCTATTAACTATAATTAGCATCAAAACTGCAACTAAGAGAGGCCTGCCTGTGTGTGCGAATGTATGTATGTATGTATGTATGTATGTATGTGTGTGTGTGTGTGTGTGTGTGTGTGTGTGTGTGTGTGCCTTCTCACACAGGAACAGATGTTTCTGGTGCATAAAACCACATCTCAGACCTGCTTAGAAACATTACCACTAAAGAACAATGTCCAAGTCTACCAAGTCTTGAAAGGTCTTTCATTCATACTTTTTTCTTCAACTTTTGTGTCAATGAAAACTGAGTAAACTAAATGATACTAGATGAGAATGTAATGAATTTAAGATAACCGACTGAACACTGATAAAATGATGTACAACACTAGAGTGGGACAGATATTTATACAAACCAGCTCTTTTTTGTTGCTTTTTCCTCTTCTTGCTGGCAGCCAGGAGGGCCTGGCCCTGCTGTAGAGGATCTACATTCAAAATATCCTTCAGATCTGGAGCCCTGGATGCATCATTTGCAGGCAAGTCAGTCTTTGATTTCTGAGATTTTATCTCCACAGTCATGGGTCCGAACTATTTTGAGCACGAAGAACATCAGAAATGAAAAGTGAGTTGAATGAACCGAATGTTGCAAAAGCTAAGGGCGTAACATACTGTAATTCAGTAAACACTGAAGCTGTAAAGGAGGCGCTGTTTCTCACCTCTGGGTCCTGGTCATCCTCCATAGATTCAGTTTCATCTTTAAGTTCCGGCTTGTCCACAGACCCTCGTTCCATTTCCAGGTCAGAAAGAGGTGCACCTTGACCACCTTGTGTCATTCCAGTGTTTTCCATGCAGAATCCCATTTGGATGTCTGGACAAGATGACTCTGAAACACAGCAAAAATCAAATCCAACTTCTGGACAACTACTGCTTCTTTTGGGTGTCTTAAAAATACGAGCCAGACGATCTGAACAGATTAAGGTGATCTTAGGAACCTTTGTATCCCCCAAGGACAAAAATAAAAATCAAAAAATGTTCAAAGGTCAGTTCACAAAAAAGTCTTTTTTGTATCTAGTGGTATCTAAACATGCAGAAACAAGCAGATTATTTCAGTTTATGTTCTGACATTTCTTTGTCACGGAAAACTGTCTCTCAGCTGAGCAGCAGGGACACTGTAGGGGCAAGGGAAAACTTTTTTGTTGCCGTTTTGTTTTTTTCCTTTCTTTCTTTTTTTTTTGGTGATCTGTCCAGGCTGACTCTTCAACTTACCTGCAAGAACCTCCTGATTTCCTTTTTCCAGCTCATCCCAGTCAAAAGCTTTGCCCATCTCTGTAACAATCTCAGCACTGACATGTGTGGGGAGAGTGTGTGTCTCTGGAGGGTGCGTGAAGTAGCTGATCTTTCCTCTAAATAAAATAACATCCCAAAATTAAAACTTATAAAAAAAGACTGACTGAATGTAATTTTTAAAGCTTCCAAAATCCTAATTTTTACCCACCCTGTCCAGTCCATTAACACACTCTTAGCTGCTTTATCAGTATCAGGTAGTCCTCCCTTCCTTAGTTTGCCTTGGCGTCGGGCAAGCAATGCCAAGAACTCCAGAGCCGTGTGAAAGTCTGGAACTCCATAGTGCTCCTTGATCTGTACATCCAACACAAATACTGTAATACTGCAATATGGGAATGACACGAGCAAGAAACGTTCAAAACGGTTGTAACGACATGACATGCCTGTGCCTTGTTGCAGCGTCGGAGGATGGCTTCAACGGGTGGAAGGGGGTCAACAAGCTGTTCGATTTTCACACAGTTACGAAGAATCATTGCTGCATCAGTCGTTGAAGTCGCCATGACGATGCCGGGGCAATCTAGAAGTTTAATGTGTTTGTCCAAATGCACCTCTTGAAGGCATCTGAAATCCATCAGACCCAATGGTGAAACAGGTAAGAAACACGCGGGGTTTTTCAGGAGAAGAGGATCAACATTTCACTGTATACTTACTTAGTGACACCAGGAGTGGCTCCAACATTACATGCTCGTGCCCGTTTCAGACTGTTGATCAAACTGCTCTTTCCTACATTAGGAAAACCTATAAAACAAGAGTGGCAAAAATTATTTAACTTTAGACAACTTAACATTATAAACAAGAAAAACCAGGTTTATTACTGGATGCAGTACTTACCTACAACACCTACAGTGATGGCTGTCTTTATGTCCAGGTTGCGGCAGTAGTTGCCAAGTAGCTTCATTAAGCAGTCTGCTCCAACACAAGCACTGCTACTGAGGAGCTCTGTGGTGGCTTGTGTCACTGGAACATTACTGCGTTTCTGTCCATGTCAGGAGACAAACGAAAATTGAAATTATGTTATTCTATAACTTCAGGAGTTTGAGATGAGACTAAGTATTTTTAGATTATCCAGACACAGATATTTAACAGCATACCAAGTTCTTGGTCTGTTGCTGAGTAGATGCTTTGAAAGCCACGGTAGGAAACTCATTACGAAGATACTTAATCCACTTTTCCACTATTTCCTTTGACACCAGATCTATAATCAAATTAAAAACTGTTAAGTCAAGCATCAAATGTTTGGCACAACAGCTAAAACACTACTGTCGTCCAATCAAATATATAGAAATTTAGACAATTAACTATTAATTTTCACTGACCAATTTTATTAAGTACTAAAACTATCTTCTTGTTTGTTCCACTTTGAATAACTGCCTGTTCCACCTGAGGACATCTGCAGCCAAGAGGGTCACGTGCGTCCAAAACCTCCAAAATCACATCTGCTGCCTCCACGACCTTAAAAATGAAAAAAAAAAACAACAACAAAAAAAAAACAATATTCGTGTTCAAAGAGGGACAGGAGTGATAATTCTATGTATATGCCTGTTAAATTGTAATATTCCTCAGACACGTATACATTCTGCATGGATTGGCTGCATACCTTTTTAAATTCTCTGTAATAAGCCTTTCTTGAATTCTCATTTTCAAAATTAACATGTTTCTCCAAACTCTGCATCTCCATCTCCTGTGGAAAAAAAAAAGAAAATGCAATTAACTACAACAGCAAATTGCATAGTGTGCACTGGTTTTAACTGGAGTACATTTGCACTAAATAGGCTAATAGATTTACCCTCTCCTCAAACTCTCTCTGTCGCTGTAGGATGTCATTCTGAAAGCTTTGCAAATTCCTCCGCTTCATAAGCTCTTGTTCTCTGGAGATTTTCTGCTTTTCTTGGAGTTCTTGAAGCTATTGAGGAGAAATATTATTTGAGAGATTGGTTTACCACAAGGAGAAATCAACAATGTCACCTAAAATATGAGTACAGATGTGACATTCATAGATTTACCCTCTGCTTCCTGATTTCCTCTGGTTTTCTGTGTTCTTTGACAGATGAATGCTCTTTAGTCTTTGTCCGCCCTGAAGCCTCTCCCTTTTGTCCATCTTTAGCCTGTAGACAAAAACATGCAAAACTTGTTAAATAAATCATTTTTATTTTAGTTTATTAAAAAACATGCATCACAGTGCAGTCTGGGAAGTTAAACATTAAATTTATTAACACACCATACAGGCTTTGTAAAGTAACTGAGCAAACAGAAATTATTATCAACATGTTTTAAAATCGCTTCAAAAAGTGTTACACGGTGAAAATACAAACCATTTCTGTCACAGTACAGCACACCGAGATGTTGACTCGTAGTTCCAGCAGTAAAGTTAGCCACAAGTAACATTAGCCGGGAAACGCTTACCTTAAATTTTCCGAGGAAGCCGAGGCGTTTGGCTCGTTTTTGTTCTGTAAAAGGCAAAAAGCGACAGTCTATTTAAAAACACCCCGCGGTTATTTAGACAGCGAGTACATTTAGTCAAAGCTGATAAAATACGTACTAGCTTTGGACATAGCTTCACCAGACTCTTGCTCCTCACCGACTTCACGTGTGTGGCAAAAGGGTGGACGTGCGCACGCGATGACGTCACCCACAACATCCGCCTAAATGTCAAAATAAAAGAGCTCTTTGAGTTGGACAGCAAATGATCAGACAGCTTGGTTCCCAAACTGATGCCTAGGACTTAGTGTGTTCTGTACATCTGACTGGCTATATAATAAATACACTGCTCAAAAAAATAAAGAAACACTTCAGATCTCGGTGGGAAAAAAATCATGCCAGATATCTGTACTGATATGGACTAATGTGCTACGAACAAAAAGATAGCACATCGTTGATGGAATGAAAATTATCAACCTACAGAGGGCTGAATTCAAAGACACCCCGAAAATCAAAGTGAAAAGGAGGAACCCAGAACTCACTACACCAGTGCAGGGTCTGACAATGGGTCCAAGGATTTCATCCCGATACCTAATGGCAGTCAGGGGGCCGTTGTGTAGCCTGTAGAGGCCTGTGTGTCCCTCCATGGATATGCCTCCCCATACCATCACTGACCCACCACATAATCGATCATGCTGAACGATGTTACAGGCAGCATAACATTCTCCACGACTTCTCCAGACCCTCTCACGTCTGTCACATGTGCTCAGGGTGACCCATCTCCCATCTGTGAAAAGCACAGGGCACCAGTGGCGGACCTGCCAATTCTGGTGTTCTATGGCAAATGCCAATCGAGCTCCACGGTGCTGGGCAGTGAGCACATGGCCCACTAGAGGACGCCAGGCCCTCAGGCTACCTTCATGAAGCCTGTTTCTGATTGTTTGGTCAGAGACATTCACACCAGTGGCCTGCTGGAGGTCATTTTGTAGGGCTCTGCCAGTGCTCATCCTGTTCCTACTTTAACAAAGGAGCAGATACCAGTCCTGCTGAGGGGTTAAGGACCCTCTACGGCCCCAAAAGCTCCATGCTTTTGAGACGGTGCTGGGAGAAACAGCAGACCTTCTCGCAATGGCACGTATTGATGTGCCATCTTGGAGGAGTTGAACTGCCTGTGCAACCTCTGTAGGGTCCAGGTATCACCTCATGCTACCAGCAGTGACATTGACCCTAGCCAAATGCAAAACTAGTGAAAAACAATTTTCAGTGGCCTCCACCTGAAAACCCATTCCTGTTTTGGGGGTCGTCTCATTGTTGCCCCTCTAGTGCACCTGTTGTTAATTTCATTAACACCAAGGCAGTTAAAACTGATTCACAACTCCCTCTACTACATAACGGGCCAGATCGATGTCCCAGAAGTTTAATTGACTTGATGCTATACTCTATACTAATTTTTTTGAGCAGTGTATAATGTATATAAAGACTTTGATTGCACCATTTTCACAGTAACATGGGGGGAGTGCTATCAGATGACAAGTTGAAATGTGTTTTCATTATTTATTTGTAAATGTATTGTCAGATAAATGTGTCAGTAAGCAAATTTTCATACCCATTTAAGGGTCAGCTTTAGACATTTGCATGACCCCCATGAGCCTCTCTGAGCATTGCTGCTGATCATGTTCATCCCTTTATGGCTACAGTTCATCATCTTCTAATGACTACTTTCAGCAGGATAATGCTCCGTGTCACAAAGCAAAAGTTGTCTCAAACTGGTTTCATGAACATGACAATGAGCTCACTGTACTTCATTGGCCTCCCGAGTCACCAGATCAGAATCCAGTAGAGCACCTTTGGGATGTGGTAGAACAGGAGATGAACAGGAGGCAGCATGAATGCACAACTGACAAAACTGCAGAAATTATGTGATTCAGTCATGTCACCATGGAGCAGAATCTCAAAGGAAGGTTTCCAACATCTCCTGGAGTCCGTGCCGCAAAGATCTGAGGTTGCTACCCAGTTTTAGTATGGTGTTCCTAGTGCTTAGTGACTGTATGTACTGTAAAAAAAATGAAAAAGACAGCAGGCTACAGTTTCACCTGTGACCCATTTGGCATCAAACTTGATGTTTCCATAAGCTGTGCACGCAACATATGTAAGACCAAGAACGCTCTCTTTACAAACTGTTTCCAAACACTTAAATATTAAAGAGAAAAAACTGCGAGCACTTACCACAAACTGCATCCCTGGTTTTAAGAACTTGCAACACGTGCAAACAAGCGCTTTTACACCTGAATTGCATGCTGGTGAAATTATTTTAATCTTCATATCATATCATCAGAGAAATTTTTTTTAGGTTTTATTCATACGGACATTTAATGTATTAAATTGATGCACCACATATGTATGTTCTGTGATGAAAAAAAAAAGTTCTCTGCAAAACTTCGTGTTTGGTAATGATTATAAGTTTGCTTTTACTGTTTCTTAATCTATGTGAATTTCATAGAATAAAGCTCTGTTTTCACATTTTGTCTAAACTTACTTTGAGGGATAATTTTGAGGGTAGCATAGTGTCATAGTTGTCATCTGGCACTTTGAGCACCTACATAATACATGTAAAGACTTCTCACTTCCCCACTGACCAAATCAGATTACAGGAACACCTTTGGTTGTTCCACGTAATTGATAAGATCAATTATCTCTATGTTTACTCCGTAACCTGTTAATCTCTCCGCAATGACAGTTCACCTGAGGTGAAAGCAGAGGTTAATCAAAGCTGCTGTAATGATTTAATCCGGTGCATCAGTGTTTTTCTCAAGCCCAGCTCTCTCACGACAAACCAAGTATGAAAACTGTCTGGTTTTCAAATTTGCTATTTGATCAGCAAGTGATCAACGTGTATAATCAATGAGTGCAGTCTAAAATTGGGATGATTTGAGGCTTAATTTATCATGAACTACTTTTCCATTTGTATGTTGACTTCTTGCTATTTATACATCTGTGACAGTCCATTTAGTCAATATTTCTTTGAATCTGAATTAGAATTAGCTTAGTGGTTGTTAACTCTTGTATTAAAAGGCTGTCAATCAATTTTGTGTCCATTTTGTTTATATTTGGATCATGGATTGTGCTTTAAAACCATGAAAACATTTGTTTTGTATATATTGGCTGTAACATGTATTTTTTTGGATTGTCAGCATTAGAACTATGAGCACCTGTGCAAGATGGACAACCAGTGTCTCGATAAGTGTATTGTCCTGCTGAAGATCAGATTACCGGCTCTCCATCTGCACCTACACCTTTGCTCCACAGTTGAACTCTGTAGCACTCCTGGCAGTAATACATTAACCATTAAGAACAATAAGTATGGTAAGTATGATAAAGAACATCTCAAAGTGGATAATATCTTTAGCCACAAGACCTTTCATTTCGTTTTAGACCTGATACAAGCTTCTAATGCATGTTACATTGTTAGTGTTGTCTTGAGGATGTATGTTTTCCTTATGCAGTGCAGTACAATATTGCAAGATTTGTCTCCAGCCAAGAATATCTAAGTTCACAGCGCGCTCCTCTACATATACTGCTTTCATTAGTAAGTTTTACTGACATTTAAGATAAGATAAGATAAGATAAGATAAGATAAGATAAGATAAGATAAGATAAGATAAGACTTTATTGATCCCCAGAGGGAAATTAAGCAAGTAATTAAGTTACTTACATTAAGCATATGTAAGTAACATTTTAACTGAGCTGATTTTGGTTTGAATTGTCAAAATAATGCAGTCTTTCTTGGCTGACTTCACTCCCAGGTGGAAGACAAAGAGGTTTGAGGAGGGTAATTGGACTCCTGTCTGTCAGAATTAATCCCAAATTCCTTCAAGTACTTTTGCTGCTATACATGTTTGATACCACGTAAGCCCCTTTGTTTTCTTAGCTCTACTAGAGAACTTACACCAAGATATACAACCTGGTGCTGCTGCATAACCCTAAATTGTAACAGCTTTTTTAGACACAACAGTTGGTATTTTACTAAACAGTATTATTAACACTGGTGATAAGGACAGTGTTACTGGTAAGGCACTGGTAGTCATAAAAATCACCAAACGGAAAACTTTCAATATGCTTGATATTTTTATGTTCATCTGAAAAAATAACCCCATGATACAATGATTCATTTGCTTTATGTATGTTTTTTTTGTTTTTCCATTTGCCAGAAAGCTATATTTACTAAAAAAAAATGAAACAATAAATATTTACTGTACAAATTGCAATGTTTCTCAGCTTTTCTCCAAAACAGAGAACATGGAGGTTTATGCAGGAGCCACGGAGGAAACCTCTGTCTTTGATGTGGATACTTCAGAGCCATCATCCACTTGTTTGCCAAAGAGCTGCATGATGCATGTGCGGAACTGATGGGGAGAGAATAAAAAAGTTGTGTTAAAAATGTAAATCAAACACATTTGATTTAGTCATTGAAAGTTGGTCAGTGTGACAGTGTGTTGTGCCCACCTGTCGGTTCATGAAGACATAGATGACTGGGTTGTAGATGGTGGCGCTCTTGGCAAAGTATGCAGGCATGGCAGCAGCCAGAGGATGGAAGGCATATCCGGGATTGGCCGCAGCAAAGCAGGCAAAGAAGGTGTAAGGTCCCCAGCAGAAACAATATGCAAAAATCATGACGACCACCATTCTGGATACTTCTTTCTCAGCTTTCTGGGTTGACTCTGATTCCTTTTGCTGCATGGCAACCTGTGATCAACGAATCAACGCAGTATGAGAGTCTGCCAGGCTGTGATATACTTTTATCTGAAGAATCAAACTGCAGGTAACTTACAGCACGGATAGCCAACCAGACAGCAAGGTAGCAGAGGATAATGATAGCCAGGGGAATGATACAGCATGTGATCATAAGAACAATCATGTAGGACTGGACTCCAGGGTCTTCACTTCCACTGAATACATCAGGTCCACAGGAAGTCTTCAGTCCATGAGGCCAGTACCTGATGCAAAAAAGAAAATGTTTAGTTTACCTTTTCACAGATAAATTCCAAGATCATGTGTTGTTGTTGTTTTAAATAAAGAGCAGTGGCTACCTGCTCCAGCCAAAGATGGGGGGTGCACACCACACTGCTGACCAGACCCAGGAGAACACAATTCCACCTATGGCCCATTTGGCATCAAATTTGATATTTCCAAAAGGTTTGCACACAACTATCCATCTCTCCCAGGAGATGACAGTCAGGGACCACAGAGCAGTGATTCCTGTGTAAAGAAGTAAGATACTCAGATTTCACTCACAATCTGAGAGCATATGAAGAAAATCATATCTTAACAAGCATTTTTCCATTAAAGAGAAAAAACTGGGAGCACTTACCACAAGTTGAGACAACATAGCCCTCAAAGACGCACATTGGGTGTCCCAGAATGAAGTAACCAAAAAACTGGTTGCACACACTAATAGTGCTGGCAAAAACTGTCTCCCCAAGATCAGCAATTGCAAGATTGACCAAGATCCAGTTCAGTGGGTGACGGAGTTTCTTGAACTTTGCTGTGGCCACCAACACGAGACCATTGGTAAAGACTGATAGAACAACCACGAAAAACATCCAGATTGTTGCAACGTTGTAAACCCATCGAGGAGCAATGTGGTAGTTGGGACCCTCAAAGGGATCTGGAAAAAAAACATGCAATCTCATATAGTCTCACAATTTAGAATCTCATGTGGTCTCACAAGTACTCATGGTCCCTTTTTTAGCCAGTATATATTTTATGTTAAATATATTGTTTGTAATTATGAAAGCTATATAATCTATCGTATAATAAAAAATTAAACAAAATGTGATTTACATGTGCATCACATTTGAATCAGATTGTAGTTAAAGCAGCATTAAGAACCAGGGACCAGGCAGAAAATGCTTCAAGGAGAAACGTGGTAATTATTTAGCAAGATATCCTTTAAGTCTAATAGTCCTAATAGTCTATGAATGTATAGTTTCAATAATTTCCAACAGCAAGGAGATATTTTGCTCTGAGTCGACATTCTGCTACTGTCATTTCTTGTTGAAGTTCCTCACTTTTTGTTACAACCCCTCCTATTATGAACATGCCCATCAAATTAAAATGATAATACTGTACCTCTGGTGTTGTTGCTGTTTGTGTAAGCAAAGGCAGATCCCCTTGTTGTATCCTCATGGTGTCGCCTGGCAGCAAATGCCTGTTTTCCCCACTCTTCTGCCATTCTGATTTTTGAAGGAGGTCCTCAGCAGTTGGCCTTTCTTGTCACTTGCAACCTCCTTGGGTGACTGGTCCTTCACATCTGACTTTAGCTTTTATACCTGTGCTTCAGAGATCTCTGATAGGATTAGATCACAATCAAATTACCGCCGTGGTGTGCCATTGGCAGTAATACTTAGGGGCAAAGCAATAAACTTATTTTGAACTGTAATTAAAACTATCATCTAATTAGGTTAAGACACAAAATGCCAGAATAATCTTGTTTGAAATCGGATTTCCGTCCACTCAGTTAAAATGTAGATTAGTTGTGAGACCTTTGCCTAATGTATAACATACATTTTGGGCCATCATTTTTTCCTCACTCAGACCTGCAGTAAAGGAGGTCTCAGTCAGACAGATCTCAGTGAAACAGGTCTCAGTAAAGCAGCACTGACCTTGTGTCTCAACTGATCATTTAAGCTTTAAAGCAAGTGTTTCTTTTCTTTTCTTAAACATTTGGATGCAGAGGAATAAATCTACATTGGACACTTAATATTATGAATTTCATCCATTAAGTTATTAAATTAATTTGGGATATTCAAACAAACACTGGAGAATTATGATCATCATTTTAATGTCATATTGTGTCTGACATTGCAGCCTTGGTAGGTATACATGTGGATCCTGGCTGGTATGAGAGGCTGGTCAAGTCTTAAAGCAGCTTAACTGGACAAGTGGAGATCCGCGCAATTATAATAGTGACAGTCGGAGTTGTTGACATGTGAGGGAAGTAAGACACCTTTAATCCCTCCGGAAAGAGAGTTCACTTCAGAACATAGGATTTTTCAACACTCCTCTGATCCTACAAGTCACGTCAAAGCCCTCATGGCAAGGGCAAAGTGGAGGGGTTAACGCATCCTGATTTATTAGGAGTGACGCAATAGAAAACACTTTCAGAGGGATGGCACAGTTAAACAGCGTGATAGGCACGCACAGGTCCTTTGTCTTGCATCAGTGAGTAAAGTGAGTGTCTTTAACGAGTAGGTAGGATTACTGGCTTAAATAACAGTTAACAAAAAAGCAATAAGATAATCAGAAATCAAGGCAGTGTGATCCTGATATTGTTAAAAAAAAAAAAAAAAAAAGGATCCTAAAAGATATTTTTAAACTATGTGGCTCAGGTGTAGCTCAGCTGGACAGAGCCAGACCAGGTCACGCACTTGTGTACCTGTGAGGTTGGATATGTGAGATGCTGGAGCGAAGCCCATGAAAGCACAAACTTCATTTGGCCAATGGGAAAAACTAAATAGTCCTAAATTTCAGTATCAACTTAAAAGTAATTTTACTAACTGTTTGGGATGTCAGTGTGGATACATGACCATTTAATAATGGCTTTCAGGATTTTTTTTGTTAGCTCTTAATTTCAGATAAATATGTGGTGCACAGATTTTTTGACTGTTGGGTGACAGCTGTGTCTGTCCAAAGCCCTTTAATTCTGGTTACTCCCAGGAGGATAGTGTGTCTTTAGGGGATAAGAGCAGCCAGTGATTAGGGAATTTGGTGTCCTGTTGCATCCTTAAATACTGCCTTTACTGGCTGCTGACTTCTTAATTTACTTAGCCTCCTGCCTTTTAGGCATAGTCACAGTTGCCTGCACATGTTGCTTGTATAAGTATAAACACCATTTAAATTCCGCATCAGGTTAAGTTTTAATCTCCATTTATCTGAAGTAAAAGACAAACAACCAATGTTGCTGTTCAATTGACTTAGGCATGTAATATTACATGGTTCTAACAAGTTACTTGAAGACTAGATTTGAGAAGATTCAGTCTTTTTAAAAAAGGCCTCTATAGAGCTAACCCAGGCAACATTTATGCATAATATGCTTCTATAGTCATATCTCTTTCATTCTCCTCTCCTGAAGTCCTCAGTATGTAATTCAAAATAGGTGTTTTTGGATTGTCTAGCCCCATCTGAGACCCTGTTTCTGAGGCCAGAATCAAGGGAAAAGGCTGCATCCAACAATTTTTGCAACTTTCCAAAATACACAAGCCTACAGACACACCCATGTTACATACAGATTAAATACGTATTTGGAAGTTGGCATAATTTCTCCTCTTTTGCAGACTCTTGATTTTAATTCTTCACACGAGTACATCTGTCACTTTTTTGATGTGTACAACTGAGGGCAACCGTATTAATGCCTCTGAAGAGAAAATGTGCTCCCCTATCCTTTTTTGTACTATTCATCATAGAGATTATGAAGATGTACAAAAGACAGAATTTGTGGAGGGCGATCGGACCAGGGAGGCAGTGGGATACAGCCAGAGGGAGGCCATAATGACAAGCTTTTCAACCTGACTTGGACATGGCCATTCAATTAGGTAAAGACATTTTTGTGTTAGACATGGTCAGGTGATACATTGTAGAACCTAGTTTGTTTCATGCACACTGAGGCCTTAACTGCTCTGCCATGACTTCATATTGTTCTTTTTTTAATAGCTTAGTTAGAAGAGGTACAACCAAACTGACCTGCAATATCAAATAAATCATAGTGTAACATAGCCATTATGCCAATTATGTTTTACAAATCCCCAGAAAGTACATTGCAAGTCAGAATAACACCCCCTCAAAAAAAAAAAACAACTGGACTTCCTGTCCCAAATTTCACAAATTTAGAACAGCAGCTGAAGTAAAAATAAATAAATAATAATATTAAAGTAAGTTTTATTTCTTTAGAATCTGACGGTGATGATTGTTGATCTTTTCTCCAAAATATTCTCTCTACCCAGAATCATAATGTTATACAGGGGTTTGAGAAAAGATTATGGTTTGCACTGCAAACCGCAAAACAGTTTCATCACTTCTTAACAACTACATCAAGTGTGTTGTCTGTGATGTTTAAACTAGGTCAATCTGGTGGATCACTCAGTCTGAACACCTTAATTAGTTTTGAAATGTGTAAACTAAACTTTAAACTTGTGACTCTCTCACCCTTATCTAATGTTGACGATCTTTAATTGCACAAGGTTTGCTATTTCAGTAGAATGCTTAGGTCTAAATCCAAATGGGTCATGATGAAGTAACTGGTGCTTTGCCAGATGGGCCAGAAGAAGGACACTACACTATTTGTCCAATTTTATATTTTAATAGCTTCAGAATTAAAAATGCCCTTTTTTTAATTAAGAGGTCCAATGTTTTTTTTATTTTTGTTTGTTTGTTTGTCACAAATAGCAACACAAGGAGGTTTGTGCACATTGCGGGTCTGGAGAGCAGCCGCTCATTCAGGTACCTCCCCTCAAGCAGACTTAGAATATACCTCAGCCTTTAAAGCCTTTCTTGAGATACTTTTCAGTGTAACTCAGGACCAGATTTGAAAGCAAGCCATGCTCTTTTCACACAGCAAAGGTATAGCATATGGGGCCGCTGTAGCTTAACAGATAGAGTGGGTTGACCGCTAATCTTACATGTCAAAGTGCCCTTGAACTGGACACCAAACCCCAAATTGCCAGTGCCCTTGTACCATAGCTTGCTGCCATGGGTACGTGAATGAGTGAATGAATACCAGATTGTAAAGGGCTTTGGATAGAAGCACTGCATAAGTGCAGTCCATTTTTTGTGTCTGTTAACTACCTCCAGGTTCTGCTCAAGGTTTCTTCCTTTTTTCTTGCCACTGTCGCCTTAAGTGCTTGCTCTGGGTCTCTGTGAAGTGCTTTGAGACAATTTTGATTGTGGAAGGCGCTATATAAATAAAATCGCTCTAATGGCATTTGAGCCTCCTGGTGGGCCTAGACACACTGAACAGAAGTTATCAGATGTGGATCATCTGCACTTATCAGCACTCTGGTAAGTGCTCACAAAGGGAGACCTTGCTGGATCTTTTCTGTAGCTCTACGATGGAACACAAATACATGAATAACATTTTACAAAACCACTAAGCCTGAAGTTTTGCTGAGAGGTGTCACCTATCTTTTGTTACCTTGGTAAGAGTTGTGAAGCCTGGAACTTGCGTGGAATTATTTTGTATTTAATAACTTCAATCTTCTCTGGCGATACACTGAATATTTTAAGTGGAAACATATTAAATTTGCGCCCATACCAATGACAGGTATTGGTATGAACAGTAATAAGCCACATATTGTTAGTACACATTTAAATCGCACAGTGTCACACACTTCAAGACACCAGAAGAGATAAAGCTTCTCAACAAACACATGAAGCTCTGCTCGAATCTACAGGAAGCAGTACGCTCAAGACTATCTAGTTTGTACAACATGTCATCAAAAGTGACGATAGCTGCTCCGGATGGTCACACTCAAAGGTGAGATGAAAACCTGGCTATTGTCACAAAGGGTGAGACGCTGCAACTTTCCTGAAAGGCATTCATCAGTGTTTCACTCATTTGTGCGCACAAAAAGTGACAGAAATCGGACCCACTCTATCACCTCTGCATACTGGTGAATAACTGCATAAAGTTACAGGCCCCCAGTTTCTACATCGGTACCTTTAACGTAGCTCATCTTATATTCAGTTGGAAAGCAAGCAGTTGAAAAATCAAGCTATGTAATTTATTACCCCTAATAGTACCACCAGCAGGGTTTCCTAACCTGAGCAGGGAGGCTATATGTTGTATTTAAGAAGTATCAGCTAGTTACCTTATAGCTAATGATGTTAAACAGTATGTGTCATATCGTGAATGAAGCCCCAAAGCTAAAGTAAGTTAGCTTGGTGAGTGGCAAGTACTGTTAACTTTATCAAACTAGCAAAAGCCAAAGGTAAAGCAAGCTCAAAGCTAGCATTGTGTTTGCTAGCTATATAATTAAATAGTGCAGGTTCATAATATTCAGTATTTAGTGTGGACAAGAGAGGAATTGGACTCACCTTTAGCTAATGCTGGCTAAAACTATTTGGCTAATGTCACTGATTAATGTAGCTAATTATGCAATGTGTAAGGTTATATAAAACAATGCACATCTTACTAGCATAAAGCTAAGGCGACATGCTTGCTATATGTTGTATTTCAGTTCTATTTGCCATTATGAATTATTTATAGGTTGAAGATTCACTATTCTTCACACAGAGTTCATTTACCACTGGTTAAAATTATGTGTTCTGTGTCAATAACACTTTTGCCAACCTGAAACGACAACATTTTTTTTGGTGACAATAATATAAAACAAACTTTTTTTTCATGGAAGATGTATTTAAAAAAAAAAAAAAAAAAGCACATGTGTAAATAAATAATGTCTCAATCCTTTTTGGCTGTCTCGGTTGCTGTTTATCAATCTCGGGACAGGCACTTGAGTTAGAGCAGAGGGACGCTGTGCACATATATGTTAATGTATCTTCTCACTCTTTTTGTCACTTTTTCACCAATTTATTTAAAAACATCAAACTTCCTGCCTTTTCAGTTTGCCTCATTCAAAAACTGCAAGTAGAAGACAAGCAGCTGAAAATAGTTTTCAAGCTATGTGTGCAGTGAGCAGTGATTTTCTAATCTGTGCATGCTGGCTAGGTGTTTTATTTAATATATATCTGCAGTATTTGTCTTATAATGCTAAATAGAATGGAGCCATTGTAAATGCTATTAGGAACACCCGTGCTTTCCCTACAATGATAGGTCAAAATATTTACTGTGAAAATGACCTACCAGGAGAATAGCAACAACTTTTTGTCTGTGAGCACTCAAAAAAATTGATTTAAGAAAAAAAAAAACAAGAATACAAGCCATAACATCAGACTGCAGAACAAGTAAGCTGAGAAACCTTGTCACAGAAAATGAAAAACATTTTATGGCTGTTGGTTGAATGTGTCATTGGAATGTACACAGATTATAATATCATGTATCAAAGAATGTATAGGTATTGGGTAATTGCTTCAAAATATCATTAACCGGTGCCACATTACTAATGACTAATTTTGCATCGATATTCCTGATGATATGTTTAATGATTATCCTCTGTGTTTGTGTTTACTACGCATGCTACCTTCATCTATAGCTACACCTGCTCACTAGTCCTGGTGTCCTCATCAATTGTTAATATTTTTCGCCTGACCTAATTACATGACTGTTCAGGGAGCTTGTTCAGTCGTTGTTCTTTTCACTGTCTGCGTTATCTGCCCTTTACTTTTCTCCTGCCAGTTTTCCACCAATGACCATTAAACTCACCCACAGTTCAATTCCACCCAGGGACCTTTGTTACATATCATATAGCATACGTATATAGCATATATATATGGCAGAATATGCTGCATATAGTCTCTTGTACAGTATAAACTGTATCTACAATTAAACAAAGGTGTGTCAATACTCTCATGCAAAAATGATTTCGTACTAGTTGTCAGGTTTTATTTTGAAAGAAACTCTTAGAAGCCCCTTAGAAGATACTTGGTTGTGCCACAACCTGTTTGACCCAGTGAAATGTAAGTGAACATTTCTGAGGAGACCAAAGCAGATTATACGGACAACTCAGGTTCTTCCACAAAACAGATTAACACACAGTAATTACTTCTGGCATGCTCACTCCGTAACACTTTAATCTCTCCGGAACGACAGTTCACTTGAGGAGAAAGCAGAGGTTAACCAAAGTTGCTATCGTGGTTTATTTTACTCCGTTGACTCTGTGTTTTTCACTTCTTGTGCAGGTACCTGGCCCTCAGATTTGATAAGAACTCCATCTGGGACAAGGACATCAAGAAGAGGATGGATCCTGAAACTGAAGAAATCTGTAAACTTTTCTTCTATTTTCCACTATTTCCAAATGTACCTGTATTCATAATACTACTTATCTTTACTGAATGTTCACTATAGTAGAAGTAATGGTTTATAGAAACAAATGTGACAGAGGAGAGTATTTTGCTTTCAGTCTCTT
>JBBMJY010000018.1:6062240-6097762 GCA_037833715.1 Toxotes lorentzi
TCTCTCTCTCCCACACACACACACACACACACACACACACACACACACACACACACACACACACACACACATCATATATATATATATATATATATATATAATTTTTTTAATTAATTTATTTTTTTAACCTCTCTTGACTGGTATTTCCATGTGGTGCTGTGATATTTCGAGGGTAGGTCTGGAATTCCGCTAGTTCTGAACTATTCATGTTTGGTAAAAGTTCACTACTAGCAGAACTCGGATTTGCTCCCGACTACCGACGGGAATCTCTGTGACCATCATGACCGGGGCGTGAAAGTCTGGTTTAAACACTCGCTGACTGAATAGCAGGCGGTCAACATGAGTAGTGACAGTTAATGACCATGAATAATTACACTGCTGTGAAGTGAACTGAGTCCACCTTTGCTACTCATATGGTCTTGTGTACACTCCACATCAGGTAATAATCCTTTTCTCTGATTTGTGTGCATAGGTTGTAGAGGGATGTGCTTTCCCCTGCAGCACAGATATCCCATGGTGGCAAGAATCCCAGTGACTGTGACAATGCTTTTTCCAAGTACTGACTGAGTGATCTCCACATATCTAACATTCATAGTTTCTGCATTTTTTCAAATGTATTGTATGAATTTGCTTACGCCTGCATGCATTTTTTGAAAGACACTGAGGAAGGTGTTTTCATCACTTTTGTATGACAGCTTTTAAATATCTTATTTGCAATATTTTATATGTAAATCTAAACATTAAAAAAAATCTAACATTTTTCTTTGATCTCTGTCAACACAGGGACTTGTGTAAATGCCTAGACTGAGGCTATTGGGTAATCCTATTCCGCTAACCCTTTCTAGCTTATTGTGCTAAAGCTATCGGCAGGAGGGTCCCCCATATAAGCCAGGTTCAGCTCAAGGTTTCTTTCTGTTAAAAGGGAGGTTTTACTTGCTACTGTCGCCTTAAGCCTGCTTGCTCTGGGGTCAGGCTCTGGGTCTCTGTAATGCGTTTTGAGACAATTTTGATTGTGGAAGGCGCTATATTAAATAAATTTAATTGAATTGAAGTTGAACAAGTGCATATAACAACTTTATACAGTGAGCCATTTGTAATAATAAAAATAAGAATACATCATATTTTTGTAGCACTCCTTATAATCATAATTATTAATTATTTCAATGTGTGTAATTATTTGTTTTATCCCCTATATTCTGTAAGGTAAAGCCTTTACATCTCTGCTTGGTGAGTGAACTAGTGAAGTATCTGCACTGTGGTCAAAAGGTAAGAATGACTGGATTAATCTGGAGTCTGGCTGTGTGTTTTCCATTTGACACATTACATCAAGTCAAAATAAAAAATATATATCAAAAAATAAAAAACAAACAAACAAATACAGTGATAGTAGTCCAGAAAAAAACTACAACTCTTCACTGTCAGTATCTTGATCTGATGAATTCACCCTTGTACAATTACAGTGACGTGCACATGGCATCTTTGCTGTGAAGGAGGCTCACTCATTGTTAACTATGGCGCCATCTGTAGGCTGAATGCTGAACATGTCTGCATCTTTCACACCACTGGCATCTGATATTTTGCACAAATTTGAATTGACAGATTAATAATTCAGCAGAAAGTGGTTCAGATTCTTCAGATTTGAAAGAACTAGAGGATTGCTGGTGCAATGGCAGCTCTGCTGGATGGACGACAGAAGTTCAGATGGAGGAGAAATGAACTCATGGATTTTTACTTCAACCACATATTAGTGAAATAACCAAATAGATTTAGACCTGCTACAAGTTCTTACTGCTACAAGTCCCCCATGGGCTTACATTCTCAACACATATCCTCATAAAACCTGGTCATAACAGTTTTTTTTAATGTTGCAGTGTCAAATGTACAGTTTTGTTGTGCACTTACAAAGTTGTTGTATACGTAAAGTCTGAAATGGCAATATTTATTTATTTTTTTTATCTTTGTCTCACGTCTTGATTTTTTTCCCTCAAAATATATTCCACTGCAAATTGTCAGGTCACTGCTGATGTTTGGAAACCATGATTAAACTATGATTAAAGTGGGGTTTCAAAATATCCATAGTGACATGGAAGTAAAGTTTGCATTTTGAGGCACTATAACAAATCCAGGAAATGTAAAAAAATGTGGGTTTGGTTTGGGAGTCTTTGTCAAAGTGTATAACATCATTTTCAAATAGTCAGTGTTATTTAAAAATCACACATGAATAGGAGCATGGTATTGGTGCGTTTGTCTCTAGTCACTGATTCTGACTAGCTTTAACTGTGTTACTATACATAAAGTGCTTCAGTTAGTGGGTAGTAGTCAGTGGAGAATAACATACCAATGTGAGATTACAGAAACATTTCATTTACCGGGATAGTGGAAAACTGAATTTGTGGACTTTTCCAATGTACATCCTGCTAATCTCACAAGCCCTGAATATCTGGTGATCTGATTCAGGGTGTCTTCTTAGTGTTTGCTCATCATTCCTCAAGCAGAGACAGTATCTGGAAAGCTGTGGGTCAGTTGTTTATTAATTCTCAGTTAGACTGTAGTTTTTACATGCACATGCAAAATCTGACAACAAATGCAGTACTTGTTTTCAAACTCATACTCAAAGATTCCTAATTTCTTACAATCATCTCCCTTCAAAGGATAATTGAGTAAGAACTACTATGGGTTTCCAGTGACTTGAGCTGTCTTTTCTTTTAAGACAAATGAGAATTTAGGACAGAGTACAGGACTAGAACATTATACATTTTTGTCATGTACACCTGCAGTGAATATCCTTCTAAAGACACAAATAGTCTTTTCATCACTGGCATCATTTATTTATTTTGCCATTTATTTCCTTTTTTTTTTTTTGTTTTCTCTTTGCATATAACTCTTTGTCCATTCAGTGCTATTTACAATATGTAACAGTGAAGAGTTTAAGCAGGTCCGACTTTGGAGACTTCAGTTACCGACTGACTTGATGATGACTCCTCATCATCGCCTCCACTCATCCCCAGCATCTTCTTTATACATAAGCGGAACTGAAAAACAAAATGATCACATTTGTAGCTGAGGAAAATCCTTCCTCTTTCCTTTACTGTATGAAATTTAATAGCAGTATGACATTTGCAGGTCACTTATCTTGGGACATACTGTAACGATATAGACTTTTAACTGTATATCAGGTTTTCTCTGAAGATGGAGCAAGCTATTGGTATGTTTTGAAATCCACCATTAGAGGGCACCATTGGCTGTCTCAGTGATTATTTAAATGAATTGTGCTCCCTTTTGTCCCTCTGTTTAAATTCAGTATAACCTCTGTTCACTTGAGTGAATTCAGAGCTAACCTCCTGCCCCTGAGTAGCTTCTAAATCAGAACATTTGACTGAACATTTGACTGAAAACTTGACTGAACATTTGACAGTGAACTCACCTGTTTATTGAGGAGGATGTAAATAACGGGATTGTAGACCGTGGAGGCTTTAGAGAGGCAAGAGGGTATGGTCGCAAGTCTCAGGTCGAATGGTTGCCCACGGTTGTTCACAACCCACAGAGCAAAAGAGGCATAGGGCATCCAGCACACCAGGAAGCCCAGCACCATGACAACCACCATCCTGGTCACCTCCCTCTCTGCCTTCTGGGTTGAGGCAGACTCAGCTTGGGCCTTAGCTGCCTGTTGAGGTAGAGGAAAGTTGAAGTACAGAATCCAGTGGTCGATCTGAGATATACACATGCACATTCAGATCTATGAATTCAGGTAAGATATTGTTTCTTTCTCTTCCTTTTTAGAAAAGTACATCATGCAATCTACCTAAACCTCATCGACAGCAACAGATGACCTGATATAGATTCCCTACCGATTTCAGCATGAAGAGCAGCTGTGAGTAGCAAAAAACGATGGTAAAGAAAGGGACAGCAAAGCAGAAGCAGAAGAGGAACATCACGTAGGACTCGTTGTTAAACTTGTTGTTAGTTGTGTACCAGTCAGGGCCACAGGAGCACTGCATGCCTTCAGGGATATACCTGTAGAGAAAGACAGTGAATCAGTCTGTCCATGTATGCATTGGAGGATAACTGGCAAATTTTGCAATTTCTTGAGACTACTATACTACTATAAAAATGAATACAACTGTTGTGTGTTCAGTCTTTGTATACTGACCTACTCCATCCAACCAGAGGGGGAAGTGCAGCAGCCAAAGCAAAAACCCAAGTGACTGCACAACAAGCTATTGCATGTTGAGGTTTAAAGGCAAAGTTTCCAAGTGGCTTGCAGACAACCAGCCATCTTTCAAAAGCTACCACAGCCAGAGACCAGAGGCTTACCATACCTGGAGCAAGACAGAAAAGATTAATAGACTGATGCTAACTACGCTTCCCTTACTGCTGGGTTTTAAAGTCTTAAGGAAATAATTCTGATGATGTGATTTCAGGCAGGTGAAATGATCTAATGTGGAATGGTCATCAGCTTTTTGTTTCCTAGTTGAAGGAACAGTCTCTGGTCTTCTGCCCAGGGATCTCAGGTTGCCTTCAGCTTCATGAAGAGCCAGAAGACCAGAAATTTAGCAAATGGCAGTCAGAGCCAGCTTGGCTTTAAAATCAGGCAACTTAAACAAAAGGCAAGTAATGCAAAGGTGCTGAAGTGCAGTTGATATGATTTTTAAAGACAAATTTTAGTCACAATCTAACAGTAACTGTAAACAGAAACTTAGTCCATTAGGAGCTGTTTTCTCTCACCTTTGAGATAAGAAGAACAGCACTTTGAAACCATGAAACTTTGATATTACATACAAACAAATTGACCCTACTAGATTAGTTTTTGTCATGAGAAGAAGAGACAGGTTAGTGTTGTCGTCAAGCTGCTTTACTGGAGGAAAAAGGCTTTTAAAAAATCCATGTTTAGACAAGGCTTGCTGTTTTATGGGTTATACAATGTTGGCTCTATGATAGTATTGCATGTGAGCAATTTTAGCTTTATCCAAGTCCTTATGCTCCTTACCACCAAGAGTTGCTGTAAATCCTTCAATCTTACACCCAAGGGGACCGAGAATCATGTATCTGAAGGCAAAGCAGTAGAAGCAGGTGAAGGAGCCCACAGAGGAGACGAGGAGGTTTGCCACGGCCAAGTTCACCAGGATGTAGTTTAGATGAGACCGGAGCTTCTTATATTGAGCAGTACATGCAATAGTAACCGTATTGATGGCTGTACCGGCCACAAACAGGAAGAACATGAAAGCTGACATGGAATAGAAGATTCCTGTGCTTCCTAGGTGATCCTGGGGAACCAGGTATGGGCTGAGGGACGTTATATTGTTGGTCTCCAGAGGGATTGGGATCCAGAAGTCCTCTGGGAGCTCCATGGGACGACTTCCCCTCATTTTTCTCTGGCTGTGTCAAATATAACTTGAAGCACTGTTCAAAAAGATCAAATTATACTATTGTTCAAAGACAACAAATAATTTCCTTACAATATAAATTCTAATGAAAGATCTGCTGTTTTAGTGTCTTCGAATGGCGGTTTGTTTCTGTCTGCTGGGGAGCTAATGCTGCATTTATAGGAACTTTAAACGTTTTTCAGGCTCAACTTGATTGGCTCAAGGAGGGGATTTAAAGCTTTGGTTCGCAGACGTTGCACACCCACAGACCACACATACAAGTACATGCACATACGTCACTCACACCCATAGCAGCACCTTTGAGATAATATAGAGATAAGTATCTCAATACCAGTGCTGGCAGGGATCATCTAATTACATCCCAGTGTAAGAGCCCTAAATTTGTGAACCACATAATCTGATCATCAGTGATGTTCAGGAAGTCAGTTGCTAACATTTGGCCCTCAGTAATCCCCACTGTACTGGGTAACCTCAGGCTTTGTGTTATATTCCTTGGCACAATACCAGTATTTTCCGTGAAGCAGTATCCCTGTTCCTCGAGAGGTATCCTGACATATGAGAGGAGATGAGCAAACTCGGAAACATGGATACTTAAATGCATATTAAAGGCAAAAAAACAAACTGAGGTGGTAAAAACTTGAAATTGAGATGGATGTAAATTACAAGCCAGATAATGTGATAAAGAAACACTTTAAGAAACACTTCTTATGAAACACGAAAGGAAGTTTCATGTAATAATTTGTTAATGTAATTAACTTTGCAAAAAAAATTATTTTGCCATACTTAATATTAGATATCTCTTTTCATACGGTCAAAATATTGCATGTTTTAATTTCTCAGTAAGTAATGACTTACTTTCGCAACACAACTTATGCAAGATCCTCTTGTGTGTTGCTTTGCAACACAATATCTACATGAAGTCCAAACCAGTGAATGTGTCATTTTCCAGTATCAACAATATTTTTTATTATTTTTCACTTTGCAGATTATATATTAATTCTGACTTAATTTACAGCATACATTTTTCAAATGACAAAACATATGTATATTCATTGTTATTTACAATTCACAGATCAGTAGTGGCAGAGAAATCATCTTAAGTCTTAATGTGTTGTCTAAGCCGGACCAACTTTGGAGACTTCAGTCACTGATTGTGTTGTTGACGTGTCCTCCTCACCTCCACCCATCCCCAGCATCATCATCATGCATGAACGAAACTGAAAGGGAAAAAAAGAAAAATTACTAAATCTGTTAAAATGTACATTGATTTTGGTGAAGAGTCAGTTCCTCCCAACAACAGAAAGTCTCTGCAAACTCTAGCATTTTTCTCCATTTATCTTTATCTTCATGCTTGAACATAACTAATGTAGCATTATGTGTAGAATCTGAAAATGTATGACCCCTGCATCCCCCCGTTGTGGTATTTAAAGATGCACTTTATAGCTCAGCAGTTTTCAGTTGGATTGTCTAATTTTCTTACAAACAAAAGAAAAGTACCATCAGCATACTTATACAGGTTTTCATTAACCTCACCATTCTGGCAAAGAGAATGCATGAATGGCTAAGTGTGTTTAAATGTGATGTAGAAATGTTACACTGGTTATGTTATGTTATGGTTTATAGTTTAACTCTAAGAGCAGAATCCTTTAAATGTGGCACCACTGATTCAATATACATACACAGAATATCTGCTAGAACTGGTTATTTTTTTAATATCCCTGAATGAATACAAAAGGACACTTTATGATTATATGATACAAAATGTTGCACGTCAGACTGAGGTGTCTTGTCCCACGTGGTACCTTGCGACAACGTAAAAGGTGCATCCCGTTGAAATTAGGTGTTCATCACAACATTTAACGGACCTGTTTATTGAAGAGGACATAGATAACAGGATTGTAGACTGCAGAGGCCTTGGAGAAGCAGGAGGGTATGGTCGCAAGTCTCAGGTCGAAAGATTGCCCACGGTTGTTCACAACCCACAGAGCAAAGGAGGCATACGGTACCCAGCACACCAGGAAGCCCAGCACCATGACAACCACCATCCTGGTCACCTCCTTCTCGGCCTTCTGGGTGGAGGCAGACTCAGCTTGGGCTTTTGCTGCCTGTTGATGGAGGGGAGAGTTGGGTCAAAGACGCTTCAGTTGCATTTGCATGTTGAAAATAATCCTTTAGTTCAGTTTGTATTTTGATTTCAGAAATCTGAGCGATGCTTGTCAGTGTTATACATGATGATACTGATTTTAACAGATCCAGTACCATCAATAAAGGTATTGATGGTACTGGATCTGTTAAAATCAGTTCTACAAAGCACAGTCTAAAGTTGAAGCCAACCCCATGAAGGCGAATGTTGCTGTGTTGGGGTTTCCCCATTGGTCAGTTTTTATTATGTTATCAAGGGGCATTTAAAGGGAGTATGGCTAATGTAGCGCTTTTGTTGCTAGATTTACAAACCTTTCAGACCCTTTTACCAACTTATTTATTTATTTTTCAAAAAAGCACCTATTGACAAATTTGACTTGTTGGACAAATCTTAACTACTTTCTGTAGAATAGGGTTGCCAGTATTGCCCCACAAGCACAAGGTCAGGCTTCCTCTCCGCAGGTACACCTCTCTGTGGTCGCATAGACATGAATGAGCTTCTCACTTTCTCTTTGATCATTTTACAAGTAAATATAGCTGAAATCACAGCACATCCTTTGTTATTAACTTATGTGCACGGTGAGTCACATCAGGTCATGTCAGATGATAAGATGAAATGCATTCGGGTTTAAATGCTGCTTAATCATTAGAAGACTTATTTATGACACAAGCAAATATCATGTTTATTCAAAACCTTTTCAGAAAACCAAAGTACGATATAAACTTTATGCTAATTTAAGGTGTTTTTGTGTGATTTGTTTGCCTCACCATTTTCAGTGTAATGAGCAGCTGAGAGTAGCAGAAGATAATGGTGGCAAAGGGAACAGCAAAGCAGAAGCAGAAAAGGAACATCACGTAGGATTCATTGTTGTATTTGTTGTTTGTGGTGTACCAGTCTGGACCACAGGAGCACTGCAGGCCTTCTGGGATATACCTGGAGAGATAATCATAAAGCCAATGAGTATACTTCCCAACTTCCTAGTTGTGGGATGAATTTCAGTGTGCTGATTCCTGTTACTTACCTGCTCCATCCGAACAGTGGAGGAAGTGAGGCCATCAGTGCAAACACCCATGTGAATGCGCAGCAAGCTAAAGCATGGTCAGGCTTGAAAATAAAGTTTCCAAGTGGCTTGCAGATGACAAGCCATCTTTCAAACGCTACTACAGCCAGAGACCACAGGCTTACCATACCTGGAACAACAGGCAGACAATTTCAGCCCCTTTTCAAATCATTAGAAGTTAGTCCAGGAAAAGGAAGTCAGGCTTGTTTATAAATCTTACCTCCAAGTGTTGCCATAAAACCTTCAATTTTGCATGCAAGTGGTCCAAAGATGAAATATCTGGATGCAAAGGAGCAGCAGGCAGTGAAGGAGCCCACACAGGACACTAGAAGGTTCGCCACGGCCAAGTTCACCAGGATGTAGTTGAGGTGGGACCGGAGCTTCTTGTATTTGGCGGTGCATGCGATGGTGAGGGTATTGATGGCAGTGCCAACCACAAATACAAAGAACATAAATCCTGCCATGGCGTAGAAGGTACCAGAGCCCCCCAGGTGATCCTGAGGAACCAGGAAAGGGCTGAGAGATGTGATGTTGTTGGTATCCAGGCTGATGGGTATCCAGAAGTCCTCTGGCAGCTCCATTTCACGACTTACTCTCATGTTGCTCATTTGATATGACTATCAATCCAAGTCGGTACACCTCCTAAAGGTTATCTTTACTAATGGGGATGTACCTGTATCACATATATCATACAATAAGAATGAAGAATAAAATTTTTAAGAGGTGGACAGGGCTGCTACAACGTCTGCATCCGTAACATTTCGTATTCAATGTCTTGTGGAAGACTGACGTTTATAAATGACCTAAGGATGCTACTCATCCCCATTAAGACCTTAATTGATTCTTTAATTGCTTGATTGATTGTTGTATTTAGTGGTTTCCTGATATGGCAATGCTGCCCAAGAGGTTAGAGCCCAGAAAAAGTGTGGCGCACAGCTCTGATGTTGCAGCTTCTGCCAAGGGTTGAGGACAACACCTGCCACTCTTTCACAGAAAACAGTCAGGTGCTGCATAATCTGCTCAAGAGATATAATGGATAGAGAAGACAATATAAAGGCAATGATCTAAGTTATGAAAATGAAAGTTACCCACATCCTGCTGTTAAGAACCTCACCATACTGGACTCATAGGGAATTTGAAGATTTAGTCCTTTGTAGAAACGTTACCTGCTGGCAACTGAATCAAGGAACACAAGCATACTTGCAAAAATATGTACACTACGCATCTATGTGGATAAGCATGAAGTAACATCAAAATCTTATTAAAGAGGTTAATCCAATTTTCTTAAAGAAGAGCGCAGCAGGTCTTTACTAATCTGGTTTCCATGAACATTAAGTCTCATAATCCCATGGGCTGTAGACCTTTGTAATCCTCTATAGTGGTTTAACTCAGGCTTTGTGTTACCTTTTGCATTTAGCCTCCCTCCCAAGACTTGAAAGGTGCGTAAGACGTTGAAAATGCAGTGTAATACCAGAAGGTGCTCTTTGTAACTCTGTCATCCTAAAAGCCCCTGTGCAGATAAGGACATTGTCATCAACACATCAGAAGAAGCAGGTTAACGACATGACAGAGGTCAGAGGATGAATTTGAAATTAACAAATAAAACAGTTTGTTTTGCACTGTATAAGGATATTAAAACAAAAATAATCACATAAAGCAGCAATATTAAACTGGTATTGCTGAAGACCTTGATCTGAGCATTTTTTTTATTTTCATTTTTTTATATTTGCTGTGCAAAATGTGTTAATCATTCCCTACAGGAATGAAATCCAATATCTATGCAATTTATTGCACAAAACATCAGCCTGTGTACATATTTACAATACACAATTTATCAGTTGCCTGTGCTGCAGTATTTTGACGATAAACACAAAACAGTGTGCATGTTCAGTCTAAGCAGGCCCAACTTTGGAGACTTCAGTCACTGACTGCGTCGTCGACTCCTCATCGTCACCTCCACCGATCCCCAGCATCTTCATCATGCATGAGCGGAACTGGAAGACATCAGTGGAAAGGAGATTTAAACAAGCTTAATTAGTAGCCATTCAGCATAAATGTGTTATTACTATTAACGTTTATATTTAAGTTGATAGCTTCCAATTTCCAATCAGTCATTCTGCCTTTTTTTGTCATCCTTAACAATTAAACTTCAGCTGTTTACACCAAAGTCCCTCTATAATCTAAGTTGCAGTCATGTGTGCGGCAATAAGAATGCATTTTCATTTAAATTATTTTTTGTGTTTTAGTAAAAGACAGGAACAACCAGAAACTGTACTTCTCAGGTGCAGCACGAACCAACATGCCTCCAAAACATATGACTAAGCTGTCTTTTTGTGCTTGTCCATAACTGTAGTGTTTTCAATCTGAAAGAACATCCAACAGACCTGTTTATTGAGTAAAACATAGATAACTGGGTTGTAGACTGTAGAGGACTTGGAAAAGATGGCCGGAATAGTAGCAAATCTCAGATCGAATGGTTGCCCACGGTTGTTCACAACCCACAGAGCATAAGTGGTATAGGGCATCCAGCACACCAGGAAGCCCAGCACCATGACAACCACCATCCTGGTCACCTCCCTCTCGGCCTTCTGGGTGGAGGCAGACTCAGCTTGGGCCTTAGCCGCCTGTCAATGGAGAGAAGTGAGCTCAGTCCCATGACAATCATCAGTCAAATTAAATGTTAATGTTTTCTATTGTTTTTTCTTTTTTTTAATTGTGCCTCACCATTTTCAGTGTAATGAGCAGCTGAGAGTAGCAGAAGATAATGGTGGCGAGGGGAACAGCAAAGCAGAAGCAGAAAAGGAACATCACGTAGGATTCGTTGTTATATTTGTTGTTTGTGGTGTACCAGTCTGGACCACAGGAGCACTGCAGGCCTTCTGGGATATACCTGTACGGATAATCACAGTGTATGGAGTATAGCCTATGTCTCAACTTTACTTTACAATGACTGTAAATGTAAGGGTGTGTATTCAGTACTAACCTGCTCCATCCAAACAGTGGAGGAGCCGAGGCAATCAGTGCAAACACCCATGTGAATGCGCAGCAAGCTAAAGCATGGTCAGGCTTGAAAACAAAGTTTCCAAGTGGCTTGCAGATGACAAGCCATCTTTCAAAAGCTACTACAGCCAGAGACCACAGGCTTACCATACCTGGAACAACAGGCAGACAATTTCAGCCCCTTTTCAAATCATTAGAAGTTAGTCCAGGAAAAGGAAGTCAGGCTTGTTTATAAATCTTACCTCCAAGTGTTGCCATAAAACCTTCAATTTTGCATGCAAGTGGTCCAAAGATGAAATATCTGGATGCAAAGGAGCAGCAGGCAGTGAAGGAGCCCACACAGGCCACGAGAAGGTTCGCCACGGCCAAGTTCACCAGGATGTAGTTGAGGTGGGACCGGAGCTTCTTGTATTTGACGGTGCATGCGATGGTGAAGGTATTGATGGCAGTGCCAGTGGTAAATATAAACAACATGTATATGGCCATTGCATAGTAGGTGCTTGAGCTTGCTAGGTGGTCCTGGGGAATGAGGAAGGGGCTGAGAGACGTGATGTTGTCCGTATCAAGAGCGATGGGTATCCAGAAGTCCTCTGGAAGCTCAGTAACCCGGCTATGCTTCATTTTTCCCTGCCTGTAAATAAATAAATCAAAATTTGCTTTTCATGTGATGGTGCAGCTCAGTGACTCCTGCGGGTTCGCTTGTATATGGCAGTCCAAAACAGAGGCCTAGGAGTAAATTTATAGGGCTGTCTGACTCAACATTTAATTAATTGAATGATTGAATAATTAATTGCTTGATTTACTCAGCAAAAAAAATCTGAAGGCGATTAGAATTACACAAGGCCCAATGCAGCATCTACAAACATGGTGCGCAGTGGAATATAAAACAGACAGAAGCCAATAATAGATATCAGGATGTTCTCATTCATATCCAGTTCTTATTTCATCACTGAGGCAGGTCAAACAAAATGATACAGAGAGAGACACACGCTCAGACACATAATCACACACCGAAATACTGTACATTTGCTGACATAAACATGTATGTACCCATAAGCAGTTAAGTTGATTTCAGTCTCTCAGTGCCCAAGCTGGTTCAATGGGATCCAATCTACAAGGAAGGACATTGTTTTGGAAGCAGCTAATCCAGTCATCAGCACTATTACGACTGCTAATCACATTCAGTCTGTCCCCTGGTAACCTGCTTTCGGTTAGTATTAGGATGGATGATCTCTACCTTCGTTATGGTATCAGGATCAACAATGGATTACTCCACGTGGAGCTTCAGCACAGACCAGAGCATTTCATTTTTCCATCAGAATCAGATGTTGTAGGATACTGTTGTGTTGAAGATCACTTTTACAGACAGCCAGCTAGATAATTACCTCTGCTAAAACTGGGGATGGAAGTGAAGCTTCCTAAGTCTGGGCTTCCTGTTTTAAAGGAAGCGAAGAGATGTATTGTTTCTACTGGACACAAATGTACAAATAAAATCATCATTACATAGTGAACCACCATTACTGATTTCTGTAGTGCTACCTAAAGGCCAGTCTGTGCCAAATTTCAAAATCAGACAGGCTTTTATTGACCAATACAAAAGACAGGAAAGTGCAGAGGAGATGTATTCTGTGACAATGTTTCTGTAATAATTATATTACAGATTATTATAATTAATTATAGTTACAGTTAATTATAAAGTTGAAAAATAAAGAATAAATGTATCATTAAAAAAGTAGTGTCAGACATTATTAATGGTATTATTACCATTATTGTTGATGATCTTTACCCTTATTACTGTTAGTTATTGCTGTATAAAATAAGTTGTTGCTCATGAGTGGGCCAGAAAATTTCTTCAGTTTAGTTTTATATATGACATCTCTAATTATGTTACAGAGATTCTCTGCTGTTGGATCTAGAAGGAAACTTTCAGGGACTTTTTAACTGTTATACTGCTAATAGTCACATTTAGGGAAAAAGTTAGTCAACCATCGAAATAAAAATAAAATAGATATTAAAAATTGTACATTGTCGTTTAAGTCTTTCAGCAGGTTAATGAGGCTTTACATATGACGCCATCTCAAACAGCTTGAGGGTTTGAGGGACACAATTAGTGATAATTGGCATTGGCTAAGAAAACAGTTGGCTTACAAGAGCATTAGGAAGAGACTCTTTTTCTTTAATCATAAAGACTTTTATTTAGTTCATGGTTATATGGTATACTCTTGTAGGATTTTGCTCACATAGTTACAATGCCATGAAAAGAGTAAATAGCACCTGCAGATGTTACAATGCCATAAGTCACAACTAGAAAAGTAAGTGGTTTGTACTGTATTTGTGGTTTGTACTGTATTTGTGCTGCCAATACTGCACCGGTGCACAGTATAAATGTGTGGACTAGAAACAGCTGATTGTTCATAATTAAAAGTCTGTGCACATGAGTCTGGATATGATGTTAGGACTTCTCTATAATAATAATTCACTTCAGTTGTTTTACAGCCTTGCTCATCTTGTGTGCCTTAATTTGTGATCCAGTCTGTGACACAGGGCTCACACACACTGATCTGCTATGATGCCTTTGGTGCCTGAAAACCCACATTTACCTCCTTGAAAGCCTCCACCTCCTGCTGCCATAATCCTTGATCCATGTCACTTATGTGGCTTTATCATGACCTCTTTAGGCTTTCAAAGTTGAGTTCTCCAGCCGTTTCCTAAGACTCTTATCGTGTGTAAGAGGAGCTCAGAGCATTATGGAAGGTCAAGGTGTTTTGTCTGAGCTTCACTGACCTGTTTAACCTGTTGTTGTACTACCCACGCATGTATGAACAAAGTATGCTGATTGATTATGACATGACAAAAAGGGATGAGTGATTATGAGAAAAGGAAAAAAGCCAAAAAAAGCTTCAGTATGAGACTGGTGAGCTGCCATTTCTTGGACGTTTTCATTCACATGTCCTGTCACCATCTTAATGACGTCCCTGATGAGTCTCCAATCTGTTTAAATAAGTTTTCTAGGACATCAGAATAAATCCCTCTCCTGGACCACATGAGAAGTACACTAACATGTTTCTACCAACTTACTTTTGTGTTTGCTTTTTTCAAACTTGTATTAAAACAAATTTGAGCGACTACATCACAAAACTAAACTTTAAAATTTAATCAGTCATTGAAGATGAATATGTGAAGGGAGACACATATACGGTGAGGTGAAATGAGAGACCAAGGCAACAGCTCACTGCAGGAACAAAGGAAAGAAGATATTTGACTAGATTTGGATAAAAAAGGAATACATTCGTTGAACTACATTTCACAAAGGTTTGTGCCAACCTGTTGGAAAACCGATCTCAGCTTAACATTTTTGATCTTTAAATTCATTTTGGAAAAGCTAGTTTCTGTATATTAATCACTATACACAGGGAAAACCTTTAAAAAAAATTATCACTGATTGACAAGGGACAGATCAAATATTGGGTTTTATAAGTCTTTATGAGTTTTAACAGATTGCCTGTCTGATGGTGTTCTAGGGTTATGAGGGTGCAGCCTTGTGTTGTGGTACTTATTGGCTTGACAGTATGTCTCCCAGGCTCCGAACCAGGTCTCTGCATTAGTGCTCACCTTGAAGCTTGGAACAAGAGACATCACGACCAGCACACTGCATGTTAACAAAGACAAAACTGATGGTACTACTATACTTGAATGCTTATATGAGGAGTGGCTGCATTGTTACATACAAAACTGATGAAATGGAAGTGGTAGCTGGTCTTAAGTTTTACTGGGATCTTTTCATCAGTCAGTCAGAATGTAATTAACAGTAAACTGTTTTGGCATAACCAGAATAAAAAAATCATATTTAAAGGCCCTGCCCACTCATGCTATATCCTCACAGGTGATTTCAATTGGCAGGTGATGACACTTGTTCTCTGGGCTGTGTGCACGTCTACAGATTGTGCTTGACTGACATCTCCTTGGCTTTCCTGCGAGCTTTATTGCTTTACTGGTTGCTGTGTGGGTGTGCAGTGCCTTTAAGTTCTAATTTGGGTCCTTTACGCTATGACTTGTGTATGGATACAAACATTTGTGTAATTCCTGAGGTAGCACACTGAATCATCAATAAAATATGTGAATGATTGAACTAAAACCTCATTATTTCCCCCTGCTGTATTTGGATATAAGTTGTTCACTGTAAACTGCAAACCACATACAAAACAAAAACAACACAAGTTTGCCATCTATTGGACTAATAACGTAGTGCAGCAAAGAACAATTTTGTTTTCCAAACAAAAGTAAACATTTTGATGAGCCAGACGGTGCTGTAAACTGTACACTCATTCATTTTATTTGCTATAATTATGTGGCCCACATCTGTAATTGAACCATTAAATAATTCTTTATATTTTTTCTGAATAAAAAATAATCTTTTTGCCCTCCTTCAGAGGAAGGTCAGAGTTCGGTTACTCTTAATAACACAGCCCAGTGTCAACATTTCATAACATTATTGGATAATCAAACATGCATCCACCCCCATTCAAACCTCTAAAGCATATGTAAGGCTTTGCTGTAGGTGGAGCTTCACTTGCTGATCCATTCACTGAGACGAGGATCTGCCAGCGATCCAATTTAAGTGATCTGATACGATACACCTTACACCTCTAATCCAAGAGGAAAATTCAGTTAAGAGCAGTATGGGAGTATTATAACGTACTATAATGTAATATATCACCATCAGAGACTGACTTGTGACTCTAGTAATCTTATTTACAAACTTGCTCTATGTAAGCATTCAGTGCTTTTGGCAATGGTACTTGCTCCTCTGGATGTAAGAGCTTCATGCACCCAAGTATTGATTCAAATGTCTGGGATCAGTGGCATAAAAGTAAACCAAACTCTGTGGATTACATTTTAGCTTGGATTTTACTGAAAATAAAAAGCTACTGGACTTGATAAACTCCCAGTGAAATGTAGTGAGTGGGGGGCGCTGCTCCTGTTTATAATCTAAACCGACATCATCCAAAGTGTAATAATTTCCCTGTAGCTAAATTTGATTTTGCGTTCAGCCTTTTACCTGTATCCAAAAATCCAGTTTTAAAATAAATGGAGAATATTTTTCAGTTTAAGGAAACAATGCAGGTACCTGCACAGCTGGACCTGCTGGCAGACAAAACACACAGGGATCTATATTCACAAACCAAATTAGATATGACGAAGAAATTATAAAATCTTCCCAAACTTGAACGTTTGAGAGCATTTTATCTATTTTCAAAACGACTCCTACAGAGAAATGTGGCTGTATATACATTCCTTTGAAAAAACACATGGAGGTGGGGGGATGGCTACTTTGTTATTCATGTTGATGGTGTTATCTAGTAATGCAGTACTGTTATCAGCGGAGGGCGCACTAACTGCGGGTGTGGGCGTGGCAACTTTAATAAGTGCGCGCTAAATCTGTAAATTAGTGCATATACACTTTTATTGTGTTTGTATGGCAACGTATAAAAGGGTTTAGAGCGGAATAAAATCAGCATCACTCACAATATTAAAATAAAGGGGGTTCCTGCACGGATGTCGCCATCTTTAGTAAGGGACAATAAGCCCAGTCCCATAACACAACTTGTTGTAATTTGCTGAAACTCATGATATGTTTACTTTAAATAGATTTGTGTCAGTTAGTTCGTGTTCACTGAAGCACCTCACTGTACAGAGCATCCTACGCCGTTTCACAATGGCAAATTCCAAAACTGTGAATACGTTTCTGTGTGAAATGGATTGAGAGCGGGTCTCTGTCGCCATGTTTACTTTGGGTGACGCCAACTCTCTTCCATTTTCCTCCGCCTCTGGTTGTCAAGAAGATGGCAGCTTCCAGGCAGGCATGAGAGGAAATACTTCTTCACAAATCGAATGAATTTGGATTATTACCGCCAGATAAGACCACATACCGGTGTTTTTGCAATTACTGCATCGAAATAAGTAAGTGAATTTTTAAAATATGTGGGCCTTTTTCGGTTTGTTATGTTTTGTTGTGGCAAACCGCCCGGCCATTTTTCTTGTGGGAGCTGAAGAAGTAGGCCGATTGTCGAAAAGATGGCTGCTTCCAGAGACGGCATGAAACATAATAACATTCTGTTTATGCAGTTTAACTCCGTTTAGCTACGTCTTAAGAGTGTAGTTGCAACTACATTTCTATCAGGTAAATTATGCATGTCAAAGGAACATGAAATTACATTGCATTTAATTGTAAAATCTAGCGACGCTTTGACAGATGCCAGCCGCACAGCTAACGCTGTTAGCTTGGGCAAATTAGGTTGAGCAGCTAGCCGCTAATGCTAACGGAGTACAGCTAACATTAGAATCCGTCTGAATGCCGCGATTGCACTGTCCCTTTTTGCGTATTTCAGTAAATTGTTCGATGGGAGTTAAGACGCGTGGTTTTCACAATACCTTCAACAGTTAAAGTGAGGTTGGACTATTTTGTTATGTTAATAACTGCGTTAAATGGGATGCAGAGAATGCTAAGCTTGCTAGCTACAATATGGCGACTCCCACAGAAGCATGAAAATAGCCGACTCTTGCTAACGGATTTAACTGTGGATTAAGTCTGTGTTGCTGCTGTGCATTGTACTGCTTCATTGGCCCGCTACCAAATGTTTTGAATTTGTTTTTATTGGAGTGTATTTCTTTGCCAGTGTGGTTGGCTACCTGTCATGTATTTTTCTTTTTCATTCGCTTCCGCCATTTTTCAGACTGGCAGCAGCGTTAGCGGGGGTTTGTTTGGCTGCAAGATGGCTGCTTCCATGGATTGAATTCAATGGTCAGAAATAACTAAGATAAAACTTGGTTTTAGGGATGATTTCGTGTGTTTCATAGCACAACTGCAACGGTCAAATTAATATCAAGGGTTATAAACCAGTAGTTTCTCGAACGCTCCTACTTCCGATCATGTTTTTTTGATTGAATATTTTCAGTAACTAAAGCTAACTGCTAACCGTTAAGCTTTTCCGCCGCATAAACTGTTTCAGAAGTTGGCTACGGTGCACGACCAGATGCTACTGCTCAGTTTGTACGATCTGTAATATGGAAACAAAACAGTAACTTCGGCAGTTAAGACCAATGCTGCTTTACTGTTCCCTCAGACCGAAGTCATGTCTGCCCCTGGCTCCGCGGTGTCTGGGACCACGGCGTCGGTTCTGCAGCCGCGGTGGAAACGAGTCCTCGGATGGTCCGGTCCCGTTCCCCGGCCCAGACATGGACACAGAGCTGTGGCCATAAAGGAGCTCATGGTTGTCTTCGGTGGTGGAAACGAAGGGATTGTGGATGAATTACATGTGTACAACACCGGTAAGATTAACTTTGCATGTATAACTTGTTGTGTGTTTTCTTCAGAGACCATAGAATTTTATTTTACAAATCTACAAAATGGGAAATAACATACAAGGTATTTTTAAAGCGAGTCTTTGCCCATAAACTGTTCAATTTTATTTCCAGAGATTGATTCGTGATGTGCAGAACTAAGTATTGTATAGGCCTCAGTAGGCCAAGGCGGTCCTTGTCTGATCAAATTTGGCCCCCTCTGCTGGCGAAAAGCATTTGATGCACGTTAAAAAAGGCGGGCTAAAATAAAATGGATGATGCTGGTTGGTTTAAGCATATCCTCTGCCCCAATTTCCCGCACATGCACCCAGTAAGGATAGACATATTCTGCAAAACTGCTTCATATGTCTCCATCTTTAAGTGCAGATTATGGTTTATGTTCCAATTTTCATAAATGCATTGTTTACAGATAATAGTAGTCAGGAATTCACAGCCCTGTTTAGTTATTAACATTGACTTCCTTCATGATTTGAATGGCTTGACATAGGGACACACCTTCTGGTAACATAACTGTTTTATTGTGTTTTAATGTTTAGCCACAAACCAGTGGTTTATCCCAGCGGTCCGTGGTGATATCCCCCCTGGTTGTGCTGCATATGGTTTTGTCTGCGATGGCACAAGATTGCTGGTGTTTGGTGGAATGGTGGAGTATGGAAAGTACAGCAACGATCTCTATGAATTACAGGTAATCTGTCTGCAGAAGGAAAAAAAAAAACATTTTTGTGTTTGAGTTTGCACATTAAGATAATTAGAGGTTTATAAAGTAAACACATCTGATGTACCCAGCTAATTAAAATATATTCCACCTCATATCTTGATCTTCCAGATATGTTCATTTTCTTTGACGCTATTGTGATTCATGCATGCATCAAATAGATAAGGCATGTGTACAACACAAGCATTGTTTATATGTTCATACTGCTGGATCAAAGCCAACTGGACATTATCTGTTCACATTTGCATGCATATATTTTATCTTGTGGGTCCACATCAGAGATCATTTATACAGGAGAAGGAAATAGAATAAGTACAAGGGAAACTTATAGTTCTAACTCATTACTTTCCCTAGTGTACATGTTAATGTGATTGTGCTCGGTGTGGTTCAGGTATATGCAGCAAGTCACAGTTGAAGGAAACCACGTATCACGATTTGCCAAATGCGGAGTGGGAAATGTGTTGCGTAGTTGTAGGGGTTGCATTGAGTCTGTTCACTCTGAGTGTGCACTTGGGAGAATTAAATTAAATGTCTGGTAAAGTCAGAAGACTGTAGTCATCAGTCGTGGCAGTCCATTAATTGTTTAACTGTTAGAGATGAGAAAAATAATAGATTTTTCAATGCATATTATTCTTTCTTGAATGATTTGCAAGTGTTCTCAAAGTAAAAATGAGCTGACTTTACAGTAACTACTCAGATGAGTTAACCAGATCTGACAAATGTAAAACCTGTGCACTGTGAAGGAAGTTAAAGTTACAAATATGCTCTATTTCTTCATACGATATTAAGAAAATATGCCCCAACCACATTTCATCATCTCAGTCACAGATAGAACAAAAAAAAGAATGGGGGGAGGAGGGGGTTTAGCTGCATTTTTGACAAAAATCATATCTTCAATCATACAATTAGATTGGTAGAATGGGGAATTAAGTCAACTTGTTTGTTTGTTTTTTCTTCACCGGTTCTGTTCTGACGCAATTAACTGAAATGCTGTTTTGACCGTGGTTTCTGCTGCAGGCAAGCAGATGGGAATGGAAAAAATTGAAAGCAAAAAACCCGAAGAATGGTCCCCCTCCTTGTCCTCGTCTCGGCCACAGTTTTTCCCTGGTTGGCAACAAATGCTACCTGTTTGGTGGATTAGCCAATGACAGTGAGGACCCAAAAAACAACATTCCCAGGTACTGATGGTTTTCCAGCTGGAGCCAGTAGGGTCCTCTGATACACAACTGCTTAAAATTTTGTTTCAAGCAGCAACACGAGTGTGACCAATATCTTGTGTTTTTCATTCTCAGATACCTAAATGATCTGTACACACTCGAGCTTCGTGCTGGTTCCAGTGTGGTTGGATGGGATATTCCAATCACATACGGAGTTTTGCCTCCTCCCCGTGAGAGCCACACTGCTGTGGTTTACACAGAAAAGACGAGCAGGAAATCTCGCCTGATAATCTACGGAGGGATGAGCGGTTGTCGTCTTGGAGATCTATGGACACTTGATATTGGTACGTGTCTAACAGTGTGACTGGGAAAAATAACAGCACTAAAATTTATAAAGGCCTTGCTGGCTGCCTGTAGAGATGATGCTGTCATTGACACCCAGTCAGACCAAATGGGACTGAACATCATCACCCTCAGAGTCAAACACTTTCAAGAGGGCATAGAAAGTTAATGTTTGACAATAATGTGTGTGAGTTTACCTCAACTCTAATGCTAAAGTTTATCTGGTTGCATGCCAGAATGAATGGGTGCTTTTGTTTAACAACCTACAATTTGTCATTGTCTCCAGATACCCTGACATGGAACAAACCATCAGTAAGCGGCACAGCACCACTTCCCAGAAGTCTTCACTCTGCCACCACCATCACAAACAAGTGAGACCACTACTTCACGTTGCCAGTATTCCATTGAATATTGCTTTTAATCACATTTGAATTGCCTGTAGAACAGGCTGTGCTACGTAGCAGCATCTCACACAGATTTCATTTTCTCACTGTGCAGGATGTATGTTTTTGGAGGATGGGTCCCTCTGGTAATGGACGATGTCAAAGTGGCCACACACGAGAAGGAGTGGAAGTGCACAAACACTCTTGCCTGCCTAAATCTTGGTCTGTCTAACTCTGCATTTATTATACTAGATTTCACTTTGATAATATTTGAGCAAAATGGCCCTTGCTGATGTTAATTTTGTACCATATGTTTGCCTATAGATACCATGTGTTGGGAAACAGTGTTGATGGATACTCTTGAAGACAACATCCCCAGGGCCCGTGCTGGCCACTGTGCTGTGGCCATCAATTCCAGACTTTATGTTTGGAGCGGTCGTGATGGTTATCGTAAAGCTTGGAACAACCAAGTCTGCTGTAAAGACCTCTGGTACCTGGAAACAGGTGGGTGTGCTGGAACATAATAGGTTTATCATTAAGGCTGACTTCAGCAGCTCAGGTTGTGCACTGTGGTTGTTGTTAAATATCTTGTCCTCTCCTTTCCCAGAGCGGCCGCATGCCCCTGCCAGGGTGCAGTTAGTCCGTGCCAACACAAACTCTCTGGAGGTGAGCTGGGGTGCAGTTTCCACCGCTGACACCTACTTACTGCAGCTACAGAAGTATGACATCCCTGCAACTCCAGCTGCAGCCTCACCAGCGATGAGCGCAACCCCCTCGCAGCCCGTGAACTCTCCAAAGAGCCCTGCACCGGCTGCAGCAGCACCCTCTGCTCAGAGCCTGCCACAGACAGGTATTACACTAGTGACCAGTGATTCCTCTTGTTTCCAGTTTTTCCTGTTCATTGTTGGCATTACTCCAAGAAGCTAAATAACTGCAAATCTTCAATGAGTACACTAAGTCTAATGATTGGTTCCTTATTTTACAGCTGTTTTGAAGGTTGCAGCTCAACAATCTGCCACAGGCACATCTGTTGTTACAGTCCGCCCCAGTCAGCCCGGGAAATCCCCTGTCACTGTGACATCTCTTCCTCCAGGTGTCCGAATGGTAGTGCCTGCCCAGACCACCCAAGGATCGGTATGAGTTTTGAAGAGCATCATAATTAGAAATTAGCATGCGGTTTATAAACAGATAAGCAAATGTGTTCAACAGTTGTGTACTTTCTCTTTTCAGCCAATTGGCAGTAGCCCTCAGATGAGTGGTATGGCAGCTTTAGCTGCAGCAGCTGCAGCAACACAGAAGATCCCGCCTTCCTCTGCAGGCACTGTCCTCAATGTTCCTGCGGGTGCCACCATTCTCAAAACAGTAGCCGTTTCTCCAGGCACAACCACAGTGAAAGTTGCTTCTCCCGTCATGGTAAAGAGCCCACTAACCATTCTAACTTCACGCTGTGTGCATTCTTAAGGTCGCTGGTCAGTTGTTCACATTAATGCTGTGCTCGTAGGTCAGTAACCCGGCCACCCGGATGCTGAAGACTGCTGCAGCTCAGGTGGGCACAGCAACCGCATCCTCTCCCACCACTACCACCAGACCCATCATCACTGTGCACAAGTCTGGTGCAGTCACAGTGGCCCAGCAGGCCCAGGTGGTAACCACTGTGGTGGGAGGAGTCACCAAGACCATCACGCTTGTCAAGAGTCCCCTCACCATGGGCAGCAGTGGCACTCTGGTAAGAAAACAGGGCTCTTTAGCACAATGTAATACTGAAACACTGCTCTGAGAGCACCCTTTGGTGCTTTCACACGCATGCCATAAATGATGGGTTCTGTAAATGGCTTTTTCACACTTATTGTGTGCGTTTTGCTTTTATGTTTTGTCACAAGACAGTGACAACATGCACAGAGTTTAAACCAGTGGGGGAGGGAGTAAAGGTTGGCCTACAGTGACTGTTGGAGAGGTCTACTAAGAAAACAGGGAGCATGATGTTAGTGAACCTGCATGACTGTCGATCAGTTAGAGCTGGAATGATTCTTAGAGCCACCAGTTTAGTGGTCCACCTTCCCACTGAACTCCCTGTACTGTCCGATGTTTTCTGGTGACTCATGAACTTGAGTCTCTCTCCTATGTCGGCAGATCTCCAACCTTGGCAAGATGATGTCTGTGGTACAAACCAAGCCAGTGCAGACATCAGCTGTCACAGGCCAGGCTTCCACTAACCCTCTCACACAGATCATACAGGTCAGCTATCTGCATGAGTGCAGGAAAAAAACAGGAGGTAGCTTAAAACTCCTGAGACAGGCACCAGATGTCTTTCTCCTAATGGTTTGCGTAACATTTGCATCTCTCCCCAGACAAAGGGTCCCCTCCCAGCCGGCACCATCCTGAAGCTGGTGACCTCTGCAGACGGGAAGCCCACGACCATCATCACCACTTCCCAGGCAGGAGGCACAGGAAACAAGCCAACTATCCTCAACATCAGCGGTGTCTCTCCTACCACCACTAAGCAGGGCACCACCATCATTAAGACCATCCCCATGTCGGCCATCATGACCCAGCCTGGAGCCACAGGTCTAAACTCACATAAGTTTACAGTGTTACTACTACTACTACTACTTTTCCCAACAGCCTGCAAGTTACAGTTGAGCGCAAGCACAACTATCCTCACAATAAGTGAATTTGTGGAGCAGGAACAAAACGCAAGCCTGATGAATATCTGGAAGAAATAATTTTCTGTGTTTGTCACCTAGTTGATGTTCCAGGGGAGTGGTGATGGCATGGCACAACAGAAGGAGTGATGATTTATTCTTAGGTTTGGTCGTTCTTAAAATCGCTTCGTTCAGTGTCCACCAACACTGGAACATTGCCGTGACTTGGAACATTTAGTTGACGAAAACAAAAGCTAAGAATTATTTGTAGGCGCACATTAAACAAGGTTTGGGAGAAGGGTAGTGTGTGTTGAGTTGACATAATCCAAATGAAAAAGTGTTTTCAGACATACATTATTTTGTCCATGCAGGTGTGACAAGCAGCGCTGGCATGAAAACGCCTATCACAATCCTTACTACAAAAGTGATGACCACTGGAACTCCTGGTAAAATCATCACTGCAGTGCCCAAACTTGCTACTGCAGCTGGTCAGCAAGGACTGACACAGGTAAACTGACTCCATTAGGTGTGCAGTAGGCTTTGTAGGTGTCATCTCTGTGTTAGAGGACTTGTTCAGCCCATTTATGTAGCACAACTAATCCTGAGTTGTGTGTCTTTAGGTGGTTTTGAAGGGTGCTCCTGGACAACCAGGAACTATTTTGCGCACTGTGCCCATGAGCACAGTGGGTGGTGTTCGACTTGTTACACCAGTGACAGTGTCTGCTGTTAAACCCACTGTCACCACCCTGGTTGTCAAGGGGACTACTGGTAAGAATAACTATATTCTTGTTTTCAAGTGATTTAATTTTGGGTGACATGAGTGTGTCATTGTCACAGATCTTGTACTCGTACTTGTACTCTACATTGTTCTATGGATGGTTTGGTTTTCTTCATTTAATGCCACTTATCTTCCTTTCAGGTGTCACCACTCTTGGCACAGTCACTGGTACAGTCTCTACAAGCCTGGCAGGAGGCACGGTGGACAGTTCCAACGCCTCTCTGGTTACCCCCATCACCACACTGGGAACCATCGCTACCCTGTCCAGCCAAGTCATCAGCCCAGCTGCCATAACTGTGTCAGCTGCTCAAACCAGCCTGACTTCTGCCTCCACGCTGCCCTCCTCCACCATTACAGTGCAGGTCTGTTAGGCTGTATTTAGCATTTTAATCGCTTGGACATTAAATGTTGGCAGCAGTATGCATCACAAGCTTTTAATTACACCATCGCAACCTGGGAATAAAGACTGCAAAGTTCAGGGCATTGACACTTATTCCTGTAACTACAGATCAGTCACAGCTTCTGCTAGAATAAAATGGTTTCTTGAATCAGAAACATGCACTATGACTCAGACTGTGACTAAACTGAAATTTCTGTCCCCTCCTCAGAACCAGCCCACCCAGGTGACTCTGATCACAACTCCCAGTGGTGTAGAAGCTCAGCCCGTGCAGGATCTGCCAGTGTCCATCCTAGCTTCACCAACCTCTGAGCAGCCCAGCTCCACTGAGGCTGGAGCAGCTGGAGAGGGCTCTGGCACCGTCACCCTGGTCTGCTCTAACCCACCATGTGAAACCCATGAGACAGGAACCACCAACACAGCCACCACCTCCTCTGCTACCATTGGAGCAGGGCAGGTCTGTTCTAACCCACCCTGCGAGACCCACGAGACCGGAACCACCAACACAGCCACCACCTCCTCTGCTACCATTGGAGCAGGGCAGGTCTGTTCTAACCCACCATGTGAGACCCACGAAACGGGAACCACCAACACAGCCACAACTGCATCCTCGAACATGTCCGCTCTTCGTATGTGTTCTAACCCACCATGTGAGACCCATGAAACTGGGACAACCAACACTGCTACCACAGCATCCTCTAACATGGGAGGGGTTCAGCAGGTGTGCTCCAACCCACCTTGTGAGACCCATGTGACAGGCACCACCAACACAGCCACCCAGGCGTCCTCTAACATGAATGCAGGCCAGACGGGCACTGTACAGCGGGTGTGCTCCAACCCACCCTGCGAAACCCACGAGACAGGGACCACCAACACCCCATCCACAGCCACCTCCAGCATGGGAGGTGACCAGACCAGCACAGCGACAGGCCTGGTCCAGAGGGTGTGCTCCAACCCACCCTGTGAAACACACGAGACTGGGACCACCAACACAGCCACCACTGCCACCTGCAGCATGGAGACAGGCGAAGGCACAGGTACACCATCATACACTGTAACTGTCAGCTCAGCTTCTTCTTTTTTTTTTTTTTTTTTTATTAACAACAGTGATTCGACTGTACATTGGTGCATTGAAAATCCTTAGCTTTTTAATTATTCTTGATGTTATTTAAAGGTCTTTTGACATCCAGAAGTCTTGCCACATGGTAGATCCTTGTCTTATTTTCAGGTAATGAAATGGAATAAATGGGAAGTGAAACCTAAATTGTGTTTGTTTGTTTTTGTTTTGTATTTTTTGTATCCTGTCAGCAGCCCAGCAGACAGAGGAGGGAACCGAAGGTACCAGCAGCACTGAAGTGGCCTCTACCACTGCTGCAACTGGCATGGTCACCACCACCCAGGGCAGGGCCATCACCACTGTCACCCAGTCTACACCAGCCCCTGGACCCTCTGTACCAGTAAGAGTAATGCATATTTACTGTCTGTCTTTGGGCTGCATGTGTGACTCTGATGTCTAATGTAAGAAAAACGGGCCATTTTAAAAATGTTTTTGCTCATGTTTAAGTTTTTTTTTTTTTCTTTGTTTGTGTCCAGTCGATTTCATCAATCACAGAGGGCGTGAGTACTGCTGCCAGCTCCACAGAGGAGCCGATGCAAACTGATGAGGCAGCATCGGCAGAAGCTGCACCCGCAGAGGAGGGAGCTACTGCCATGGAGACACAAGCAGAAGTAAATGCAGTATGTCACACAAAGCCAGGGTTGGCTTCACATTATGGAGTTCCAAAGTATCACGGCTTTTTTTGCAGTCATCTGATGGAACTTCTGAAATGTTTTCTCTCAGGGAGAAGCAGCTGCAGCGACAGCACTGAACCTGCCCTCAGAGCTGATGTCCGAGGGTCAGGGAGCCACACTCATGGTGACAGGGCTGTCGGACGAGGAGCTGGCTGTGACTGCAGCAGCAGAGGCTGCAGCTCAGGCGGCAGCCACCGAAGAAGCCCAGGCCCTGGCTATCCAGGCGGTCCTCCAGGCAGCTCAGCAGGCTGTAATGAGTGAGTTCAACATCATCTTGTGTAGCTCGATGTTTCGGCTCACTTAGTTTATTTTGATTTTCAATGGTGGCATTGTACAACAATGTCTGGCAGTAGATAACTGGAGAGAAGTTATTTGTCATGGCTGTGGTATGAATTCATTCCTGAATATTATCTGTGTTAACAGATGAAGGCGATTCCGCTGGAGAGAGCCAGCAACCCACCAACATCCCCATCATGCTCACCCAGCAGGAGCTCGCAGCTCTGGTACAACAGCAGCAGCAGCTGCAGGAGGCTCAGGCTGCAGCCCAGCAGGCTACCGTAGACACAAGCTTGCCCACCGAGGGCCTCGCCCCTGCTGACAGCCTCAACGACCCCTCTGTCGAGAGCAACGGACACAACGAAATGGCTGCTGCAGTCACCAGTGCTGTAGCATCTCTGCTGCCACGTACCACTGCTGAGAGTAAGACTTGTGCACTTGTTTAACAGTTGGTTTGGAAGTCGTTTTGTACATCGAAATAGACTGACCTTCCTGTATCATTCCTTTCACTCCACAGCACTCGCTCCATCAAGCACCTTTGCACCCTCTGTGTCGGTGGCAAGTCCGGCCAAGCTGCAAGCAGCAGCCACTCTAGCAGAAGTCGCCAATGGCATCGAGGGAGAGGTGAGTCATTGTAGTATTACTGAACATCTGCTTGGTGCAGACCAGTCAAAGACAGAGAGAGAAAAAAATTGGTCATTTTTTAACTGACGATTTTGTCTTTCCATACAGAAGCAAGCCCCTCAGCCAACCCCAGTGAAGCCTGTTGTAAAGAAAGAAAACCAGTGGTTTGATGTTGGAATTGTAAAAGTGACAAATATGGTTGTCACCCACTTCTATGTGCCAGCGGATGATTCTCAAGGAGATGTAAGTGTCTCAGGGGGCTTCCTTGATGCTCAGAAGACTGTATGCTAGTGTGCTCACTTCATCTCTAATGGCTTTCTGTGTTGGTAGGATGATTCTGGCATCGTGCCAGACTACAGCCAGATGAAGAAAATGGAGCTGCAGCCTGGAACAGCTTACAAGTTCCGTGTTGCTGGAATCAACGCTTGTGGTCGTGGAGCCTTCTCAGAGATATCTGCGTTCAAGACTTGCCTACCAGGCTTCCCAGGGGCACCTTGCGCCATCAAAATCAGCAAGGTAAATGCACCAGTGAAGCCTTCGCCCACTTTTTTTTTTTTTGACATACAGGTGTTGTCCTCACAAGCCATGCTTTCAGGCACTGAGTAGTATCTGTTCACTGTCCCTCTGCAGAGCCCAGATGGTGCCCACCTGACTTGGGAGCCCCCCTCGGTTACGTCAGGGAAGATCATCGAATACTCAGTGTACCTGGCCATCCAGAGCAACCAGACAGCTGAAGCCAAGGCCTCCACCCCTGCTCAGCTAGCCTTCATGCGCGTGTACTGTGGACCCAACCCCTCATGCTTGGTGCAGTCGTCCAGCCTCTCCAACGCCCACATCGATTATACCACCAAGCCAGCCATCATCTTCCGCATCGCCGCCCGCAATGAGAAGGGCTACGGTCCTGCCACCCAAGTTCGATGGCTGCAAGGTGAGCACAGCGCATCATAAGCTAATACTCAAACGTTGGTAAGTGAGCAGTTTAGTGAATAAACAGATATTTTAACCGTTTTTCTGCTTTGTAGAATCTGGCAAAGATGCTGCCTCTGCAAAACCGGCCCCCAAAAGACCAGGCACCTCTCCCGATACGTAAGTAGCGTATTCATGTTTCACACTGTGCACACAGGCTCCACATTAACATGCCACTGATGAATAAAACATGCAATACTTATTCTGGTTTTATGTGTGCTTCACAGTAAGGCTACTGGTCCAAAGAAAGCAAGGACGGACCAGTGAGGTTGCCCAGAGACCCCTCCCAGTCCTTTGTCCTTTTTTTCCACTCGCTGTCCTTTTATCAGGAAGACTGACCTTCACCCCTCCTCCACCTCCTCATCCTCACCCTAATCTCATCTTCCACCCTCAAGTCTCAGATCAAGACAGCAGTGGAGGCAGAACAACCGTATGAAGCCGAGATGAAAGTCAATCTGAGAGATGTTTCTGTAGATAAAACCCTCCTTCCTCCTTGTTCTGTTGGTCGTACTATTTTTAGAGCAACTCAAACTTAGAAGCACATTATCTTTTTCAGTCACATCCCCTTCCATCCTTTAACATCTATTTTTGGCTTGTTTCAGTAGTTGAGCAGTATAGAGAAGCATTTACATCTTTCACAAACTGGGAGCCAGCCTGAGCGCAATGTTAACTTTTTTTTTTGTCTTTTGTTTTGTGAATCCTGGGGGGATGTAGAGAGAGACTACATGAAATGATGTACAGTGTTGAAAAAGGCTGTGGAGGCATTAGTTTAGACGAGAGGAAAAATCAGTATGGAAACAAATAAAGCACTTGTCCTCAAGGAAAGAGGACATCATTTTTTTTCCTTTCCTTTTTTTGCTCAAAACAAATTTGCTTCATCAAGAACCAAGTCTGTACAGTCATCGTACTGGACTCCAGTTTCCTGGTAATGTCATCACTGTGCGCTTTTTACCCCAAGATGAGGACTGGTGGCCGACACTTCGAAGTGGACAAAAAAGAACGACGAAGAGATTTGTAGAGAATGAATGACAGACTTTGCTAGGACTGAGACTTGCAGCACACACAGAAAAAAAAATCTTGCAAAATCTTCCCAAAAAATTAGCAAGCAATGATGCAGAAGATCTTTTGTGTAGTTTATTTTTGTATTTTTTAAGCTTTTTTTTCTCCTGTGTGTATGTGTATGTTGTGTGCATTTTTAAAAACATCACTTTTTTTAACTGTTGTTCATCCCCATAGTTTGTGTTCGTGGGAAGATGGGTGGCTGTGTTGAGGTTGCCACTATATTTTTAAAAATCTTCATTCAGTTGGTCGTATGTTCCTGTTGTTAACAGACGGTGAAGAACGAGAGAAAGACTTTTGTATTCGTTCCAAGTAGAACCGCAGAGGTTATAGGACTGAAGGGAACTTTGAAGTGGACCCAGGGAGAGGAGAGTTTTTACTTTGTTTACTACTCAATGCTTGTGTTGCTTTGTTTGCCAAACATGGAACTTCACGGGGTATGTGGAAAATAACATCGGATCTTTTCATACCTTTTCCCCCCTTAATATCCCAATCAGTTGTCCTACGCTTTTTTTATGCTCATGAATGTGGTGTCTCACCTCTTCTTTAATTTTTAGAATGGCAAATTATATTAGTAGACCTATTTTCCCTATCCTATTGATGTATGTGAATCCATTTAATAAATTTTAATTTTTTTCCTTCCACGGCTCTGTATTTCAGACTACAGATGGTGTGCAAGCTAACTGTGACGTGTAAACCCGTATGTCTTTGAATGGGGATGTCTTGGGAAGAAAGCTTACATAGCCGGAGTGTACTCACTTGTAAATTAGTTCGTTCATAGAGCAAGAATAAAACAAACAAAAAAAAAACATCTTGGCCTTTTATATAATTACCTGTAACAAACTGTTTTTACATGTTGGTCATCTCTTGATTGCCTTTTGTGTCTTTACTTATAAAAGAAACAAATATATATATAAATATATATAGTCTCCCTGATTGTTCTAATTTGCTTCTGTCAAGCTGATTCACTGTAGGAGTCTGAATCACTGCTAGGTTCATTACAATAAAAACTTGTACAGGGAGGAGGTTTCTGACTGGACATGAGTGTATATCAGCTTTTTAAAGGCAGAATTCAGTGGTGATGGTAACGGCCAGGAAGGAAGATCAGAGCCAAGGTTTCCGCTTGCCGCCTTTTCTCCGGCTCGCACCTTGGTTTCCGTTTGTGGTTTCTCCCGATTTCTTTCTAAAAACGAACTTTCTCTTCATATGCATTCATAATTTTGTGCGTGTCAGTGTGTCTGTTGAACAAAACTAGACATGCATGCAAAAGCAGTGTATTTTAGTAGTGATGCCTTAAGTTAGACCATAAGCTGAAGGTTCTCAAAAAAAAGAAAAAACATTTAATGAGTTTGTTCCTCTCTCCATGTGGTATACAATTGTGTCCTTTCCTTCCATAGTACCTTTGCTGGGTCACTATTTTTGCACCCTCGTTAGATAGGTCATCATCAGCAGTGCCGAGGTCTCTCTGAACTTTCCCTCCCACACTGGGACGAGTGCTGCTCTCAGCACTCACAGGTGTTGCGAGTTTCTGTCGGCTGTTTGCAGGTTATCTGGAAATGTCCTGTATTTTCCAATGTGTGTTTTTTGTACTGTAGGGAGTAATGTATCTTTTATCATCAAAAAATAAACATGTTAAACATAGAGAGATTTGCTGTCTTTCTTCTCTTAAATACAAACATAAAATTAAACAAATCACCTGTTGTATGCCTCTCTGAGCCGCCCTCAGAAACGGCTTCTCTACGCCTAGATCTTCTCTGGCGCTTCCTTCAAAGTACTCTGCTCCTATTTCCTCACACCACTGCAGAGCCCTCCTGCCAGACACCTGCAACAAAAGACTGTATCGCTGTCACAATACTGACGTGATGGAAACACAATCTCAAGCCACAAATCAGACCCAACAGTACAATAACGGTGTAAACAACATGTGTTAATGTGCTCCAGCACTGGAAAGTAAGTACTTCCACCCTTGGCACTGAGAAGCTTTTCCATGTATGATGACTTTCTATCAGTTCATTTAGATTTTTAGTCGCCTGCTTTTGGAACAGAACGGTGTGTGTTAATCTAAAGTCAGTTTTTAGTCCAGGTTTCATTGGCAGGTCAGCCCTCAAGTGCAGCAGTTAATCACTGAATCTTTTAGTCTATAAAATGTCAGAACATAGTTATAAAAAAGTTACTAAATTCCAAGGTAATGAAGAAGTTCTGAGTCAAACATCATCAGCAAAAAAACATCTTCAGAATTTAAACAGCAACTCAGCAGCTTCAGATGTGAGTGAGGCAGACTGATGACAGGGCGTTTGACTGGCTCTTTCCTGAAAAGTATTCAGGTAAGCAGAATGTTATTTATCAACTTGTCTTACTGACCTCCCGGCCGCTCTGGTCAGTCTTGTTGCCCAAAACAATAAAAGGGAAGTCAGATGGGTCCTGAGGCTCGCCCTGGACCAGGAACTCCTTCCTCCAAAACTCCAAGGCGGAGAAACTGGCCTTGGATGTGACATCAAACACCAGCATGCAGCAGTGGGCTCCTCTGTACAGAGGTATACCCAGAGACTGGAACCTCTCTGTACCTGCTGTGTCCCAGATCTGACAAGGACATGGTGAGAGAGAGAGGGCGAGGGTGCATCAGAGTCCTGTTCCTCCTACATGTGGTTTGTTTTTCACAAGTGCACTGAACAGTTACCTGCAGGGTCAGTGTTTCTCCATCTATGTTGACTGTCTTGGAGAGGAAGTCAGTGCCTATCGTGGCTCGGTACATGTTGGTGAAGCGGTGATTCACATATCTGTTCATAAAGGAGGATTTTCCCACCCTGTGTAAACACACACACACACACACACACACACACACACACACACACACACACACACACACACACACAACAGGTAAAGGTGCAGCTCACTCAAATCTGTTTCCCCTCCAACAGACACCCAGCACTTCTTCCTCTAACTACCACTTTAACTACCTAAACGTTTACACGTATGTGGTAATCCATTAAGATTCACGCCTCACAGTTACCAGAAATCAGAGTCCCTGAAAATGAAAGTTAACAACTGTCGGTCGCGCAGTAAAGCAAAACATTTCATTTCATAAAACGAGGGAAAAAAGATTATTAAAACAGAAGCTAGTTGACGTTACCCAGAGCTTCCTATAAGGATTATTTTCAGGGTAACTGGACCTTTTCCTTCGCTCATGTTCAGCTTTGTTTCCACCGGAGCTTCTGCTGCTGATGCTGCCTTCAGATGTTCCTCGTAATTTTGTCTTTCTGTTTTTAATTTGACGTGTGTCACCGTAGGCGTGTTTTTAATCACAGCCCGTAGCCAGGATGTTAAAAACTACTGAGGTTATAAATGCTGGTCCCCCGTTTCTTTCCTTAATGGAGAGTCTTTAAAAAAATGTATATTATTTTGATACTTTTTGACATTATTTATTCAAATCTTCAACTGTATTTTACGTCAAATTATTGGAGAAGGCCTCCAAACATGACGCCTTCTCTATACTGTCAGCAGTGGAGAGAATTTATTTTATTTTTCTTTTGGTCCCCAAGTAGTCAAATGTAAACACAGTAAGTCTTAAGATACTAAAATCAGCCACTTATTTATACCAAATACTGAATGTGGAGTCCTTTAAACTGTTTGTAAAGACTGTCTATGGTTCTAATAATTCCCAAAGTACAGTCACTTCAGTGTTTTTCGTTTAAATAATAATAAGTCATCCCTACTGTAGCACTTCGGTGGCTTATGCTATTGAAGGCATCATTTCTCAGCTGCTCTGTCTGGTTGGCACATTACTGACCTCTGTCCTTTTTCTGTCATCAGACACAGCTGATTTCAGATTCAAGCTAAAAAAGCTGAAATCAGTTATATAAAACATGGAATTTTAACAAAAAGACAACCATAATGTAAAACACAAGATGAATAGATAGATAGATAGATAGATAGATAGATAGATAGATAGATAGATAGATAGATAGATAGATAGATAGATAGATAGATCTACCTAACAAAACCAATAATAAGTGTAGAATGATACATGTCTACAGTTTTTAAAAAGTTGAACTACAAAAATAAGAGCATAAAATGAACTTTATTCAGTACTATGACCTGAGACTGTTGTTGCATATTTTCACAGATTCATATTTTTTCTGGTCATACCTTTTACTTGTTTTATTCCTTTTAACTTTACTGTAAGACAGATGTTGTGGATTAAAAATCCAAAACTCATTAGACATGTAATTTACTGGAAATTGAGTTTAAAACTTTTTCATATTTACCACTGGAGGGCAGTGTAGGCCTCAGGTGATTCAGATTTCTTCCAGGATTTGCTTTCTGTTGGAGCTGGCAGGTGGTGTTACCTGCAATATGTCTGGTGATATTTAAATATTTAAATGTGTGGCTTGGAAACACATACATTTCCACTGAATTCAGTAAATTAAATTAAATTCAATTAAATTAAACACACCAAAAATGCTATATATGACATTTAACCCTCCTCAGTCAACTCATCCGGTGCAGCCAGACTTTGATCAAACTCATAGAACTTTATTTCAAATTCCAGTTTCCCCCTTTATGCCATTTATATCACACAAAGGGGTAAACTGGGTCCTAAAGGGTAAAAATAATTCCATAACATTACAACTGATGGAGACACAACAAAACCTAATGTATATTTTTATGTACATATATTATTTGCACATATTTGCAATATGTACAGTGGGGGTAATCCATGAGAAAAGAAAACATTTGAACTCCCCCACACAATAGCAGTAGGACTAAAGACTAGCAAACCAGTATGAAGGTGTTTAAAAAGTTTCAGTCATATGGGCTGACGTGCTTTTGTGTATGCGTCCTGTTGAGACTGTCAGAGGTGCAGCAAAATATTGAGATGACACAAAGTCAGCAATTTACATAAAGCTATGACATCTCAGTCAGTGGTGCAGGTTTTGGCCACACAGTCACCTGACTTTATTAGTCATTGCAGAGACACATTCATTATCACACTCACAAAACATCACAACGTAATGTGCCAACACAAGCACACAGATACCACATAGTTATTCTTTGCTGATTAAAACTGTAACTGCTGAGAAAAAGGAGTAAAACTAAAGAACGATGGAGAGGACAGTGTGTGTGTGTGAGAGAGAGAGAGAGAGAGAGAGAGCTCTCCTGGGTATGTTGCTGCAGCCCTGCATGGCAGAGATAAGACCACCGCCTACCAAGAAGCCTGTTTCTTGGGAATTAGAAAGCTGTCCCCGAAGTCCACTGGTGACACACAACACCATCCGTCACTCAGCTACAACAGGCTCACAACTGTCCAACAAGACATTCCAGTGTCAGATCAAACTGCTCTGTCGAGATACTGTCTGCAGAACAGGCATGTTGTGTGTGTGTGTGTGTGTGTGTGTGTGTGTGTGTGTGTGTGTGTGTGTGTGTGTGTGTGTGTGTGTGTGTG
>JBBMJY010000018.1:6097862-6147146 GCA_037833715.1 Toxotes lorentzi
TGTGTGTGTGTGTGTGTGTGTGTGTGTGTGTGTGTGTGTGTGTGTGTGTGTGTGTGTGTGTGTGTGTGTGTCTATGCTTGTGTGTGTACACAGGCTCATGTGAGTTACATGGCACAACCACAGATATGCTGCAATGTCCTGTAGGTCTGTGTGTACGTCTGTGTGGCTGTATGACAGTGAGCAGCGGGCCTGTAATTCCTGGCCTGTATCTTTCATCTTGATAGCCTCTTATCAGAGCAGAGCAGCCCGCTCCCACAGCGGCAGCAGCCACATCCCTGCCCAGCTGTCCACACTGCCACAGAGCTCTCATTTCTCTCTTTCACTCATAATATTACTCTCATTCACACAGATTGCTGTGCTCCACATGCAGATTTGCTCATTCCCTATTGGTTTTGATATTATTGTCTCTAAAACAAAACTGTGCACACAGACAGATGCATAAGACACGGTTATTTAGCATCACCAACCATCATTCCATAAACTTCCACGCACCCTGTTCAGGGTCCTGACAAGCTGGAGCCTACCCACCATCCACTGGGTGAGTGGCAGGCTACATCCTGCACAGGCTGCTGGTCGGTCTATCACAGAGCAAAAACACAGAAAAACACATTCACACCTGCAGGCAGTGAAGAGTTTCCAGTCCACCTGATCTCAGGACTTTCTTACTGAGGCCACAGTGCTTACCACAGCATTAAAAATGAATAATACTAGGGGTGTTGCAGTGACCTAATTTTCCCACGTCTTTCTCGTGTCACCCTTTTTCTGCCTGTATGTCTAATTAAGGCAAAAATTGCCCAAAATAAAACTGACCACTTTCTTTATGTCTCGCTGATAATAAATTAATGAAAGACAAGGAAAGAATTTAGATTTTCCCTTCAGTGGTCTGAACCATTCACTGTGGCAATAAATTTAAATGGTCCATTTTAAAATGGTCATGAATCCTGGAAGAAGCTTCTAGAGATAAGAAGTGAGTTTTTTAATTTATTTGTTTATTTTTGGATACATTATTAATCAGTGTTATATACAACTTGACACATCTTAAAAACTGTCTAAATGTCCAAAAAAAAAAAGAAAGAGAAAACCCCAACAAAACATGATCATATGAGGCCACGTGGATCACGAGGTCAGACATAATGAAGCAAGAAAACTGAAATTTCAAAATATAGGTTGATGTAGTCGGTGATTATTATCCTGGATGATTTTTTATGCATCTGATTTCCACTAAAAATATATTGGTTTCTAATCCTCCACGTTCCCTGAAACACTGAGGACATAGCTACCGCCCTGATAAAGAGGACATTTCAGTTCAGCTCTGTGTTTCCTGACACCCATCGGGTCAAACCTTCAGTGGAGTTGTTTCTAACCTGTGACCTTGCTGACCTTTACCATACACCTTATGAAGCAGTTTGTGTTTGTTGGCTTAGCATGGGGATTTTATGCCAAGCAACAATAAACAGGTAACTCGGTTAAAATTGTTGTGCCACAGTTAACAAGACATATATATCGATTTGCATCTGGCCTAACTGATGCAGTTTATCAGCCCGTTGCTACCTTATGAGGATATCATTTCATTTTAACTGCTACTGGTTCTTAAATAGCAGAAAAAGACCCAGTGTTGCAAATTTAAAAAGGGCCTCAATTCTTCCCAACTGTTTTTTTCTCCCCTGATTTCCCTGAAAACTGTAAATGAACAATGATAGAGGAAAGCTGGGGAACTACTTTGACTAGCAAATGACTGGGACAGTGACGGGCTTGTGCTCAGCCAGACCATGTCCAGCCCATATCTCTCCCCCATGATTGCAGCTCTTCTACCTATTTGCATTACTGTGTTCCACTATAAGCTTTGCTGGACCACAAAGAAATTGAGTCTTTGTATTTTATATTTGCTTTGTTTAAATGTCTGTCAAACTCTTTTCCATGTGGGCTCAGTCTTATCAGGGGCTATATGCACATTTCATCAACAGACAAAAAGAACCCGTCCTGTAGGCTGGCTGCCCTGCCTGGAGCTGCTGTATCACATCCTTTAAATTGCATTTATGTGTATATCTGAGTAAACATTAAATCCTACAATTAAGGATATGTCACATAAAACGAGCTGCTCACTTCTTGTCCATCAGTTATACCTAACTGTTTGACAGTAGCCTTGGTTTGGTGCTGATATCCTTTTTATATGTGGAGCTTCCTGAGTGGAAATCATCAGAGATACAAACATGTTATCAATACTATGCTGCATACACACACAGCTATAAAGGAAGAGCAGAGGAACCACGATTTAAGGCTGACACCTTCACCTTCCGCACACGCTTCAGAGGCCCAAAACCTTTGATAAGGCACTGTTTGTAGCATTTGCAAATAAATGACACAGTCAGACTAAATTTGAAATCCATGGCTGTAAATATGTTAGGTCTGCCCTCATACAACTTCTTTCTCTCTGGAAAAAGAGGTGTGTCTTTCAAAAAAAAAAAAGTTGTCCCCAACCCCTCCCACGAACTGTCTCTTAGCCCTAAAACTTTGCTGGTGGTTGGAGAAGGTGTTCTTGTAGCCATCAGCCTATGCTGAGACAGACAGTCAAGCTGTGCCACCTTCCACCTGTCTGCGTACATTTAACCCTGAGTCCTGCAGCTCACCTCACACATCTGTGACATCCACTGAGGTAGGTGACCCCTCCGCTCTTTGTCTTCTTGTTGGTCTTAATGCTCTCCAGTGAACACCAGTGTGTCATTTAATTCATCTGGCAAAGAAAACAAAACCAAAACAAAAAAATCTTCTTCATGATGATGCATTTGTGCATTTGAAACTTTGACTGGTGAGGGTAAAGTATCACCTCAGGTCATTTATTGCTTGACTGACTGTGTCTTGCAGCGACATGAGAGGAGAAGACTTTGCTTTGAAGTGATGGAAATTCTATTTCCTTCTCAATAAAATCGAGACACATTCTCTTACACTTTGATATATGACTTAGATTTTTATTATTTGTAACATTTTGAAATGATTACTTTTTCTTTTAACATATTAGAACGTTACCATGGGTCTATATAAGTGTAGAAATGAGTGATCAAACGAATTTTGATCAGCTGTCAAGCTTTTAGATGTTCTCAGAGTTCAATCATTTTATATCAAATTAAATATCACATCCTGTTTATGTTATATGTACGCATATGTATGCACAGAAATAACTATATTAAATACATGCCCATCAATCTCTCAATTTATTACTGAAGTAAGTTCCTCTGGATAAAGCCGTCTGTAAATGTAAATGGAATGGAAATCGGAATCAAACCTCAAATGAATTAACTGTAATAATAATTAACTTTCTGTGTGAAGCTTAAGTCTGAGGATGAGATTAGTTTAAAATGATTAAATCTGAATCTAAATGTGGTTATTTCCACCTGTTTGAATTTCTCCATTTCTCAGTAGAGTATTCTTTGATCGGCTCTCCACAACTCACTGTCTCACTCTGCTGTGTTTTTACATTTGTCCTGTCTCTCATCTAACAGATTTCTATTAATCAGATGAGATTAGGGCCATGTTCTATCAGTCGAGCTGGATATATTTAGCATTACAATAATGCCGTCTATCAGATTTTCTCACACTTTATCTGACACTATGAGCCTCTTCTCTTTCCTCTAAAGATATGGTGGAAGAGTGGCTTCATCTGTTATGGCAGGTCTCATGGTACAGCTCTACATTTCTGAGTTATCACAGTTTCTGTCACACAGTCATTTCTGGAGTTATTTATTTAGTAAACGATAGCAAACGTGTTTTTTCATGCTTTATTTCCTCGAGACAAAGAATTAAAATTATATTACAATTACACACACACACACACACACACACACCAATGTTGGTCTTTCTGTAGTTGCGAAGACACTAATTAACATAATGCACTTCCTGGCTCCTCACTCTAACCTTAAACCATCACACATTAATGCCTAATCCTAACCCTAACCTAATTCTAATCTGGACACTAAAACCAAGTCTTAACACTCAAACAGCCTTTCAAATTTGTGAGGATCAACCAACAAGTCCCACACCACACCACATTTAAGTTCATTAAAACACCATACAAATCACATATTTAGAAAACCGATGTGAAACAAATCACACAGTTTTCCAAGAAGTGTGGCAGAGGTTGTCGCTATCACTCTGCGAACACAACTTCAGGTGTTCTTGTATTTTATTTTATTTTTAGTTGGAGTGTCGTGCTGTTTGTCCACCCTGCAGAGCCTCCCTGAGGGTGTATATTTTTTGCATTCTTCTAACTGACACACCTATTGTAGAAAAGGACAGTAACTGTTTGGTCACTGGCTGCATCACTACATTTATAGACCCATTTATTTTTAGTTTTTACTTTCAGCTACAGTCAAATGAGGATCCTAGAAAAGGAAGTTTGAAGAAACCTGTTGTCGAGAGACAACTTGACAACTTCAAGTTACCCTGGTTTCTGTGAAGTGAAGAGATGGTGATAATATATCTGCTTCAATCACAGTAACTGTAAATCACACAGTTGTTACTTGCTGTAACCTGTTCCTTTCCAATGTGCCCAAAAATATAAAATCTGAATTCTCCTTTCACTTTAAGAAAAATGATCACGAGAAGATGTATTTGACTGAAGAAGCACTGTCGATTACTTAGGTCCATCCTGTGGTCTTGTTACAGCTTGAGTCTTTCCCCATCAGCATGGAGGATTCCTCAGAGCAGTCACACTGGGTGTCTCCGGCTCTGCTCAGCTCAGATCCTCTGGCTGGTTTCTCCTCTGAGCCCGGCCTGCTGCCTCCGGGGGAAGAGGGTGAGGCTTTCTTCTCCAGCCAGGACACCGACTACTCCGGCCTGCCGTCTTTCTTCTCCAACCCAAGCCACAGCCGAGCACCTTCCACCTACAGACACGGCTCAGGTCAGTGTTCCCACCCACTGTCAACCACCAAATCCACCTCCACATCCTCCCTCCGAATCATGATCTGACTTTATCTATTCATTTGTTCATCTCTATTCATCTGTCTGTTGCTCTCTAAAGTTCGGCAGGTGTTCACTTCACCGAGCCTCCTCAGCAGCCTCCAGCTGCTGGACGGGCCTGCCAGCCACACCCTGAGCTCACCCTACAACCCCCCAGCCTCCACCTGGAGCAGCAGTCCCCTCACCAAGACCCCACTGCACTCACACACCCCAACCTCCCTCTACACTCCAGGAGTCAGCTCCTCCTTCACCACCTCCAGAGATGGATACTCTTCACCGTGCAGAGAAGGCAGGGAGAGCCCCCGGCTTCAGGAGGCCCTAAAGGCCGAGCGTCTGAGTCCCCTGGGGGGGTCGGGGGCCAGCAGCAGCTTTCTGAATCTGACTCCTGCCACTGGGAGTGTGTATGCGTCATCGTCCCATTCCCACCCGCACATGCTGAGCCCCTACAGCTCGTACATGACCAGTCCGCAGGAGTACAGCTCTTCTGCACTGTACTCCAGCCCCGGGGCCTGGATCAGCCCCTCATACTCCCCTAAGCTCCGCAACAAGATGAGGATATCCACTCCAGGTGAGGATACACTGACACACCAGTGAACAAGACAACCTCACAAGAAGGAGTTGCCCAGTTGTCATGGAAATATAGATGGTCAAATTTACATGTCAAAAATGAACTAACGGTCTCAACATGGACGAGAAGCACTCGGGCATCTGCAAAGAAGTGAAAATAAATAGCATAAATGTGGGACAACAGTTTGTTTAAATTGATCAGACATTTACACATAAAATATTTGGAAGATTTTCCAAAATATGTTATAATTTTCAAAATATATATTTTAAAATACATTTTATACATGTTTATGTATTAATAAACCCTTCATATCCTAAAACATGAAGTAATAACTATGTATTTTTGATTCTGAACAGAGGCCAGAGAGTGTGTCAACTGTGGAGCCACAGCTACCCCTTTGTGGCGTCGGGATGGGACAGGCCACTACCTGTGCAATGCCTGTGGACTGTACCATAAGATGAATGGCCAAAATAGACCTCTCATCCGGCCCAAGAAAAGACTGGTACGACCCCATGACTGGTTCCTTGGTAAACAATTAAATGAATAATTTGTTATTGTCAGAGCACTTTAGAAACCCTGATCATTTCCTTTTCTGTGTTTCAGATTGTCAGCAAGCGGGCAGGTACAATGTGTGCCAACTGTCACACAAGCACAACAACCCTGTGGAGACGCAACGCCAATGGAGAGCCCGTGTGTAATGCCTGTGGACTCTACTTTAAACTGCACAATGTGAGTCACTTATCCAGATGAAATTCTCAACTGCACTATATTACACTTTATTTACGAAGGAATCCAGAGACTGCTGCAGAACTCCTTACTCTGTATCTGTTTGTACTTGAAAAGTCAGGAAGCCTCATTCTTTTCTTTACCCAGGTCAATCGGCCCCTCACCATGAAGAAGGACGGCATTCAAACGCGCAACAGAAAAGTCTCCAACAAGAACAAGAAGAGCAAGAAGGTGGCCATGTTGGAGCAGTACTCGGAGGTGACTCAGCCATCCTCTCTGGAAGACAACGGTGGGCCCTTTTCCCTGGGGCCCGGGACTCTCCTGACCTACAGCCACGCGCCCCATCTCATCCCATCGCCCTCCCCTCTGCACCCCTCTGCCTCCTTACCCTACACACATCACCTCAACACCGGCATGGTGCCCACACTAGTGTGAAAACACAAAACGGGCACCTTTGTATATCCATCAATCAGTGCTTGCTTGCCACTTATTTGTGTAGAATTTGTACATATGTGTTTCTACACTGGATGTCACATGAATGGAGTTTTCTGTTTATTTTCACTGTATTTCATTAGAAAACAAGGTTTTGTAGAGATGATCTTAGTCTGACCCTGTTTGAAGTCAGATGAAATCACTCAGCTGGGGTTAGTGCACATGTAAACACACTGATGAAGAAATTCTTTCAGCTGTAACTACAAACACAAATCTGATTTAATAGCCAATATCTGCGCCTCTTTTAATATTCATAATGTGAAATTATACTTTGTCTTTCATAGGTCTGTTCTTGTATTTGCATAATTGATCTTATTTTATTGAACTCTGCAGATGAAATAATAAAGTGTGACTATTTTGCTGAAGTTATGAAGGCTTTTGTTTTTAAAGTCATTTGAATTCTCAGTTCGTCCGTTCAGTTCAGTGAATTGACCGCAGCAAAGCCTCCTGTGTGGTGTTATTGTACTCCCCTGCTCAGGTATAATAGCCTCTTTGTACCGGCAGAGCTCCACTTTGACAGTGTAATTGTACATTGCAGGTATGCAAATCTTCCATTCCGCAGAAGTGACAAATATTCAACTAAAGTGCAACACTTGGCCTGGTTTTATATTTAGACCAGAGTTGCCAGTTGGTGAACAAGTGGGCCTCAAGTTCAAATGCACACACAAGGTCATGTTTGTGTTTGTTATTACTCATCAGTGTTTGTGTGCTCATAAAGGGGGATTTTTTTCATGCATCAAATTATCGCTATCATGTAACGCTTGAATGCAAAGGTCAAAGGCTGTGGGAGATGCTTAATAATGACTTTTAACAACATGTTTCATGACATCATAGCTCTTTACAAGGTGTTTTATTTCTTCCTAAAGAGGCAAAAGACAGAAACCAGGAAGCTGAAAACTCAAAGTGGCTCATATTTATCAGAAGGCTCTGAATGCCCTGAGGTGAACTGCGTTTATGTCACTGCTCTGACTGCTCCAGATAATGAGTGGTCAGATCTTTCAGTTAAGCAAAACAAGCTAAATGAAAGTACAACAGCTCATAATCATAAGTTACTTAAAGAGTCAAAATAAAATAAATGTGTTGGTTGTGCAGCAGAATGACCCCTGTCCCCTGACTTTTATTATTATTAGATATTATATTAAAAGGTTATTATTACTAATATTAAAACATGCAAGACAATTTACTGTTGTAGCTTGTCAAGTTGTAGGTCATTTTAACAACTTCACATACCGTAGCTCATCATATGTATTTGAAAGATCTTAATAGTAAAAGTACCAATAGCATATAAAGTGTTTAGGAGAATAAAAAAAATGCAGAGTACAGGTATCTCAAAATTATACTGACGTAATTTTATCATGCTATTTTATGTAGATTTTAGTTTACGTTTACTAATTTGCTTCTCCGCATTTAATTTTCAGACATGTTGGGTTACTGTGATTGTTTATATCCAGATTATTCCAGTCAGTGAAACAGATATAAGTGTTGTTAATCAAACTTGTGGCCAAAGTTCTTTGACAGACCTTGTAGTAAAACACAACTGAAAATCATTACAAAGAAAAACATTAAATGCATTATAATAGTGCCATAGTGCCATTTCCTCGGCATGTTATTTAAAATGCCACGCAGTAAACACAGCTCAGTGGTACGTATGTGTCGTGTATTTTTTATGCTGAGCAGCAGGGTAGGGGTAGCTCACTCAGGACTGGGGGATGACTGATAAGTTATCACTGAGGCCACAGACACCCAACCATCCACCTGCTGCTGGCACCGCCACTCTTACACTCCCTGTCAGTTAACAAGAGAGAGGCACCGTGTGCACTTTAGGTATTTAAACGTGACACTTGACAGAGTTATGATAAACACATAAATATATCAGTGGTGTGATCTGAGGGCCAACAAAGGGCTGTTGTGGGCAGATCAGTGGCGTTCTGGATTTGCTCCCTTTGTTCGCACAAAGAATTCACTCACCATTTCAAAAATCAGTATGTCATGTTTGGGTTCAATGACTCCATCCTTGTTTCATAATGTGTGGGCAAACACACAATGCTTCACTTGACACAAATCTATAAATGATCACTTACATCGCTGCGTGTGTTTTCATGGTCGATTTCTACATGCTTCACTGCAGACCTCAGGGAGAAATAAGACTTTCATTTATGTGTTTGGTTTCAGCTTCATGAGCACGGCCCTGCGAACACCTGGGCACAGCACCCACTCGTGACACGGTATGATACACACTCTCACACACAAACACACTTCTGAGTGCACTGGTGATAAACCAACTCAGGGGAAGATATTTTGATTATAATAATTATTTTGTGAAGTTGCAAATCAAACAGCTGACTAAATGCCATTAAAACAGCTGATATTTTTTCTTGGTCTCACTACTTCACTTTCATGAACAGTCAGTCATTATTATGCTTAACACCTCCTGATTTCCCCAGGACCTTATTGATGAGAATTCAATGTATTGATGTCCTGTAAATTAACATAAACAGATGAGGGGTTATCAGAAATCAATTTACCATATGTACCCAGAGTTTACCCTAAATCACACATGTAGAGAAACCCCATCATTTCCCTCTGCAAGAACGAGCAGAATCAGTCAAAGTCATTCTGAGACAAGAAACAGAGTGCAAAAAAAACATGAATGTTTGTCCATAATTTATACTCTTCCTTAACTGTCTCTATCTGCTGTTTATCTGCTGCAGCCGCCAGCTCTGCTCTGGGGAAATGGCAACAAATGACAGGGATAGATTAGCAACCACAGGCCTGCTCCTGTTCACTCACATGGCCATCCGTTAGTGGCCTTTTCTCTCAAACTGAGAGCAAGTCTCTTCTTCCATTCTGCCTGTTTTGTCTTTAGTTGTAGGAGAAATATTTACAACAGGGAAGCAAGTAATTTTATAATTTTACAGGAGTTGTTTTATCTTTGACTAGGAAACGCTTCATCTCAGACTAAAGCCACCCCTGTGCAAATTCAGGTTTTGTCATTTCAAACACCATTCCTGGAGGAGGAAGCAGATGCATGTCTGACAAACAGAACATGTCAACACCTCACTGTCACATCTACAGTGAGAAATGTGTTATAACTAAATGCAACTGGCTTAGCCTGATGTATAGCACTGTCATTTTTGAAATATCTGGTACACAAGCACCCCCAAATGGTAAAAACACAACACTGCAGCTCCAGTATTTCTCCTCAGCTGCAGCTACACAGAACCAATAATCCTCAACACTGCAGGTCAGCGATAACAGCCATTAATGTGTGCGTGTAGTTTTCAGTGTCATCTGCTTTGTTGATGAACTGAATATGAACTTAGAGGAGAACACGACATCTTTACTCTTCAAACTATGTAGAATACAAAATAACACACTCTTTATAAACTAAGATTTTGTAAATGTAGACATATTATATACTATACTTGATATACTTGTCTCTATGATGGCATACATGTGTGTTAGTGCATGTTATCAAAAAAATAAAAATATGATGTATATATGTGGAATGTGTCTGGTTAAATACATTATTAATGCATTCCATTATGTGCAGTATTTTATTTTTAACAGTTTTGGAAGGTGGACATATATTTGTGATTTGTTTTACTTGATGGATTTGTTTCTGTATTTATCAGCCTATTTGTATACATCATACATCATATAAGGGTGTAGTGACTATGTTTAAATATTTTGACCAGCCCAGATCAACACGCTGTCTGTTCAAATAAAATAGTTTGGAGTCAGTGTGCAGAGGTTATTCTTTTCATCAACGCTGAATATGAATTAATCCATGAGATAATAAATTAGAGCTTTTTAGCTCAATTATAACAATGCATTATATGTCCCAAAGGATTCACAACATTGTCTGCTTTTGTTAAGATTCTGTAATCAATAAACAGAAATCTGTTTCATCTCTACCTGGATAAAATAACAATATGGGCTTAAAATGTACTTTTCCAGCCTGTCTAGTACTTTTCTTTATGACATTAATAACACATTTTTACAGGAACATACAACAGTGCTGTGAGCTCTATGGGAGATTTAATACAGTTTGATGGACTCAGGACTCAGTTTGGCAACATAGTACAGATGTGTGTGTATTTTTTTTAATACAATCTACACCAACAAAACAAAATTAAGACACAAGAAAAACATAAATATATTTATTTTTAAGCATGCCTTAACTCCAGTACAGCCAACAAAAGGAGCTTACACAGTGAAAAGGAAATATAACTTATATTTTCTGTCCGCTGTCAGTTTTTAAGTAAAATTTGTAAAAGTGAAAATTGGTCCTTGGATAACACACAAAGAAAAACTAAAAATGAGCAGTCTCATCAAGCCACGTCAGTCCTTTTCACTGTTCCTTAGCTTATCAGGTTCATTTAAAGCACTTCCAGTCTGGCGAGTTAACAGCCTTTAACGACTGAAACTCTCTGCTGTGTGTTAAAAAAAAAAATTAAAGACACAGGATAAAGCGGGGTGAGAAGTACAACAGCTCACCAAGCTACATATGATGTACACTCCCACAAACTGCTTTAGCTAATCCACATTCTGTCAGTGCACAAGCAGACTGGGCTTTTTGTAAACATTAACTATTTAGTTGTATTTGTGTTGGCGTAGCATTACACAGGGAGCACCGTGGTGAACGAGATGCAGCATCTTCACTGTTTCTTAGCGATGAGCACACCGATCAGCACTCCTGTTAGCAGCCCCACTCCAACTAGCAGCCATCTCCTCATAGTCTCCCGAGATCTCCTCGCTTCTGCAACGGCATCTTGCCCAAAAATCTCAGCAAAGCGGTCCTACAACAGAAAATTGAATTAAGAAAAAAAACAAAAACAAAGAGGCAGAGGAATTATCTAAATTTCCTGTTTGTAATCTAAGGTATTGTGACTGCTGTATAAAGAAGGAAAACCTCAACATATTGTTGACAAAAAAAATTGTTCCTGAAAAGTTTTTCAAATTAAATATGCAAATGGAATTTTTTTGGTCTGCAGTGGATCCAAACAAAAAATAGTAAATTTTATATTTTGAAATACTACAATGTATGGATAATATTAAAAACTCTTACCTTTTAGAAGTTGTACGAAATAACTGAATTAAGCATGAGCATAAAGATCAGTGGCAAAGTGTTTTATGCTGCAGGAGTAGTCTGAGGCATTTTAGGGAAATTTTGACATGTTTTTTCCAAATTCCTCGGAGTCACCTTGGAATAATTTGTGACTGTTGTGCATCCAAACCGACTGCTGTTGCCGTCCCCTATGAGAATCAAGCTACAAACTTTTGAGAGCCACTAATTGTGAGTCACAGTTAGTGATGCACGGATCCAACTTTTTACACTCCAGATAATTCCAGTACCTCATCCTGCCAATGGAGAGCACTGGTCTAACAGCATAGCACTTTCTTTCTCCACATTTAAGATCTTTACACCTCACTGAGTGGAACTCCTGGAGGATCGTTTTCATGTATCATGAAGCCAGGGACTCTGGCTGCTGTAGCACTAATGCACCGATGGCTCACCGTAACAGAATGAATGTAATGAATGTAATAGCACCCAGTCTCCTTCGTAGGATCAGTATTGCCGCAGATTCTGATTTGTACTGGATGAACACAGTCACAGTGCGTAAGTACAGCTGCATGTTGAGTTTTTCCCCTGAGGACTCACCCAGCCTCCTTGGCTCTGGATCCACGGACTGAGATGCTCATCCAGATACATGGTCATCCAGTCTGCGATGCGGGAAACCAGCTCGCTCATATTCTTCTCAACGCATTCCACACACAGTACACCCCCAAAGCAAAACAGGCCCACTATACGTCCCCAGTTGACTCCATCTTTGAACACCTCATCCATCACACTCTTAAAGCTGTGGTAGGCTGTGTCAGGAGTGATGTCAAGCTGAGAGGAAAGGTCACTAAATGCTTGTGTGAAGAGCAGTTCAAACTCGTCAGCAGAGTCCCTCAGAGCTGCCTTTACAGCCTCTATGCCACCACACGGTGGTAATGACGCCCCTGGCTGACCACTCCTGCCCCTGCTGTTGACCAGCAACCCATTACTGGCTCCTGCGTTGGCCTTGTCTCCCTCAGTCCTTCCACCAGCATCCTCCGGCCTCAGCAGTGAGGTTTGGTAGTTCCTCTTAGACAGCTTGTACCTTATAAAGAACTCCACCAGCTCTCTGTTACTGTACGACATTATTTCCACACTGTGAACCTCCAACACACAGCCAGCCTAGATGGACCCCAAGGTTTCACCTGCCATCTCTTTCAGTCTGTCGGCTGTCATATTAGAGCTTCTTTGCCTTATGTTGCAGCTTGCAATAGCAGTCTGGAAGCACAGGGGGATGAGAAATGGTTACAATTCATGTCAGCACATATTTTGCTGCCTGTGCTGCTGTATTTTAACATCCACTGATTTCCATTCGTTTCTGTAGTATATGAAAATCTAGTAGGAGACTCTTGAAACTTAATTTGTGTAATCCATCAAGTCTGCATACATTCTGGTCAGTCACATTATTATTGCTGCGTATTACAGTTTCAGCGCAGCTTGATCTAAAATAACTGCACTGCATTAGCACACAAAAACAATGTGAAAAATGACCAAAAAAAAAAAACCTCACCCAGACTTGCCGTCTCCTGCATGAGTCAGCAATCTGCTGATAGATTTTCGTGATATACAGAAATGAATGGAGACGGATGGATAACTGGGATGGTAAGAACTTCGCACCCAAAAACTGAAGCAATTATTTGAAAAGAAATATACGCTAACAAACGTTAGCTAACTAGCTGACTTGTAAGATTAGGATCATGAAGTAAAGAAACACTAAATCGTTCCGATGTATATCAAGCCAAATGTGTGCGTTTAGATGCCAGCCGGCCACCGCTGACAGCTCTGGCTGCAAGTCACGTAGATACTACCAGTTTTAGCTTCAGGTGCTAACTAGCTGTTTATAAACAGTCCAAAGGAAACGCATCAAAACAACTACAAACTACATCCATGGGAGTGGCCAGAGGCAGTAATCATTGTCAGGTATACTTACAACTCCTTCAAGCTTGTTTTCCCTCTGAGAGCGCAGCTACAGGGTCAGTAAAAGCTGTAGATGCGCATGCAGACACAATATGGACATTATTGCAGCTGCAGACTCTGTGGCCTGGACAGTGATGCACGCTGGCGGTTGGCCAATTCTGCTACTGTACCAGCCAGATGTCCCGCCTCCCGTTGCTCCTGCACCAATCAACGTCTCAGATACACCGGAAATTAGGGGGCCCGTGAAATGACATCAGAATCATTCGAAAAGGACGTAAAATACGTTTGTTGTATTCACGTTTCACACCGACTGATCTGAATGGGCTGACTCCAAGCCTGCGACTGCTAGTTTGATCTTATTATCTTCGAAATAAAACACTGTAGCACCCTAATTACAAAAAAGAAGCTAAGGACACATATTGATTCATTTAATTTCAAACCCATTAACTTCAATTTGCTTACTGGAGTCCTTTAGATTAAAAGCGTTTGCAGTGTTTTTACTATTGCACGACTTCTTATAGATAAAGAACTATAACTTATTTAACTTCAAGCACACAAACTTTTCATTTATTATTTTGAAATTATGAATTAACACAGTGGAGATGGGTGATAAAAGTTAAGGGGGGGTGTGACCTTTTGTTTATCATAACATCCACTTAACATAAATTAACTTGTACAAAGGCATGTATTTAGGGAAAATTTGACATAATTCTCTCTCCCTCTAACTGTACCCTAAAAAAACTTGACTTAAAAAAAATAAGACTTGAACCCGTTTTGCTGATCTATTTAATTTTTAAAGCTCCATTATGTTCTGGTTTTAAAAATGTTTTCATAAGACCTGGCACAAAAGATAACTGCCAAAGAATGAGTGACTGGTGAAGGGAGAAAAAAAATATGTTTTTATTAAACAAACATATTTATTAAAATGTGTACATAAGCTATTAGCATATCCTACACTTTCTAAATGTGAAATGACAACATGTTACAGTTCTTTGTCACAGTTGAGGAACAAAAAAACCTATGGAAATAGGGAAATTGGCATAATCATAAATGTTGTGACTGTTAACCAGTGAATGACACAGATTTCATGAAGAGACTAACAAAGAACAATGGCTAAAATATATACAATGTCACTTACATATGTCATATATTTCTGCACTATAATGCATCTCTTTTTTTCCTTCCTTCCGACACTGGTAACGAGGACAACATGTGGAAATAGTGTTTTAGTGACCCATGCCATTTGACCAAATATTTGTGATGTGTAACTGTCTGTAGACCTGGTTTTTCCTTCATTTTAGTTAATACACTCCCTTAAAAATGAACTGTTACCCAAGGCACACTGCTAAGCAGGCACACTAACAGAAAGTTATCCAAGCATTTGTTTTCCCATCTTGCAAAGAGCTATCCTTCTCATCTGTCTTCACAGATTTTGTCTCTTCTGTCAGGTTTGCCGGCTCCTTGAATTTTACATTCTCGTGTTGGTTCGTGTCAATGGTTCCATTCTCAGTAGGTCTATCTTCTGTCTCTGATTCACTGTCTGAGTCAATGGAAATGGTTTCTGTGCATGTACTGAGTTTTAAGGTACAGTTTAGTGTTTCACACTGCTTGTTTTGGTCTGTGTTTGGAGTGCCAGACTTGAGGCCTCCACATCTCCCCAATGAGGAGCCCTCCATCTTGCTCTCCTCAAAGATCAGCTCGTGTTTAACTTTCTTGAGAGCCTGCATGTCAAAGCCAAGCAGCACAGACACCTTCTTGGTCTCACAGTGTCTCTCACACATCCTTTGCTTGTTCGCAAAGTGGCTAGAAATGTCAGATTTCCACAGCCAAAGACTTGCAGACAGCTTGTCCTCTTCCTGAGGAGAAAGGTAGGGTCGCCGGTTGAAGTAGGCCGTCAAGAAGTCTTTCCTGGCCTCATAAGTCTTGTGCTCATAGCTTCTTGGATCCAGAGCAAGGTCATCTGTTTCAGCCTGATTTCCAATGGTGGTGGAAATCTTTGACTCCTTGCTCAGTTTTAACCTCTTGGGGTTGGATGTGCCCTGCGTTGGTGGCTGCCTCTTGAGGAAGCCAGCCCCGGACGAGTTGAGAGTCAAGGCAGACTTGAAGCCTTGGCTTGCCTGGTTCCTACCCACAGCTCGGCACTGCACGAGATGCAGTGTTATTGTGGACGCCACCATGTTACTGGTATACACTCCTAAGCAATGAATGCACTTGTATGTCATCTTTTTTTCAACAGGATGCATTGTTTGGAGCACCTGGTGCCGCTCCCTCAGATGCATGGCCAAAGCATCAGAGATGGGACCTTTGAGGATGGTGAAACACAGCGGACACAGCGTCTTTCCCACCTCACTATTGTGAGTCGTTGAAGAGAAGCTTCTAGTATGAGGTTCACTTTTCTTCTCAATCATCCTTGGAGCCGTTAGCTTGACCAGAGGTGGAACACTGTTCTGAGCAGGTGCAGGCTGATCTTGACCATTGATAGATTCCTTCATGTTAAAAGTGAGAACAACAAGCTGAACATTACTGGACTTATCTTGTTTAATGGTAAGATCAAAGGTTAGCGGTGTAGCACCAGGTGGTCCAACAAAGTCATCGGGATGAGCCTGAGCCACATGTTCCATGATTTTTTCAACATTGTGGAAAGCAGAGTGGCACTGAGGACAGGTGAGCCCGTGGATTAGCATGTGATTAAGGAGTGTGTCACTGGGCAGATAGCGGTTGCAAAGCAAACACTTGCTAGTGAAGTTGTGGATTTTCATGATGTACTTGGCGAGTGCCCACACTTTCTTTGCCTTGTGCGCATTCTCAAAATGAGCACTATAGAGGTTTTCAGGAAAAAGCTCATTGCAGACTGTACATATCTTCCACTTCTGTGTCTGGGCTGTGTTTACACCAGTAGCATTATTTTCAGCCACAGTATTGCCAGGAACTGTGACACGCACCTGTTTGGCTACAATGGGGGACTGATTTTTAATAACAGGGACTGCTGGCTTTAAATAGCCAATCACTGGCTGTGCCGTTGGTTCAGCTCTAAGTGGGTGGCCCCTGTTAATGATCAGAGGGGTCTTCGGAGACATGACTGGTAATGTTTGGGACCTGGAGACAACAATATTGGCATGTCCAATCATGGTGGTGACTTGAGCACCAATGCGCTCGTGGTACTCTATAACATGTTGTACTAGAGCCTCGTAATTACGTGTGGAAAACTGGCAGCGTTTACAGAGTATGTTGTTACCATTGACAGAATTAGCACCATTTTTGAGAGATGATTCAGAAACCATACCAAGATATGGAGAAACAATATGCTGAAAATGTTCCCTGTAGATGTGCCTTCTCACAACGTTGTAGAGAGTGTCCCGGAAGGTGCATTTTTTGCAAAAGTACATTGCTCTCTCCACTCCATCTCCCTGTCTGGCTCTATCCAGATATGTTTTGTCCTTTTTTCGTAGTGCTGTTCTCTGTGAGCTCCCATAGTTCTGCCGTGCTGAACTGGGTATGTGGAATATTTTAACATGTGTCTCCAAAGTCCTCTTGCTTGCAGTGAATGTGCAGTATGGACAGTTGAGCAGAATTTTACTCTCAAAGATTTTCCTGTGTACATTGCGGAAGTGATTCTTGTAGCCTGAGTAGTACTTGGAAGAAAACGAGCACTCTGTGCAGCAAAATGGCTTTGATCTGTATTCCTAACAGACACCAGGAGCAAAAAAAACCAATAGCATTAAGATAGATATGGTGATTTGTGGATAAACATTTGAAAACAGTTTGAACAGAGGAATAAGATTTACCTGTGTTTTAGAGTATGATGGATCCCATGCGCAGATATCAAGGCAAAGAGTGCCCTTTACAAATTGATCATTCGGGCAAAACTCTTTAAACTCCTGTGGAAGTAGTTGATTCATTGAAAAGATTAACATACATTTGTTATACTCAATAAGTGTTTATGTACAGCAGCATACGACAGTTTTTCATTAATTGCCACACTGGCGTTTGACAAATTCTACTGAGCTAGCACGGACTTCAGTTATCATTTCCTTCACATCTGAGATAAAATATTTTCTAAACAGATAAAAAGACACTACTCACACTTGCAACTAGACTTTTGAAACATGAACAACACTGTCAATAAATTCCATTATAAGTAATAATACTTAGTTTAATATAGAGATTCCACAAGACAACACATGCAACTAAAACTAGACTCACCTCTGCTGCCTCCCTGCAGTACTCCAGGCCAATGTCTCCAAGTGCTTTTTTCACTTGTTTTCTAGCTCTCCTGATTTTTGTGAGGTTATTCACTGGCAGCTGATACATCTCTCCTGACAGGACATTACTGATTAGTCAGAGGTTGGTTTCATGTAAATTCTCAAATATATTACACACTGTAACACTATGATTCATTCACAAACAACATAGGAGAGCGGCCTCATAAAACAGGCGACTCTCGGTGCTTGACTCTATTCCACAAATCATTGTCAGCATGTTTACTTATGATGCCAAATAGTGTTATCCATGTTCAAAGCGCCGGTCTCTTCAGGGGCCCGGTGCAGTCTCTGTGTACATGCTTCACTTTAGCCCTCTTCACTGATTCAGTGCTGGTCTGACCAGAAATACTGAATCAGAGAGCAGGTCTGTCATCTTTCCTGCTCCACTATGTCCAGTGGTTTCCGGACTCGGGATCTATAGAACGTGTTGTGCTTTGCTTTGTGTGCTATCGTTACTGTGTTAGCCTTAATTAGCACTGTCAGACTGGTCACTCACTTAGCTCCAAAGCTAGCGATGCATAGCCGTCTGGCGTTATTTATGTCTCCATTTCCACAGACCAGATCCATCCATGCGTTTCACTCACCTTATGATACGTCTGAAGACTAGCTTTACACGGGTTCTCTCGCTACATAAATGGCTAACAAAGAAGTTAAGTGGCTGGTTGGGACGTGCAGACTGATGGTGATGTTCGGTCTCCTCAAAACCGGTGCTGATGCTCAGCAGCTCCACGGCTAGCTAACGACGCTGGCTAGTTAGCAGTCACATCTGTTTTGCTGCAGCTGCTAGCTAGCTGGAGGGACAAAAGGGTGGGCAGGGTGGTGCATATCTTATGAAAACAATAGACTCCAAAGTGAAGACTGCCAGCTCCACCCGGTGTCCTCGGAGTACTTATTTTACTGGCACCGGTGGTCAGGCCAGCTTGTTAGCTAATGTTATCTATTCCAACTGAGCAACTCTCAAGCCAAAATGGCGACGACAAAAAGACGGAAGTCGTAGCAGGGAGCAAGGCAGAGGATGGATGGACAAAAGTTTGTATTCATTGTGGTCGCAGTGGTACAAGGCTTTATTTTAAATTATGAAAATGCTAACATTGTACAGGAATTCACGTTTATTAAAAACCAACCCTTTAGCAGTTTACTTACTCTTGGCGCAACCAACACAACATTTTCCAATGGTTTCTTTCCCACAAATGAGCACATCTCTGGCCCCGTAGTCTACGTCTTGTAAAAGACTTTTCATAGTATTATTTTATTTCAGTTCCAGCAGATTGTATCTTAAACAGGAGGCGGGCGTAAGGTCATTCCAGTGGTTCCATCATTTCCAGTACAACAGTGCGAGGCCCTGTCATCACCAGCTTGGTGATGGTCCTGTAGTCCAGGTAGAGAACACACTGTCCGTTCACCTGGCACACAAACTGTCGGACCTAAAGAAGATTATATCAGGCACATAGTTCATGTTTTCAAGTCCCTTGCAGTTATAATATAATTTTCTCTTTCTGTGCCATGTGTTCAACATAGTTCTTACCTTAACTCCAGCAGCTGCTGCAGGGCTTCCAGGGTCAACAGCCTGCACATAACAGGGAGCCATACCTCTGACGACAAAGCCCCAGCCAAGGGCATCTCCTAACACCTGGCATCGAGGCAAGAGATAAATTACACATTGGAATTAGTATAGTATAGTGCTTGATGAGATACAATTTCACAAATTCAGATGTAAAACTAATCTGTCTGAAATAATCTGGACTACGAAGAGGTCTAAGTGTTACTGCCTTGTTTTAAGTGGGTCACAGTTGAGAAGGGCCTCATGTTGATATCACAAAACCTGAAGTTTCCATTGTAAAGAAGTAGTTCAGCTTTGTTTCTTAATGGTATCACAGATAAAGGCATTAAGGTTCTACCTCATGCTGCTCAACGTGCCTTAAATTGCCCCCCGGGGACAAATAAAGTTTTCTGAATCTGAATCTTAATTACCCACTTTTAGACTTGGGGGTACGTTGTTCAGGTTATACTGAATTAATACAATAAAATCCCAGAAACTGCGGGAATCTAAGGTCATAAATAGCCCAGGTTAAACCACTACAGTAACTCACCGTCAACACTCTCTTGATGAAGGGTGCACCAGGTGCCAATAACTCTTCACATGTAAAATTTCTTCTAAGGACTGTAATATCATGAAAAGATTTTGTTTATGTGCTTTCACAGGCAAGCCTGAATATACAAAATACCAAAGCTTTAATGACATTTTCAAAAATTTGTCTCATGGAGATTAATTACATGCTTGCCTGATTTAGGATTGCATCGCACCACTGAGGTTGAAGACAGCTGGACAAGAGGTGGAAATTCAGCAGAGTGAAGCTGAAGGGAATTCAAGCTGCCTCGACGCCCACTTGTGACCTGTTTCAGGTCTGTATTCGACCCTACTATAATTAAATTAGTCGTGAAGTTCTTATGCAATAGTTAGCATTCACAGCAAGGTGTATAAAGTTCAAAGAGGGCAGAGAATTCAATTTTTTTTTTTACCAGACTGGAAAGCACTGTTGCCCTCCTGCGGTGAGCTTTTGCGCAGAACAAATGGACTCTCAGAATGATTGTCTTCTTGTGCCGATGCTGCCACACCTTCATCATAGTCCTGCTCATTTTCATTTAACAGTTCAGATAGGCGCCGACGGCGGCGAAAATTGATACAGAACTGATAGAGTAGTCCACTGTCAAAGAAATCACGCTTCTTTGCCACTAGTGGTGGGAGTGAGAGAGAGAGAGAGCACCAAGCAACAATGGAGCACTTTTAAGAATTAATGGAATTTTTGACAGTCGATGAGTGTATTTGCTTTAGATTGCAAAAGTCTCAGTTGGCCACCCACTGCTAGCAGCCACTGACAGCCCGCTCATTTCTAGTGTCATACATCAAAGGGCAAATGAGGGCTCTCCTCACCGTGGTGAATGATGCCATGCTCCTGCAATGCACGGCACAGCTCTAGTCCCCGACGCCGGCTCTCTGCCTCCCCGTTCTGAAGGAGCCAGTCAATCAACTGGCAGCCAGGAAAGGAGCGCTGATATGCAACACCATGCTCCTCTCTCATCTGCAGAATGGAGTTCTTGTCCCCTATGAGACTGAAGACACAGACACAAAAACACAGATCAGGTTTCTCATAACATGCACATTGCTTTAAAAATATGGAAGGATCATTCAAACACACAACATTACCAATAATGCAGTACATCTGACAGGAGGATAACTGTAGTGCTGGGTCGGAAATTTTGACCCAAGCTTATTAATCAGTACTTATGCAGTCATTAGTATGATTGATGTTACACTTTAAAGTCAGCTGATCCTGCTGAACCAAGAGACTTCCAGCCCAAACACAGCGGCTCTTACTGTTCATACAGCCGTTGCCCTCGCATGAAGATTTTCACTTCTGTATTGAAGGGAAATGTGCCATCGTCCTTGCGGAAACGGTACAGCAGTTTGGCATCCTTGAACACTGGCCTCTTATCACAGACTGAGAAAAGGCAGCACACAGTTTCAAAAAAGACTTGAAATTAGCGGGTGTCTAACAAAAGTGCTTCCGTCTTACCGTGATGAAAGATGTCATGATCCATGAGGTGCTGCATGAGACGGACAGCTGTTGCTCGATCTGGAGTTTCCTTATGGCTCACAAGCCAGTCTATAAGCTCCTGTGCTACGAAACAGTTAGGATACGTGCGCAGGTGGTAGCGTCGGTCCTTAATCAGTTTTCCGTCGTGAAGTCTCAACCTTCAAATGAAGTTCAAAATAACCATAATCCTAACTTGAAACTGAACATCAGCCACATGTCTAAACTTAAATTTCAAATCTTATTTTAAGCATTTGTTCTATTTTAACTGTTTACATTTTCAGTCTGTCTTTCGCCATCTGCTCATACCTCAGTTGTTCTCCAGCTATCATGACTTCAGCTTTATGTTGTCTAGCCATGGCTTTTCTCCTAATGCTACTTGTTCGCTCCATGTTTGTTATCTCTGGAAGAGAAAGTAAGTGAAGCTCACTTTTAGTTATGATCTTTTGTGTTGACAAAATAGCACCTGAGACACACAGAACCCCATTTGCCATGTGAGATAGATGTTGTGTATACAGAGAGAAAGAGAGACAAAGAAATGGTGCATCTCTGTGAGGATGCCACAGAGAGATGACATCCTAACTGAAGACTGTCCATTGACATAAATCGTGTTGAAATTCAAGTTTTTCTCTTTCTCTGTTTTCCTTTCTTAAGGCTGAAGCTGTCACTATTTCTTCATGGCTGTTCTGACAGTACGTACGACATCTTTGGTTTGTCCCTTGTCCACATGATTAGCCTTTTCTAACTGCCTTCATGGCACTAATCATCCAGTTACAGCCAGCTAATGGATGCTGTGATGTATTCTGGGTTTTCTGACACTGGTTTTGAAGGGTTTGTTTATTTTAGTGTTACAAAAATGGACAAAACTTATCTGTTATCTTGGGTATATATGGATGTTACAGCTTCATAAAAGACACATTGTTACATAGTGAGCAAAGAGCCAAAAGATAACGTAAAGATAACGTAAAGAGGCATCTTTGTCTGGCAACAGAAAACCAGAAAGACATGTCAGTGACAGCACTTGTTTATACTCAGTCAGTGTTGTAACTGATGACAGCATGGGTCATGTAAGTGTACCTTGTGAATACTAAAAGGGACTGCTGCCTTAAGTTCAACATCTCGGGCAGCCTTTCTTCTCAAGCTGCATGTAAATCTTGGTTACTTCAATAGGATTGGCAGACCTACATCCCAGCTATAACTCCAATCTTACAGGGCAATTCTGGTGATATTCTGTATTTTCCTTATTGTCTACAAATTCAGTGAACAGAGAAAGAAACAACAATAATTTGATCCTACTAACAAGTGTCGCCTGTGTAGCCAAAGCCTGCTCTAGTTTTTTCCCCTCTGCTGTAGAGCTCTCCTATTGTCCAGCAACTATTAAAAACACATGAATGAGCCGTAAAATTCTAAAAAGATTGTTGAACTATGACAGTATTAAGAGACAAACTAATATGGTTTGGCTTTTCATGGTATTTGTTGACAGTAACAAACAAATATACAATATTGCCGGGTTATGCTTTAGCTTCAATCATGTGGTAAATAGTTTTAAACTAATATCTATGTTCCTGTAAGAGCTTATTGAGCTACTGATGTTCTGATAATGCACCCATTTTATTGGTTATATTGGTGCATGGACATTAAGTTTTGTTTAGAAGGTGTGCCTGTTTCTTCGCATCCGTTTTGTGGCGAAATATGATCTGACGGTCTGCTGGTGATGTGCACTTAGTCTGTTAGCATCCTATCATTAGCACAAGTTATACTACATATAGTGACCTTGCCCTGCTGGCATAAATGTGTCCCTGAGCCATCCTCACCTAGTCACACTGTCTTCTCTTTTCCGCTCTTCCCAGCAACGAAAACTGCCCAAAACAGTCCCTCGCTGTTCTCGGGCAGCAATTTCTATTGGTTTTGGCTTGAGTCCTCTATTTTGTCAGTGAGGCTTTCACTATCTTCGGAGTAAGCAGTGTGGGTCACAGAGAGGGTCACCTCAGGGCAGGAACATTGGTTAACCCTTTGATATCCTGTGCAGTTGTGCCACCTCTGGACACCACTGGGGTGACTGGCCTGAACTAGGCTGGGGACCCTGGATCATGGCAGAGATGTTAATTGTGTCTGAGCTGCTTTGGTAAAACTTCTCTGGCTGTCAGGTTTTGGGAGTCGACCTATTGTAAAATCAGCAAGTGGCTAAGGGCCCTCCCACATGTGTTTTAAACCCTGTGTGCACATTTTCCACACAGTATGTACACAGTCCTACAGACCAGAGTTTATAGCATTGTAACTCTGAAAACAGGGATGATAGAGGGAACCTGAAAATATCCCAAAATCAAAACAAATCAAAACAGCAATAAATGTACAATTAAGAAAAATAGTTACTGGAAGGAGCTAGAAGGCCCCGCGATATGATGATGATGATGGTGATGATGATTTCTAGTGAACACTCAATTTGTTAGTTTATATATGAAACACGAGCCCCAGTTTACTGACTAGAGAAATACAATCTCTCTCTTGCACTCGTGGATACTGACATTGAGATTCCTGTGTAGTGTAGACGTTTGGCCACAAGATGTCAGTATTTAACCGTGACTAACTAAGGACCACTGACAGTTACAATAGTGCCAAACGAATTGTCTTTTTTGTTGTTTACGTGAAATCATGCCGTCGCGGAAATATGTTAATTTATCACGGATTCAGAAATAAATATAAGCCAAATTAAGATTTAAAGAATAATTCAAATTGTCGTTCCGTCATATTAATAACCTACAGATTTATAGCAGACAAAAGTAATTCCATATGTATAATGGATTTACTTAACAAATATTCAAAGACTTGTTTGCTGCCCAAACAAGTCTGGTTACGTAGGTATTTGGCCCTTTGACTGGACTTTATTCACACTGATAATATGAAAAATCCCTGTGGGATAAATAGACTAACATGTAAAATGGAGGACAAGTCGAACAAAAAATAAAAAACATACTACAGAAGAGAAAATGTGCAGCTCTGCATTTATAGGTTTTGGTCAAATGATCCTCACGAACGGCTCGCGTGGACACACTCGTAGCAGCTTTTATGCAAATTGTCCTCTTGTGCGTGTTTTCATTGGAGAGCAGCGTGGAGGTGTAGTCTGGAAGGCGTGACATCATGCCAATGCAGCTTTATGAAGAAAGTGCGCTTCTCCTGAACGGGCAGAGGTGCGTCCAGTCCTCTGGCAACCGTGGACTTTTAGTTTGTGGCTCCAGAAACCAAAGAGGCTGCGCGGTGCAGAGTCAGCACTCGGTACAGAGTTTGACAGGCTGGGAGCCTTTTACGCACTCACGTTTTTTTCTTTCTGAGCTGAAATCAAAGTTTGGAATTACTGTCATTTTTTTTAAGTGAGTGCGCTTTCACTGACTGCATGAAATAGCTGTGGACATCTGGAGCTCTTTGAAGAGACCATTTTGTCATTTAACATGACCGCCGAGGCGCATTCACATTTGGGACTGCAGAAACCCCCCATGGATTTCGTCAGCGACTTCGACTTGATGAAGTTCGGTGTCAAGAAGGAGGCGATGCAGGGGATAGACCGATCCTTCATCGGGCCTTGCAGCCAGCTCCAGAGACCAGACTCTGTCTCTTCCACCCCAGGCAGCACACCTTGCAACTCGGTACCCTCATCACCAAACCTCAATCCAAATGAGCAGAGAAATAACCCCGGGGGCGACCAATTCTGGATACCCAACAACGGGGGTTACCCTCAGCAAATGTACCCTCAGTCCTTTGGCCTGACACCCGAGGACGCAGTGGAGGCCCTCATAAGCGCCACGGTGCAGCAGGGACACCCATCTGCGCCCCACAGTCACCATCCGCCACCTTTCCAGGCGGAATACGACGGGTACGGCCACCTGAACGAGCCTGTCCAACACTATCCGGGACTGCCAGGTCACCAGGACATGCAAGGCATGGCCAGTAGTCACTGCCAAGACCCCTATCTCAAAGATGACATGGGGAGTGCGTCCCCCCAGTCGCCGGAGGCCCAGCAGGTCCTCGGTGCGCACCATCATCTTCAGCAGCAGCACAGCCGCCACGACAGGCGATCCAGCGCCGACATCCACTTCTCAGACGACCAGCTGGTGTCCATGTCAGTCAGGGAGCTCAACCGGCTTCTCAGAGGCCTCAGCAAGGACGAAGTGATGCGTCTGAAGCAGAAGCGCCGGACCCTGAAAAACAGAGGTTACGCACAGTCCTGCCGCTACAAGCGCGTCCAGCAAAAACACATTTTGGAGCACGAAAAGACCAGCCTGGTGTCACAGGTCGAGCAGCTCAAACATGAACTCAACAGACTGATCCGGGAGCGGGATGCATACAAACTTAAATGTGAGAAACTGTCCGGTGCTAACTGCTACCACGAAACTGGGTCTACTAGTGACAACCCTTCCTCACCCGAGTATTTAATGTGAGTTTGTTAATTTCCTGCAGAACTGATTCTTTTCCATAGGGAGGCATTTATGTTGACAGCTCGCGTTGCTCCTTAACAAACAATCCCGTGGATTTGTCAAGTTTTAATTAATGTTGGACATAAGGATATCACTGATATAATTGTAATAGATACAACAAGGCAACAAGTTATGAATGGAAAATTACTATGGAGCATGCATGCAGGACATGTATGAGATGGGTTTTTTTTGTTTGTTTGTTTTTAATTTTATACAGGCATATTGGCATTTTGTCTGACAGGAAATACTTGAAATCAGAGAATATTCACTTTTATTAATATACAACTTTAATCCTTCTGCTTCAGTTACTGCTCAGTTTTTATTTTTGGTGATTTTGCTTTGCTTAGTTTTTGTAGCTCAAATGATATTTTCTGTTCAGCTTCCTTAAAATAGAAAATATACGGAAAAGATTGATGATGGAAATGACGGTCACATTATTTTTATCAAAGTGATTCTGCTGGACAGATGTATTTCTTATTTGCTTTTCTTTTAAATATAATATGCAATTATGCAAATTGTTTTTCATCTACTATGTTTTTCATTTATTATGGATCAATAAACCTTTTGCGACTTTTTAAAATTGTGGCTCATCTCCTGAACAATTACTGTCCCACAAATAACGGTCTGTGCAGTAATATATTTACCTCACATGCACAATTTTCTTTACAATCTCCATCAATTCAATGTAATTTGTCATATTTATGATATGAGACCTGTTCCAACATTTTTATAATAATTTTCACAAAATAAAAGGAAAATCTGTTTTTAAATTCCTAAATCTATATAAGCAGATACATCTAACCTAATATTTGTGCACAGTACATGAAAATAGAGTACTGATGTATGTCAGTTAGTACATATTACACAAGAATGAGGAAGTAAATTGACTATTTTGTTCACAGTGTAGACTACAAGACTATGAAACAGTCTCCACTATAAAGCTCTATTTCAAAATTATATTATGACCCTATAAATTTTAAAAATACTCAAATAAATTTAGTGTATCAGTTTCATGAAACCTTGTTTTCTCATTATCACGTTATGAGTATTTTGCTGGACAGCCAAAAGAACGAGAACAGTAACAATCACAGTGCTGTGTATTTGTTAGTCTGGTGGTGAATGAAAGGACGAGTGGCTTTCTCTCCTTCTCTGACCTTTGCCCTTCATGGAGTTCTGCTTCCTGTGGGACCCCGGCATGTGAAAGCACATGGGGCTGACTGGCAGGGGCTGTGGGGCACAGATAAAATGGAGTGGAAATCAGGCTTCCCCTCGGCTCTCTTCCTCAGACAAACAGATCACCTCTGCATTCATTAACAGAGGAAGAGAGAAACAACAAGCATGGCGCACGGCTCGCTGCTCCACTGGCCGGCTCCACAGGAATCTTGAAATGTTTCTCTGAAATCCTCAAACAAATTTCCTGAACTCAGATCATTCTCAGTTCAGGACTACAATAATATTTGGTTGGCCGTAATTGTTCCAAGGCCACTGTGATAATGTGTGATAAGTGGTCACATTGTAAATTGAGTTTATAACCTCTGCGCAGAAAATCTTAGAGAGTTTTTCACTCACTGTCAAAAGAGACTTTCTCACTGTACCCCTTTTGCAAAAGCTGGGCAGGTGGCTCTGTTAATGGCACCACCCTTTAGCCTGGAAACCAGGTTCTCTTTTCAAGTGTGACCCCTGAAAGTTTTGACCTCACCCTCTGTTGAGGGAAAGCAGCTCTAAAATCACACCACAGGTGCAAAAGTACTTTCCTTCTGAAAACAGGCCTAATCCCTGAAGGTCAGCCGGCTGCGCTGGGAGTGTATGACGTAGGTGACTGCGTTTGTGAGCATCAAGGGTGTAGCAGAAAATAACCAGATGGTTGTAGAAATGAATAATGCTCTTCTATATTTTAATGTTATTGGGAAGGCGACATTAATCAGTGGCTCTTGTATATTGCATAAGACTACATTCACAGGCGTGGTTTAATTTTAAATTGAGGTTTCCTCTATTTTAAAAGTGTCCTCATAAACATGCTCATTAACAGTAAACCTAGCCAGGTGACTGCCGTACAAAAAGTAAAATTCACCCTCAATTTTTATTGAAGAAATTTGTTTTAAATTGGTTTAGTTAACTTATTTGTTCATTAACTTTTTGTCACGATGTAGTCTGTAAATGACAATCTGTTTTAACATTAAAACGTTTTGTTTTTTAACGGAAACTAAAACTGTCCAGAATGATCGAGCATTTTAGATCAAACTACTGTACGTCTAATAGTGTATAGTTGCAAATAATGTTCTGGAGAAAACCGATTGCATGGTATCATATACAGGTGTACTTGCATATATTTGACATTGTATATCCTGATGCGTTTTAGTAGTGTGTTTTTTCAAACAGTGCATTTCTTTGTTAAGTGTCATATTTTTGCACACGTGCACGCATCATATGTGGATTTCCAAGCAATGGCGGAGTAATACAGTAGAAGTGTTGGCGTGGAGAGTGGTTTGTGGTGCTGTGTGACAGTGTGCAGGGTGCCATTGTAGAAACGATTAGCCAGCTCTTTTCACTCGCATGTGATAGGCTGGTGGGCCTGATGTGGGAGCCTCACACTCCCCCCCCCCCCCTCCTCCTCCCCGCCACCAACACCCCAAGCCCACAGCGCCTGAGGCTGGCTACTGAGTCAGCAGGAGGGAAAGGTGTCTGCGCGGCTGTGGCATCAGAACAAGAGAGAGAGCAAAATAGCTGGAGAAGGATAAAGAGCGGTGAAAATGGTTTAGAGAAGACATGCTTGCATTTTTTAACCAATGGAAAGAGGGAGTGATTTAAAAAAAAAAGAAAGTCAGAACAATCTGATGAAGTAGGTTAAAGAGGAAGCATCATCATCTCCTGAAGTATTTTAGAATCTCTTCTGCAGATGCTTTCTTATTTGACTAAGAAGACATAATGGTTGCTCTAAATTTAACTACGACACGCTTTTACTCAATGAATAACACTTATGAATGACAGGTGTTCAGTGAATGCACTCAAACACATCCATCTGAGACAGTGGGACATGGTGCCAACCTCTTGGCTGAGTCCTGGGCTTTGCCAAGGCCTGGCTGCGTCTCAGACAGCGGACACAGACAGAGGAATGCTGCAGATACTCACCATTGTGTGGGGAAAGGCAGAGGAATGCAGGCTGCCAGGCTACGTACACTGACACCAATGAACACAGCCAGAGGCCTCGAGCCATGGGGGAAGGCCGGGCCACAGTCAAACATCACTCACCACTTCCATCTGTGATATCATACCCATCTCCCTTGGACAGTATTGGTTTGGTCCAGCTTGGCTGTCTAAACACTGAGTAGCGTGGTGAAGAGCTTCTGACTGACTGTCACAAAAACTGTTAGAGATTAGATACTAAAAGGCCTGCCAAATAAGAATCGGTTCATCAGGTGAGTAAATTTTCTTTTGTTTCAAACAAACCCTGCTGATCAGTCAGTGAATTCTACATTCACAATAATGACTGTCACTAATCTTCTGTGGCTAAATGTCAACTGACCAGACATTTGACCCCCCAACAGCAAGCCATTTCCAGCCCCAGCCAGTTCTTTCACCGTTGTTTTGCAACACTAATGTGTCTCATACTGTGTGATCGTCTATAAGAGTGGCTTCACGTGAAGTGCAGAGCAGAGATTGGGATGGAGGACAGGATGGACGAGGGGCTTCCTCTTTCACTTCCTATATGAGGGTCCGGTCAAGTGACTCTTTGTGAGAGTGTTAGGTTGTATGTCGCAGGAAAACGCAGCTTCGATGGCTGTGGTTTCCGCTCAGGATGTCCAGTCGTTTCTGTGTGCAGTTGTGACACTGTGAATCATGCAGCGATCACACACGCACACGGACGTCTCCATGGACATGGCACACATACACACACACAGGCATGCGTATGCAAATAAAGATATTCATGTGTATGTATGCTTTATAGCTCACCCACAAACAGGAAGATAATCTTCTAAAATCATGTGATTGTGACAAATTATTTTTTTGTCATCATTGTGTTTTTTTTTTTCTTTTACCGACTGCCTTCGCTCAGCATGGTTTGAAGTTCTTTTTTTTTTTTTTTTGGCTTGTTTCAACATTCAGAAAGTTTCCTCAGTAATTATTATTGTACTACTGGTAATGACTAAAATTATCACATGATGGGCTCTGCAGGATCCCACAGAGTTGTTTAATGTGTAGCCTCAGAACTACAATAAAGCTTGTCCTGCTATCTTATTGGCTGTAATAAGAAATCTGGCTTCCTGGGGACGTTGTGTTCACTGTGTTTGTGCATGAACTCCTGAGGATCTGATAGGAAGGCACTCTGATAAAGTGCTTGTCACGTTTCAGTGGATACCACTGAGAGAAGTGTGACAAGTCCTGTTACATTACAGACCCTGGACTTTGGTTACAGAGCAAAGGGTGAACCACTGCATGTAATAATTATACAGGTTCCTCCCAGCGTGACAGAAACATAAAACATCCTGAGCCTGTTAACAGAGGTGAAAAGCAGAGGGTTTTACTGGCATATGAAACAAGGCAAATGAACTGTTCAGGTGATGTGAAAGTGACTAATCAGTTTATATACATTTCAGTGTTGAGGGCTTGGTTACCCTCAACACCTTGACTAAATAAAAGGCCAAAGAGTGGAGGAAGGATTGCTAGAGAAGAGAAGAGAAGAGAGGAGAGGAGAGGAGAGGAGAAGAGAAGAGAAGAGAAGAGAAGAGAAGAGAAGAGAAGAGATCTCTTTCCCTTTCATTCCCTGCTAGGATTTCCTGTCCTGTTTTATGGGGGTCATACAGCTGGCAGGCGCCCTCCTGTTTCTGTCCATAATGATGACAGGGGTCCATTAGTGCATGGTAGAAACACGAGACACAGAGGTTAACTCAGCCCCCCGTCCCCCAACGACAGCCTCTTCCCTTTCCACAGCCCCTGGACCCCAGTGTACAACCTACCTATCTATAGGGCAGATAATTGTGGCTCTCAGGTGCTGTTGGCAATGCTTCGCTGATTAAGGGTCAGCTCCTGCTCAGACAACAGCATGTACACCCTGACGAGTTTAACACAACCTGGAAAGCAGGTCCAGCCCTCGGGGACCATATTGTGTCTCTGGTATATAATATATTCATATCCGGGAAAAGTAACGGTGGGACTCTGGTTTTTGGGAAGAGCGCTGCAGATGAGAAAATAAACAGATCTGGCTGCTGTGAGGAAATGAAAGAGAAGACAGCATGTTTTTTTGGTCGTATTAAGTCTGAGTTATTTGCGTGTGTGTAGGAGATAGATCATTTTATGTTTTTGGGACAATGTTACTGTGAGTTTAAATGAATAGTGGTCCAAAAACTGAGAACAGCAAAACATATCCTAGAAATGCAGGAAACCATCTACTTGGATTATAAATAAAAGGTTGGAGAATCGTTAAAAAAATAAGAGGCAAGTTGAGAGTGAATTTCCTGACGTACTGTAGGTAAAATATAGATTTCCCCAAAAAGAATAAGTAAAGTGGATACAGGCAGATGATGGCTTTTGAAATTGAGACTACATTTTTCACTGCACCATTCAACACCCTTCTTCATAAGTTTTTGTGGGTGTCACTGACATGAGAATAAGGCAGCAGTGTCATACGTTCTGATGAAGTCTAACAGGCCTCTTTGGAATTGGGTGTGCCACTAATGTGTCATGTTAACATCTCCCTTATGTCATCACTCTTCCTTCATGTTTCTCAGAAGCATTGCGCTAAACTTAAAGCCATATTATTTTTCCTTTCTTCTGATTTTAGCACAGCCATAACCATCTCTGCCCTTTACGCAGTTGGAGGATTTGGCAGGACAGTGTTCACACACCCATTCTTTGATTCTCAGACCATCTTTGTCATCATGCTCGATGTTAAGCCCCCGCTAAAACAACTGAGGAACAACCAACTGTGCGCTGTGGTTGGACCGTCAGGGAGAGAAGCTTGTCATTGGCCAACACAGAGCTTATAAGGGATCTATTTAAGGGGATGCAAGCTTTTATACTACAGTGAACCCATGTACTTGTTTGCTCTTTTTGTGGTCAAGATACAGGAAGTACTTTGTTCTGGGATTTAACGGCAGAAGAAAAAAAGAAACCCTAACTTCTCAAAAACATAAAATGAAAGGTTACAAGAAAACAACAAATTTTACTGAGGGTGTGATAAGAGTTCCCACTGAATTCAGGATACAGTTCACTTTTAAGACAAACAGCGTTTCACATAAATCTGCTTCTTGAGACCAGATCGTTGCATACAGAAATAGAAATCTCATGGTTACTGGTAAATAATGAACTGTCAAATTTGTGAACTCAAATGTGCATGAACTATTTTCTTGACCACCTGGCCACAGTGACTTACAGTTTATCACCTTTTAAGGGACTAATTTGGCCTTTTGAGAGTCTACAGCCAGCAGCTGGTTGGCCTAGCATAAACTCACCCCACAGTGACTTCTAGGAGGTTTCATATTTAGTTTGTAGACATGGGTTTTCTCATATAAGAAAGTGAATAAGTGCCTTTCCCAAAATGTCAAACTATTCCTGTAAGTTGGTAAGGTAAACATTTTAGCAGTTGCTTATTTACACATCTAGCAGATAGAGAACAACAGTTGGATTCACTTGAAGTTGTGCATCTTGCCAGTGCAAATGGATGTTCAAAATTCACTCTCCTTTTACTTATGTTTTTGGTCTCCACCATCTCCTGGCAGAAGTAAATGCTCCACTGTGTTCACCAGCTATTTGCTATGTTTGCTCTGTTTGTCCACTGTACAGGTAGTATTTATTTATTTATTTATTTATTAGCAGAAAACAGCTGACTTCTCTGTCTGAAAACAATGCTGATGAGAGCACTGAGAGTCAATCAAAACAGTAATGTTGGCCATGAAACCAAAACAGTAACCTCAAAAATACTAAAATGCACCGTTGAGCTGAGGGGGACTGCAGAGTGGCTTATAACTTTCTGTGGGTTCATCACTATGAGCGACATTATACACATTCATGTGATCCATTGTTAGCATAACAAGACTAAGTGTTGTTTACCGTTTTAGTTTAGCATGTTAAAATGGCAGCACTTTCTAATTAGCAATAACCATAAAATAGAGCTGATAACTTTGCAGATGCCATTAGTTTTGCAGGTATTTGGTCTTAAACCAAACTATTGGACAAATTAATATTTTGACCTGAAAAGTCAGGGGTTCAACAAAGTTGTTAGGATTCATCCATGAATACCTGAACTAACTTTGTTAGCAATCGATCCAAAAGATGATGATGATGATGAAGATATTTCATTCAAAAAATCCACTTCAACCTCCAGTACATCATCAGGGCACAATGAATGACTAAATGACCAGATTTTGTGCCAATCCCTCAGGTAGCAACAGCCTACTGACAGAGAGGAGAAAGTAAAGTGTATAGAGGAACACACTGCCCACACATGGCCAAGCCGTGGCCTGCAGCAATAACATCTCTTAACAACACAAGTTGGTGGTCTCTGACTTGTAACTCTGACCTCAGCCTGCACATCAGGTGTTGAGAAACGTTCAACTGTCCACTTGTTGTGGGAACCCCCCATCTGCCTGCCTCCCGTCCTTTTCTGGAGCACAGGTGAAACCTCAGACAAAATCAGACAATTAAGTGAAAACGATACCATGACAAACCATCATACTGATAGAACTGAAGCCTGGAAAAAAGCAGTCCTAAAATGTGTCTCTGTTTGGCTGCACTGGTGAAAAACATTTGGAGTGAATGTGTCAGCTTCAAGTCTCCTTTGTACAGGCCAGGTCAAAAGGTCACTATAAGTCTGTGAGTGACAGCAGTAATGGTGAGTGGGGCTATATTTAAATCCTGCAGGAGAGGAACAGCCTTGACTCATGTGTGGACCCTACGCATCCTCTTTCCACACAAAAAATTGAAACTGCTCCACTTGTTAAGTTTCCATAAATAAAATTGCCAGAATCAGAATGATTTAATGACGGTAATTATTTTAAGACAGTGATTGTGTAATCCTTTGCTGAACTAGCAAACAGTAACTATTGAAATAAAGGGCAGTGCCACAGGAATGACCAAATGTGAAAAAAGAAACAGAAAATAAGCCTGGACAATGTCCTCATGTCCCCTGATAAGTTGCAAAGTAGGTTACGTATTATTGGCAAGAGTAAAGTATCATTGGCTGTTTAAAATAGATTTTATTGATCTGTGTGATAAAGCGAACCCTCTCTTTAAAGATTCTTTCCCAATGTCCAGCTGAGAAGTTCAGTTGCTTTGTTGTCTGGATAGATGCAGAGGCTAACTGTGTTGGCTCATTGCTGGCAGCTGAGGTGTTTGGTAAAGGCTGCTGTGGTTGATTGGCAGAAGGAGTGGAAAGCAGGAGCATTGGGCTTTCCCACAGAACCAGAGAAAAAGACTTTGAAATAGGAGCAGATTCTCCAAAGCTTTATCAAACCCTGATCACCTGATAAATCTGTCAGAGGCTGCAGCCCCTCCATAGGAACCTGTTTTTCGTAGTATGTCCTAGTAAAACAAAGCTTTGAAGGACTAATCCTTTAATCCTGATTCACTGTTTCATCAGCGGAGGAAACACTTGTGTTTGCTGCAAAGACTTACACTATCTTGAGCTTCCCGAATCAGTTTTAAGTGTCACATAAAGTTTGAAGAGTAATGAGGAAAGTGTGGCAGATGGGTTGTATGTTATCCTGTCACTCTTGTTGTTTTCAGACCGGCTCACCCCCAGGGCTACTTTGACATGCACATGCGTACCTATCTGTGCTGCTATCTCTTTACAGTATATCTGTGTCAGCAGCGGGCTGAGGCAGGAGCATGAGAAATGGAGGTGAGCTCAGTCCTCAGTCCCACAGATAGGGGTTGTGCACTCAGCTGTAAACAGTTTCTGTGTGTGTGTGTTTGTGTGTGTGTCGTGAGTCTTTATTTCCATCTGTTTTCATCGCCTCTGGAAAGGTGGCATGACGAGTCTTCCCACAGGAGTGGCAAGAGCGTTGCCGTCCCGCACCTTCCTCCTCTCCTCACCTTACTTGATGACATGGGCCTTATCACTGCATCTGCATCTGGCCAGTTAGTCCTTCTCCTTTGTTTGAGGATTAGTCGATGCTACTGCTGCACCACCTGTGAGCCACAGAACACTAAACTGGGAGCTTTCCAACACGGCCGAGGCATAGATCTCTTCCTCCGCAAAGTGGCCGTACCTAGAGTCAAACAATTATTTCAGATAATCTTAGGCATAATTAAATCGTCTCTTTGACTGCTACAGTGAACTCTCTCTGACTGCTAAATATGCAAATATCTTCTTTTACGCCACACTGCATTAAATCATCATTCTGTTTGGCCTTGAGCTGTGGGTGGGGAAGGGGGGAGAAGTGAATTGTTTAGATCCACAAGTCAGGAAACTGTGAAACTATTTTAACATTAATTCTGTAATAAAAATAAACTAAAACATGAGCCCTCTGTAGTATTTCATACCAATCTAAGGTCAAAATGTAAAACATTTCATTCAGTTTTACTTTAAGAAGACTCAAAAATGTTTCACAAAAGCATCAAAGAGGTGATGCCTTCACTCCATAGTGAGCCACCGTTACAAAGAGAGGTTGACCTTGCCTTTGGCCTCTTGGCTGTCTGACAAAGCAATCCCCATGCTCTAGTGCGGTACGGCTGTCCTCTAAATGAAAGTAGCTGAGAGGCGAAGGGCAAAGAGGCCTATGGAATATCAATGTGCGATGCTCTCAATTAAGATTAAAGCTTTGAATGGAATCCTATGGAGCCGCTTCCCTAAGAAATGCTTGACATTTTACCCTTGCTGACTCTGGATAAAAAAAAAAAAAGTGTCCTGCGCTACCAGTACCACCACCACCACCACTGCCACTAACTAGCTGCCCCTCCTCAGCAACCCCTCCTTTCGCTGAATTCATTCTGTAGATATTGACTTAGGCTACAGTCACACTTCTAAGAAATAAGTGAAATGGATCATCTTACTGCCAGTGGATGATAAGAATACAGAAATATGAAAAAGCGTCTGGATCAGCAGAATGACAAACTAGGGGGGGGAAATATGAGGCAGTCATGATAAACCCTCAGAGACAAATTCCCTACAGCTAGACGGAGAGATGAGGAGAGGAAAGAGAGGGGCAGAGAGGGAAAAGAGAAAAGAAAATATACATCTGCAACATGCCCCTTTTTATGTTTAAGAGAGCCTTGTTAATTTACAATATGTGTATCCTCTCTGAATGCCAAAAACATGAACAGAAGGCTTTTACACACATAAACATTCACACACAGCCATATGTTTATAGTTTTAATAAGAATAAGATTAAGAATAACATTGGCCAATATGATCTGATCTCATACAGATCAATCATAAAGGAACATCACTCAGTTTAAGAATTTACTTTACATTTTGTACTTTTAGTATGACGAACACGTCATCTCTTTTGTCAGCATATTTTGGACCAATAGACATCCCTCCTTTATAAGAAACAGCATATTACAGAGCTACAAGTCTGTGCTTTATTCCCTTTAATTAAAACAATGTTTGAGATTTATTTTGCATTTTGTCAAGATTCAACAGATGTTGTTTCTGGGCCCACGGCTTTAGTTCGAATTTAAAACATGAGTTGGTATTTACTTGGAATGTGCCGCACATTTCCTGGTGATTTACAGAACACGATGTCAGTTGTTTGCATCTGATCTTGTAGATTAATAAAGATTATGATGATGTTTACAGTGTGTATCTGCCCTCATCACATCTGAGCAGCTGCAGGCATTTTTACTTATGCATATGAAGACGCTGGGAAATAAATTACAGGGCTGTTTAATTCAAGACACTAAATTAGTAAGGAATCACATATCTGCTCATTTTGTTGAAAATAATGATGGAGATGAGCCAGATGTACAAGGCTGATCTAATAGTTTATTGCTGAAAGAGAAGGAGCAGGGACTGATTATGAATACGATGTAGAAAATAAGATCAAAATGGAGCCTATCGTGTAAACTCCACCCTTGATAAACAGAATTCCACATCACGCTCCAACTCTGCAGTTAACTGAATCAATGCAATTCCACTTGTGCTGATCTTGCAGACGGAGGCCCTTCCCCCATCCTCCCTCTCTCTCTCTCTCTCTCTCTCTCTCTCTCTCTCTCTCTCTGTCTTTCTCTATTTCTCTCTCTCTCACACACACACACACACACACACACACACACATACACACACATACACACAAGCCGGTCTCCCTCCCCGTGCAGGTCTACCCATCGTAACACATTAGCAGTAGAAGCCATCACACAATCAAGACAAGGCAGTGTATGAGATGTCAGGCCAATTTGTTTCCTTCTTGGAGCTACATCACATTAGCAGGGTGGCTATACCCTTGAGCTAAATCCAAGTTCACACAGAGTGAGCGGGATGCCGGACAGGAGGGCAGCGATGTCAGCACTTTTCAGACGGCTGCTGACATGTATCCAGCAGACTGACACGTATGAAAAAAGCTTGATAGTTTGAAATATGGTCCTTTGGATGTTCCTTTTTTTGTAGGCTTAAAATGGAGTTTCCTGAGGCCTGGAAGAGAAAGAGTGCACAGTCAGAAAATCAAAAAAGTTCTTCAGTCAGAGGTCAGGACATCAAATGAATCTGCCTTGTAAATAAAAAGGACTGGATTTTATACCCACTCTCATCAGGATCTCATGCCTCCAAACAAATCTGATTTGACTTCAGCTGTGCCCTCCCTGAATCAGAAGACAAATGCTACTCAGAGAGGCCAGTCAATAGTTCAATTATCTGACGTCTGTCTTGCTTAATTAAACATATAATTGACCATCCAAAGACTAATGATAGCCATCCCATAACCCATGAATCCAATGGATTTGGCATAACCACCACTTGACCTCGCTGTGGATTGCCTGGCCTTAGGTACAGGGTCAGAGTGTATCCACTGTTCTTTGCTGTTACACTCCTCGCCACTGCTCTACCCATCGCATGTCTCAGGATGTGGCTCTCAGCTCTGCCAAAAACAGTTGGAGGGAAAAATGCAATTACTGCGAGATTATCATACTGCTTCCGTTTGACTTTTCTGACTGAATTCATGAATATATATGAATCCATCTTGCATCTCAATCTGAAACCCCTCCCGTCTTAGCGCCTCACATCTATGTTTGGCTCGTGGCATTTTCTTTGTTTCCTCAAAGTATGTTCTTACAGGAAGATTTAAGTGTTACCCTGAAAAACCCACACCATAATTCAAAAAAGCATGAAACATCAAAATCCTAGCACACCTTTCTCTGTAAAAAAAAAAAAAAAAAAAAACCCTGTAAAATAAATTTCCAGAACTTTAAAGAAGAGTACTGTATGAAGGATGTGTTTTTCCTAAATTTTGCTGTTGTCAGGTGAAAGCCTCCAAAATGTTTGAAGAAACACAACCTGCTTTTTTTTTTTTTTTTTTTTTTTTTTTAGCTTGATGACCAAGCATTTTTAAGTTTACCCTACTGAATTGTGAAATGTTTTAATGAGCTTCAGGCCTGTTAAATTTTTTCAAACCATGGAGGACCATTCAAACTGAAGGCATAGTTCAACCTTTTCTTGCTAAGAGTTAGATTGATACCAGTCTCCTCTCCGTCCATTAAGGATGAAGCCAGAGCCCGGAGACGATTAGCTTAGCTTAGCTGTAGCTTGTTACTCGCTGTAAAACAGCGAATTGTTGTTGTTTTTATGTTTGAATTTCTGTACAGATTAAACAAATAAGAATTGTGAGTTTGTGACATTTAAAGGTGTTGGAATATGTATGGTAAAGCTAGCTTCATCCTTGTCTTTAAACTAATCGCCTCTTAGCTAAAGCTTGATATTTCAGACAGACATGAGCGTGCTATCCATCTTCTCATCAAACTCTCAGCAAGAAAACTAATGTTACTGGCAAATATTAATGTCAAACACTTCTTTTGAAATTAGGTTAAGCAGGAAAATCACAATCACCTCCTAACTGGACCTTGTTATCATTTGACAATTTTTGATTCTAGTGCTGATACAATACTTTAGTTTTGGTACCAATTCAAATACTCCATATATAGCACCCAAGAAATAAAAAACATGTTTTTTCTGTGAAATCCTTTTGAATTTGACAAGAAGAGTCAAATTGAGACATGGATTTTTCTGGAAAACAAGTCTAGAATTAGCAAAAAAAAAAAAAAAAAAAAAAATCCATATTTTGGTCTTTACCCTGAGTTTAGATGACATTACTCTGTAATCAGTCATGTTTATGAAGCCCCCACTTAGTGCTATGATTGTGTAAATTTCATAGCACTACGTAACACACTTACAAATGGCTGACAACACCTGGACCCAACCCCCCAAACACACACACACACACACACACACACACACACACACACACACACACACACACACACACACACACACAGAGCACCCCTCTCTCCCTGAATGTATCACCAACCTTTGGACTTCACCACTACTCCCCTTAATAGCTCAATCTGATGGATCATTTAAAAGCCCGCTGAAACAGACAGATGGGTAATGGATTGCATGGCAAATCAATGCTGGGATCAATAGAAGACATGCATCAATAAATGGATAGAGAGCTGCTGAAATAGACACCAGAGTTAATGTGGAACAGTGTAGAACATCATTGTGTGGAGCACACAGTGGAGAAGCCTAATACGAGTCTCCCCAGCTGATAAGGTGTCCTTTTGAATAATGCACACAACAAACTGACAGTGATAAGCTAAACTTAAGCCTAGCTGCTACAGTGTGACTGGAGGAGCTGCATATTTAGTGCCCATCCCCAAAACACACACACACACACACACACACACACAGACTGGACTGTAAATGCAGTATTAAGGGAACAGTAGGGAAGAAAATGAGCAAAAGATTTTCTTAAACAAACAAACTAAAAAAATCGTGTCTGTGTTTTCTGTAACAAAACGCAAATTCACAGGAATAATAATAATACATAACACAAGGCCATTTTCATTAGAAACCGGAAGTACTCTCTACTGATAAACAAGCTACAGTGTTATTTTTCTAAAACAGTATGCTGAGCTAACATGCTGGGACACATGGTGTTGTGGGGGAGCAGCTCGCCACAAGTGTTGAACTTCTCTTGCACTCAGGTGGCGTTGTGACTGAGGTCTGACTCATCGCTGCAGCACCGGACGCACCAGCCTTGTGGTTTAAACATCCAACAATGTGAGGCATCCCACTCACTGATAACTACATTTAATACCGGTGTCAGCTGTTGTGAATAGGCACCACAGTGAACAAAATAAATATAATTCTTAATAGACCTCACTCCTTGCACTCCTTGGACAAGCAAGTGGCAAGACACTACAGCTGTTTCTCATGGGCTTGTGCCATAAATCTCTGGTGAATGGCTGGTTTAAGGCAGGGTGCTAAGGAGCAGCTGTACCCGTCTAAAAATAGCAGCAAGGCTGCTGCCGGACAGCGTGTTTCTAAAGCCCAACATGCAGTTTAGCACAAAAACCCTATCAACAATACCTTCCACCTGCATTAGCCGGACTGCGGCCTGGCATCAGCAGCACACAGCGCAGGAAGAGGGTGAGTGTTGTGCAAGCTGAACGTCCGTGCATGTCACTGTGTCTGACTCACACACCCAAACAACGGCCAGATCCTGACCACATAATTCAGACACACTTTATTTTCCAATGAGCTGAACATTCATTATCAGTGTGTCGTGGCCTGAGGCAGAACGCTCCCTCCTCAGTGTAGTGACAACCACCGGCCGCCCTCATGGAAAACAAGGCCAAGACGGCACAGCAAACACGAAATCATTATGGCAGGCACAGTTCGACAAAGTAGGACTCAGCACACTAAGCACATTTTATCAGTGTTTTCTTTAAGTCAGGTTCTTTCTCTAAATTAGAGAACAGACTGAAATTCCTGCTTGTTCAGGCTGATAATAAAAAGTGTGAGTGCATATACATGAGCTTGTGTGTATTGGGGTGCACACACCTGTTTGGGTGTACTGTAGGGTAAATGTAATTGCTAAACACAGAGGCTGGCAGTGTTTAGAGGTGCCAAATTACGCCTCTGGGAGTCACTATAGCTCACAATCTGACTAATGAAGGCCAAGTAATCAAGCTTCAAACTCATCAACCATGTTTGCAGTAATTAAAAGGTTTATGCTCAGCATCAAGAGAGCCGTTTGACTCCATCAGTCAGTGTCAGAAGCCAAACCTGATGTTTGTTACTTCCAGGAGCCAGAGCCAAATTCTGAACATTTGACACGAATTCAACTGCTCTAATCGTTTGTTCAGTTTATATGATAATAACATTTCATAACAAATACATTGTGCTACAGTAAGAAGTCCAGTCTGTGCATTCACACCCAGGCACAGAGGGAGCCAACATAACTGTATACGGTGACGGATATAAATCCGATAATCAATTGTATGACAAGTACTATCTGTGTCAGCCTGATCTATTCTGTCCTGTGGGACTCTGTGGAGTTGTGAGGAAGGTGAGGGAGGGGCTGTTAGTGTGAAATACTGTCATCATATTGCACACACCCTGGCCTTGAAAGCTACATTTTTTTATATACGCTAAAATTACAAAATATACAAAAATAATTAAATAAAAAAAAAATACAAAATAAACAAATAATGTACATACATATGTAATGAATGTATATCAGTCCCTTTGGCATCAAGCGTGTACTAAAACCTCTTAACAGTGATTATGATTGTTGTCCCTGGTTCTACGCAGCAGCAATTAAAACTTATTTTACATCTTAATGAATGTTATTTGTCACTATGCACAATAGCTGTATGTGTGCTGACTAACTTGATTAGGCCCAAACACAAGATTTGGTTGGATATAATGTTACAGCTTCTGTGAGACATGCTGACATCCACAAGGATTGTTCCCAGCATGCAGCAGGAGAGGTTGTACCACGATTCTGCAGGGATTGTAAGTGTCCCGAAGAGGACATCAGACAGTGGCTGTTTGTCTGTTTATGCCATGTCCATCATAACTCAGAGGTGAAAGTTTTACAGTTAACGATGATGTGAGACAGCCACCAGAATTAATCTACAACAAATGCATCTAAAATTTGAATTAGATTGTGATAATTATTCTGCAAAATCTCAAAATCTGATATGGTGCTGTTTCAATCTGAGAAATATATCTTTGGTATGTGCAGAGTTCCAGCACTTCTCTGTGAAGGGGATTAAAGCAGGACAAACTGAAAAAAGAAACAGTGAGCATGTTTTAGCTAAGGACAGGGCTCTCTCTGGTGGCAGAGTCCTGCCAGTGTCGCAGCAAACGCTCATCACAAGTAGGATCCCTGTAAATGTGGAAAAATAGGCCTTTTCAATCAAGGAAAAAAAAATCTATTAAAAAGTGAATCACAGATATAGTTTTATAATTGTCACATGAAGTGGAATGCGCGAGCTCCTCTGTTTACCAGTCAGCCGAGCCTAATAGGTGCAGACTGTTGTGTTGTGGATCCCCCACTGCTTCCTTGATTACAGTCAGTGGTTGCTTTGCAGCAGCCAATTACAATCAAATACCATTCTCTCACATATTGCCCCCTTTGTATTTACTTGAAGATCAATTCCCTTCAGCTACGCCATTTTACATAATGAATGCAGAGGCTTTTGATGTCTTGGTAGGAGATGCACGCACCGCGGGAGGAGCCGCTTAAGGGCCTGCTGTTCTTACCTTATTGCCATGTAATAGTTTGAAGGGTAGGCTGTATAATGCCTGAATGGTAACGATGTGGCCTGTTGTAAATGGAAAACATTCATAACACTGACACTTGTTTTCAAATAAATTGTTGTTGTATTTAACTATGATAAAACTTTATTGTGACCCTTTTGTATATTTCTCTGTAAAACAAGCCTAAAGGTAATATCAGCTTTTCTCACACACTGTCACATAACACCAATATAGTTTAACTACTGTAGATTAACCAATCAGTTAATTCACTGATACTGGTAAGCAATCTCTGTTGCCATTACCTAGGCAAGGTATTAAAAGTACTTGCTGTGGAGGCAGAATGGTTCCCGGTGTTTACTATTTTCTGACGTTCAATAGGCCAAACAGTTGTGCTATTAATCAAGAATATTATCAACAGATTAATGGGCTATGAAAGAAGTAATGGGTTGCAACCTTGATTTATTATTATTATTTATTTATTCATGTTTTTCTTTAAAAAAAATGGTGATTATAATTGCAGCTAAGTAAAAAGTACAATATTTGCCTCTGGGGCAGTGGAGTAGAAGTGTAAACACAAAATGAAAATACTTAAAGAGCAAATGCCTCAAAAACTGTACTTAACTACAGTAACTGAGTAAGTACCCAGTTACTCAGTTACTTTCTGCCTTGGACGAAATTAGTAATAAACCATCATAAAAAACGATGACTGACTTGATTTTGAGAAGTACACAACACAGCATTTGTTTAATGATATTAAATGTAATTGGGTATCAAAAGTAAAAATACTGTAATATTCTGTATTATGTGTCTCATGCAAAGAAATGCTCCATCATCAACTACTTCATCCACAGTATTCTGAAATATGGGCTCAGCTATCGAATCATTTTCCCAATTTCATCCTGTCAGAAAGGCAAACATGTTTAAAATGCATTTTTGTGCTCAGTTCACTGTCACTATTCGTCTCTATGCACTGAGCTATTTGTCTAACAAACAGTGTGGTAAATGGCAAACTGTTTGCTTTAAAATGTGATCCCATAAAAGTTACTTACGTTTGATAACGTTGAACTGCAAGCAAAAAATTAACTTCAGCTTATTAAGTACAGTATTATTATTCTTATCTGTAAGCACAATCTGTTGATCACCATCTCACTCATGCTCTCCATTATGTCCAACAGGTCTCCTTCCTTTGTCAATAAAGCTATCTACATCTCGATATGGAACAGTTACACCTCTCATCTCCTCAGTATGGTTCAACATTAGCCCCATAAAGCTCGGAGTGAGTAAAACATTTATAACAAAGGGCAATCTGAGCACTCCTCTGACCAGAGCCAAGACACTGACGTGTTTTGATCACAGTGGGACCTTTGTGCTTAAGTGTGAGTTATGAAGAGTCAGACACTGTTTGTGCCAGGCCCAGCAGCACATGGTGCCCATGTAAAGCCGTGATTCACTTTATGTGGAGATTCAGAATAACTTTAAGTAGATTGTGGCTAATACAGCTTTACACAAATGGCAATCCTGTATTTCACTGCTGCCTAAAAAAATAGCTGTTTTTTTGGCTGTGTATACTATAACTTGTTGAAAGAATCTGTGTGTAAACTGAGTATAAGACATAATATAACAGCAAGGAATCCGCAGGTCTAAAATCCCATCTGTGCCTGTAAAGAAGTGTTCATTTAGCATTCATCTTAATCGATGCTTGTAATCTGTGACAGAGCTTCTTCTCCAAATTCACCCTGAACACTGACTGTGATTGGCCACATAATCAGCCGAGGTGCCGCTATTGCAGATGCTGCCTCTAAACCAACTGCTCAAAGGCACTGCATTGCACAAGGCGCAGGTGCTCATTCTCTTTGTGAAGTCACTTTGGAGTGGTTTGCTTCTTTGTGCATCCTGGAGCTTCTGAACAAATATTTTCTAACACACTCTTTGGGTGGATTTGATTCCTGTTTAAACCACAATGAAGCTAAAATAGAACACACAGAGAAGAGAGTGCATGAGTAGAAAGGAAGAGAAAAGACAAAAAAAAAAACCTCATGTAGCAAAATACTACTTTATTAGCAAGGCACAGCGAGAGCCAGCTGCTCTCTGGAATGATGATCAGATGCAGTTACAGCAGCTAAATGTGATTTAAATAACCACAACAACACTTAAATGCATTTTCACTCATACTACAGCAGATATTATCCAAAAAAAAAAAGATTATTGCACCGTGTCTTTGGTCAAAATTATTATTTGCAAGATATTAGTGTCAACTACAATCAGGCATTACCGTTTCACCAAAAATAGTTTCGACATGGACAGGACACAGAATGAAAAGCCAAAAGCGTTTATTTGAAACAGAAGATTCACAAGAAACCGTCCAACAGCTCTTTGCCCACTATCCTCCATCACCAAAATCCCTGAGGGCAAACTAGTGTACACATCTGGCTCTTGGCCATGTGCCCATGCCCACACTTTCAACAAGCAGTCTGGGGTTTGGTTCCTGCTCCCAGTCTTTGCGTGCCCTCTGCCTGCTATGAGCGCCAAGCCCCTGAGTCATGTTGGTGACGTCCGCCAGCTCTCGTCTCTGGGACAGGGCGGTCACCATGTGTTCCAGCTTGGAGCGGATGGTGGAGTAGTGGTGCTGGCGCTCGTTGGTCAGCTTGCGGAAGCAGTCCTTCAAGGTGTCGTCTGGAGCTGCCTGGGTGGGCAAGATCTGCCGGAGCGACACAAAGGGCGGAGACGTGGCCTGGTTTGGTCCTGTGCTTGTCTGTGAGATGAGGTTGGGGTGTTGTATAAGCTGCAGGTCAGTCTGGGTGTCACTGTCTGTCACTGACCTGTTGGTTTGAGTGGAGACGTGGCAGGAGACAGTGATAGGGGTCACTGGTTCCTTCTCTGGTAGCTGCTCTGCAGGGAAACACAGAGTCATGCTGCCAGCCAGGATCTCCTCTTGCATGGGCTGCTGCTCTGCCCAGTCTTCACCTGTGGCAGAGGAGATTTTATGACGATCTGGAGTTGAAGGTTCACACGGGGGCTGCACCGCTAAGGTTTGGGGCTTGCGGCTGGGTGTGCTGGTCAGACACACAGGCCCCACAGGCCTCTCTCTGGCCAAGTGAGGGGAAGAGGTGACCGAGTGTTTGATGAGGAAGTGCTCATAGATGCCGCTGTTTCGGACACTTGGAGGTCCTCGAGTATTTATAGGTAGAGACTGGGCGTAGAGGATGCGGAACTCCTCGTCAAACTTCTCTGTTATCTGTCCGGAGAGCTCGATGAGGTTGCTGCTGTTCAATTTGCCGTCAGTCCAGTTGAACCTGATAAGGAATGGGATTTAACAACATGCATGACTAAAAGTCTGCAGCTACATGTGATAGACTAGGAGGAAGAATGTAATACTTTACAGTCTGGTACATTTGGGTGTTTCAGGCATTTCCATGCTACATAATAATTCTAAAGCACAGTGTGTCCTGTTAGACTGTAGGTAGAATGGTTTGCAGGCTGTTACCTGTAGGAACCTGTAGCCACTCTGTTTCCATCAATTAGCATGAACCTCTCGTGAACTTTCCCAGTAATCCTTGCTCCTGATCTCATGTAATAAGTCGCACCAGTTATGGTTCTCACTCTCATTTGCTGTGGGGGATTAAAAAAAAGAGAGAAGGAAAAGGAGTGAGAGTTAAGCAGAGGCCCGCCCAGTCATATCAAATCTTAAGGACATATTTTAATTTGATGCCATCTGATGTTCGTGTTGTGCACACAGAGCCACACCCAGCTTTACTAAACCAACCACATACCCGAAGGTCATCCAGGCGAACACCGACATTTCTGCACATCTTGAGAAAAGCAGGAGCACATGATAGATCCAGCAGGATGTAGACAGGGACTCTGCGTTGGGAACATGCCTCCTGAAGATCCTTAAAGATATCCAGGTCTGTCAGGGAGTCTGTAACTATGGCAATCACCTGCAGTGGAAAATTACAGAGGTAATATAATAGAATTCCTTTTAGGGCTGCAGCCGTGCTCTCCCAGATGTAGCACATGATTGTGTTTTCATTATTATCAAATGCAAGGCCTTATTCAAACAGAGCTGCGAATCTCTGTCAGACACACTCCCTGTAATGTGTGTGCTGATGAGCTTTCTATTGACTGTGGTCTGTTACCATGGCAATCGGCAGTAACGCTTGGTCAGCAAACAAATGACTTTTATACAGGAGACAAGTAAGTGCGCTGTAGGGCTTGCCTCCATTTTCCTGAGCTTTGTTTTGCACTCAGATTTCTCTTTTTTCGCAGGGAGGAATGGAATTTCACATGCTGTGGTAAAGGTTGTGTGTGGAGGATTAGACACGGATGTTTACATATCTCAGATTTATTGCTTCAAACTGGTGTTATCCACATGCAGCTTTGTCAGGAGTTCCCCACCTTATTTGGATCATAGTGTCTGGGTGCCTGCTTTTTGGGAAATGTGTAAAAACTTTGCAGTTAAACTTAAACTCTGTGAGCTGACCGGTGACGATGAGTTGTTAGAGTCAGTGACTTCTGTGTACAACAAAGACTGTGTGCAGTGGGTGGGTTACCGTTACAAAAGGACAGGGGATCTCTGAATGAGAATCTATTTTCTAAGGTTTCAACTGGTTGCAAGCCAGAACCTGGCTTTACATACCAGCATCTTTAAGCTGTAAACCACGGGGGGAAATCCAGAGTTTAAAGCTTTCTAATGAAAAAGAGAATGCAAACTTTCATTGAGGGGAACAAGGCAAGTCGAGGCACATCTGGCACGCAGGCCCTACACAGGCCCGAGGTGCTGCCGAAGCCGCAGACTCCCTTCACGCTCTTCATGCTGGAATGTTTCTTTTCGAAACCAGAGGCTGGACTGACAGCTCCCGTCAGAAACATCACCGTGACTGCTCACGCTGTGCTGTGTTGCTTTATACTCCGGTCACTGCTTTTGTTCTTATGATTTTGTTTTTTTTTTTAAATAATAAAATAAAAAATTGAACTTCCAACATTTAGACTGATCAAGGAAATTCCATGGGGACAGTCTGGCTCGTATTTTACGGACGATCCAAAGAAGATTTAGAATTTGAGTTTTCCCTCAAAAATCTTATAATAAGTGACCATGTACACACACACACACTCACTTATTATGTAGTGCGAGGCCTGTTTGAGAAATGTCAACTTGACCTGACACACAACCAAAATGAAAGTCTTGATTTAGGAAATCTACACAGCATCTGCACGAGTCCAAGTTGTACTACTGTAGCATTTAGGCCTGGAGTATACTACAGGAATTCTAGATATATATTACACAGGAATATTACAATGTGAAATAATGGAGGATAGTAAGGTAGTGATTTTTTAAGGAAATTGTAAAATCTGTTGGCAGATTATAAACAACGCTTTTTTCAGTGCATACCTCTCTGGCACTTTTAATCATACGCCTCGCAGCCTCCTTGCAGCTGTAAATGCACTCCCCGTAGCTGGGCTGGAAGTGCGCCACGGCCCGTGTGACTCCCCGGTAGGACCCCGCGGTGAAGGCGGGCCAGCCCAGCTCCAGCAGCGGCGGCTCCACGTCCGACACCTCGGGGAAATAGGTGACGGAGGAGCAGTCCTGCGAGGTGCTAAGCGACTGCTCCGGCGCCTGGTCCTCCCCGTGGACGGACACGCACTGCGGAGGCACGGCGGTGCTCCTGATCCGCTGGATCTCATCGTCAGACAGAAAGTTGGGGATCCTCTCTTTCCTGAGGAAGTCCAAAAAGTTGTCGAGTCCTCCGGAGAGGAGCTCCTCCAGAGCCAGTCGGTGTCTCTCGTTGTAGACCTCCTGCAGGTTCAGGTCGTCGGCCCCGGTGTGTTTTGGGCCCAGTCTCAGAGGTGAGTCGTCCAAGCACTGCGACAGAGCCATTGCTGTGGCTGTTGTTCCCACTTTTCCTTAAACGGGCTCCACTGTCCTGCAGGTGGCAGGTAACGGTTTGACCTACAGGAAGACGAATTCGTATTTTCTTGTTTCCCTCCGTTCCTGTCCGCCGTGGATCCGTATTGGCTGTCGCGCAGCTGTTTAACCCTGAACGGCGTCTCCGGGCTCGCCGAGTCAGCCTGTCAGTCTAATGTAAAGCCGGTCTCATTGGCTCATTCGGAGGCAAACAAACCTCCTGTACATCCTTCTGCTCTGCCCTGATCCGGTTACACCGCAGAGAGCAGGGACCAGCAGGGAGCCCTCACTCTGACATTTTTCCTTAGTACCACGGAGGCTGTGATTCCTTGAGAACATTTCTATTAAAAAGCTGCTGCTGTCTGGTAAGGGTTTCTCTTTTATTTAGAGGAAAATAAACACGTAGAAAGCAATTTCCCCCCATGTCTCCACTTGCTTGTCACAGTCTGTGAATGGTTTGTGAAGCTGTTTGCACTCAGGAGGAGCAGCACTTTCGTTTTTATGGTGAGGCGCATTTTCCACTAAATCATGCTCACAGAAACTGGTCCACAGTGTCTGAGCATGAAGCCGGTGGCTCATCGTCTTGTTTGACTTTATAT
>JBBMJY010000018.1:6147211-6199711 GCA_037833715.1 Toxotes lorentzi
ATTTCCAGACTTGGGGCAGCTTACACTTAGGCCTAGTAAGCAGAATTGATTTAAATGTCCAAATTTATCACAAAAGAAACAAAAGTCAGCTCATTGTTATACACGTGTCATGGTAACAAGAAAAAAGGCTTATCTGACTGATGTCAGCAGGATATTCAAACATGTCACGGCCACAGAAAAACCCTGCGTTAAAACCATGTAACGACCGCTTACACCTTTGGGATCAGTGCGCAAGGCGCGCAAACTGCAGGTAACCATAGCAACAGTGGCTCCGCTGGATGCTGCGCGTTAGGTACCAGATTATAACTCTCAAAGAAGCGGATCAGATGACAGTGTGTAAAAAAAAAATAATAATAATGAAACTTGCGGAACAAACACCGTGACGCCCCCGCCTCGACCGGCGGAGCTTTTACATTGTCAGGCTCATTTACCAGAGCCCCTCTCAACATCAAGAGAGCTGAAGACCTGTCAAGTGGCTTTGGTGACACCTGTGGGGACTGGTGGTCACTCACATCGAGTAGGCTACCTCCTTCACAACTCACAACACAACCTAGAGCTTTAGCCTAAATTTGCAGTATCGAAAAGAAACTAAACCTACAGCTCTAAGTTTTTTATATTTTGAAAATAATCGAGAAAATGTTGTGTTCATGCTCTCAGCTGTGTTCAACACGGATAATGTCCCGTGGGCCTATTGGGCCTGAAAGGTAGACCCAAAATCCACAGAAGAGCAGTGTCAGTACAATCAGTGGAGCCTTACCAAAGCTCAACTTCCCAGTGGAAGACCTGACCATGCGCAACCACACGTCTCACTTCTGCAGACCGGAACCACGGGGCTGGGTTTTTGTTTTACAATTGAGTGATTCATCTTCCTGATAGATAATCTTTGTTTTTCCTGACTGTACACAGCCACAGCTACAGGCAATGTCTGAACCCAGTCAGGACAAACTGGAAGGGAAGAGTAAATCTATGTATCCGCAGTACTGGAGGTCTGTAGTGACCCTAAATGTTCACACATTACAACAGACAATGACCATGTTATATTTATGTTATTGTCCCGCTACCTGTTACACATTATGTACATATGTCTAAACATGTCGACTATGCTAGCATAATCTCTCTAAGCAGAAAGCGTGTGTATAATATTCAGTGACTTTATGGTGACCTTATCATACCTAATGTTATCTCTGATTTATTACCACTATCGTCCGTTTCTTCTGTTGATATGTTGTCTTAATATCCTTCAAAGACATATTATCCTAGTTATTTTCTAATTACCCTTTTTCTGTTAGACTCTCATTCTAAACTCGCCTCTGCCTGTTTTGCGCCTTTCTCTGTGCGCTTTTACGCACAGGAGGCCAACAAGGTCATGAGGGTCACAGCTGTATAAACCATATTTAACACAACAACACATAACTAGCATTGATAGTTTGATTCAAAGGAAAATGTTTCTTTATGTTTAACTTAATGCACATGGATAACTAGGCTTCATTTACAGTACATCTGCGTAAATTGGTCTGCCGCTATTACGCATGTGCGTGTTAAAAGTCTATTTTAAGACGGTGGGCTAATAGGTCTGTGCTTTAAATGACAATTCCCACAACGATTAATATTCATAGTAGCCCATCAAGAGATTTTTTTTTTCTAAAGACAGCAGCCATCTATTGAAAAAGACATGTGACCTAATTAAGAGGACCTTTTGAATGAAGAAGCTCACTGAAACGGCAGATCACTGAACTCCTGTCAAAACCCAAATTTACACAATACCATCCATCTGTTCAGCCTGCTCCGCGGCGCCATTGTAGCTATGTATAACCCAGTCTGTTAGAGCACTGCCTTACCCCTATAACGACATACCCAAATGTGCACTGGGCTCAGTATACGTACCCCCTCCTCCTCCCGTTCTACACACACACACATACACCCACACACACATCCTCATCTCATCCCCGCCCCTCTCCAAAATTTTAGATGAAAGGGCTTTTGGATTTTGGATGACGCTCCGAATCACGTGTTCATAGGAAATACACTCGCTATAATTTTTTTGGAGCTGCCTCGTCCTGCACCGCCGACCATAGTTGTTTTGCCGTCTCCATACAGTGTGGCTGAGGGGTGGAAAGGTAATGTAATGTAATGTACCTTGCCGTGGTCACTGACGGGTTCACGCCAGTTCACCGGGTTCACTTGAGGAGAGCTCCCACCCCCTGCTCGCCTCCTCTTCTTCTCAAAGCGCAACGATCGGAGCTAATCCAATATTATTCATTTATATATTAATGTCGGATTCCATTTTTCCCCACCGACTGTTGAGGTAAGGACACATCTACTCTTCCGAAACGCGAATACCTCTGATTGTTGGCGAGGTGCGATCTCCAAAGTTGTTTACTGTAATTATGTCTCGCTATTGAATATTGAATTTTCATCTGGTGCTGTAGTCAAGGCAGTTTATATGAAGTCGCCAATGTATAAAATGGCGACAGTATGTGGAGGAGGAGGGGGGGTGGAGGATTTTTGGGAATATTCATAAGGTTATATAGAGTGCCAGATCGCCTTTGGCAAGTAGGCTCCGAGGCTGTGTGTTGCCCCACAGCCTTGTGAATGGAGTGAAACGGGTTAACTCGTCAGTTTGTTACAGTTACAACAACGGATCCTCCGTCTGGCTGAATTTGCGCTCCTTTTCGCGCTATACAGTGTGGCGTATCTGCTTATTTTATTGCACAACGCGCTGTATTTCCCCGCTGTGCTGTGAGCGTGAGTGTTTTTAGTTGTGAAAGACTTCTGAACACAGTGCTATAGCAGGTTTATCGACTGATATAAGAAGCCTCCGAGTCCATAGATGTTCAAACTGCACGCCAACTATCAATTTTCCTCTATTGATCGCTCACTCCCTGCAAATTTCTTCCTTTTGCCAGAGCAGAAAGGTAGGCCTGTATCTCTATGCACAGGACTTTTTCTTTCATTTCCTCCTCTTCCTCCTACCAACATGTGCTGCTGCCCTACACGCACACACACATATACACACACACATATACAGTACAGTAAGAAGAGCAGCTCGTTTCAGAAGCACGCAGATATTTTGCAAACCGTGGGGCATTGTAAATTATCAGGCATTGTATTGAAAATATCAGTTCCTGTACAGTCACATTTTCTATCTGAGCATAAATATTGACCCAGCTTTGAATGCCATGTGTCTCCCTCTGCCTTTAGGGGAGGGACCTCTGTGCTGACTAATGTTGCCTCTGTGGATCATGTGTGGGTCCAGTGTCCATAACACAGGAGCCACCCCCAAATTATTCAAGCAGCCAGCTAGACAGCCACGAATCACTGGCAATTTTTGGAATGCATTTTAATTATTTAACCATGTAAGCTTGTTACATATAATGTAGGTCATGGAAATGGCTGTGCAACACTTCTGGCATTGAGGGTTTTCCTGAGAGTGTAGGTGTTTGGTCTGTGGGCAGTGTCTCCAAGCGTGGAGTACGGTCCAGTCTCCAGTGGACATTTCTTCACTCCGATAGTTAATTTGCAGGCGTGCGTGATGACCGGCAAAACAAAGATAAATGAGCTCTCGCTGTGCAGCTCCGGCGGACCGGGTTCAGCTTGGCCCGGTGAGTTCAGCGTGTGTGGAGGTTTTCACTCCAGCAGGACGCTTACACTGGGGGAATGTCAATTCCCTTTGTGGATCCCTGGGAACGGTCTTGCATCTCCCTTCTCGGAACTGCTCTAATGAGGCCAGGCATATTGCCTTTCATCCCTCACTCCTTGCAATTAGGCACAGCTCACAGTTTTCGTTTTGGCCACAGCAGAGTGTTTGTATACACAGGCACAATGTAGTGGGCCAAGAGTGCCCACTCCCCTCTGCAAAACAGTGTCTCTGCACAGGCCACCCCTCATATACCTGGAATACTGTACTTTTCAGGATTTGGTGTTCTCATTTCTAACAGCAGGCACCGTGGATGTTGTGTTTGTGTGTGCCTCCCGCATCCCCTGCCAGAAAATACCAAGGAAGGTCATATGGTCATGATTTGCAGATTTAGCTGACATGGAGTGTATAACATTCCTTGAGTTCAGAGAAGAAAATCAACTATCTAATGCCAACCAGATCTATTTTCCAGCCCTTTTTATACAAACAAGCATTCATGATAGCGGCATACCTCATGGTCCTCACAGAAAATTCTCTGAAACACAATGCCGAGCCCCATTTTTCCCCACATGAAAGGACGGCAGCCTATACAGGTTCACTTTTATTTGGGTCTTTCACCCTTTTTGGTATTGCTTTTGTCATCGGACCAATGCCGTATCGAAGCCCAGACCGCTCAAAAGCCTCACTAAAACAGCATGTTTGCACAGTTCCAACCAAAAGAAACGCCTGTGCACTGACGGGGGGGAAAAAACCTTGAGGCTAGTGGGGAAAGAGCCCCTGCCACTTTCTCTGTCCCATGCAAGAAAGGTTTGGTCAGCAGGAGCTGGCATTTGCCAGGCTTTGGCAGTTAGAGGAGGCTCTGATGTCAGCCATTTTAGGATGGACACTACAATGTGCGGTACGCCGCCATCTTTCTTCCTTTTCGTCTTAAGTTGCCAAATGAATGCCTGTAGTCTTGGCTACAGAACTGAAGAAGTTATTCATCAAAAGTGATGCAAAAGGATGCATGACTCAGAGTTTTTTCTCTGCGCACCATGGTTTATTTGTCCGTCATTCATCTGGGCCACAGATAGAAGGGTGCGGAGAACAATGTAAGATTTCAACAGTGAGCGCTCACTTTAGCACAAATGCAACAAAGATGCTCAGACAGGCAGAGTGCAGTAGGTATGCACCGTACAGCATCCGTCTCCAGGCCTCAGCACTAATTTATCAAGACAATAACACTGACAGGAGGTCATTTGTAGCGTGTACAGCTGTGATATTTCTTTCATCAGTCGCTGGCGTACGCATGAGAACAGTGGAGCAGGGATCTTAGTGTCGCTGCAACTTGACTGAGAAAGAAAAAGGCCAAGTTGTTGTTGCGGACCTCACCCAAAGTTATCTGAAAGAGACTTGAACCATGAATGGACTTTTCAAAGATGGCTGGCCGGGCATGTGGATTAAGTTTGTCCTGCACCGGATGCAGTCCAAGGAATTCAGTGTGTATATGTGTGTGTGTCTTGAGGTTGGTGGGTGTGGGCGAGTGACTCCGCTGTGTGTGTGGCATGGTGGGCAAGGGGAAGAAGGGGTTGCCATGGCGATGTTAACACATGAGTGGCACCACCGACCGGTCTCCCAGTGGACAAGGCTGCAGTCATGGAGGTAAGGGGGGTGTGCGGTGGTGGCGGGGAGAAGGAGGAGGAAGAGATGGCTGACAACACCTGCGTCTCAGACATTCAGACACTAATACGCACACAAACACACCCACGAAAAGAAAAAAATTAGCCGGCAGCGGAGACAGAGACTACACACCGGAGCTGCTGCTTGTCTTCAGCTGGACAGGCGGTGAAGATGGCGTGGACTCGTGTGCTGTATTAGCACTGTGCTAATGACCCTGATGACTCTGAATTGTTTTTCAGTGCACGCAACACTGGAGCCTGACACTCATTCATTCCGGCAAACGTACAGTGCCAGTCACACGGAAAGATGTCCCCAAACTAAAACCCTGTCTACCCTACTGTCAAAAAGAACCCCACATTAGTCCATTCTGGCAGCATGGTGGACATAGGAGACACACAGACACGCAGGAAACAACAATCGCAATTCGACAGTCAGTCGTATAAAGGCTCCCAGCGCTGGATCACGTTTCCCTTATAAATGAGGCGCCATTGTTCCCAATCTCTTCTCTGTGCAAGACAGTAATTGCTCTCTGTCTCTGGCTCATATTTGGGTGTCCAGCTGATCCACTCACATGACGTTAATCTATTTAATGGACATTTGGCAGAAAATGTTCCTGCTAAACAGATTTTTTGATCATTCAAATGTATCTGTCAGGAGTTCCCCCTCTCAGCCCCAACCCCCAGTGGACACCAGGTCTTTTTTTTTTTTGGGCTGATTTTTGAAGCAGACTCTCAAGACAGCCACGGATCACTGTCAAAGCAAATTACGCTCAAAATAAATATTGTCATAAGTGAAAGAATTCATTATTTTTTCTTTCTTTTTTTTTTTTTTAGCTCTTCTGTGACTGTCGCATCAAGAGACTCCCTGCCAGTTATTCAGTTCAAAGAGAAAGATTTTCAGAGCGGTGCAGGTGCTAAATGTTGCGGAGGTGAGGAGGGAGTGTGTGAGGAGTGTGTGTGAGTGTGGAGATGTGTGCCTACGAGGTGTCAGCGGGGAGGAATATTGAAACCTGTCATCATCATCAGTCATCCTCTCACTTCATTCCCAGATGTCTGAGTTTTGTCATCCTTTGTCCTTCTTCCTCCTCCAGCCTTCACATTCTCATTCATGTGACAGGCGGCACAACAAAAACACCAATTTCTGTTTGTTAATGTCAACTGTAGGTGACCCAACAAGCTGGGAGTGTCTGAATCAGTGGATTGTTTTGAATTAAATTTTAATGTCTAGCAACCACTTCGCAGCCTCGCCTCCCTTTCCACTGGTAGCAGCTTGCTGTAGATTGGGCATGTTTTTCCTGTTGTAATATTGTAATTACTGCAGCAGTTTATGAGGTGATGAAAGGGAATACACGCTGCTTTCTTTCAACTGGTTTGCTGAAATGGGAGCAGCACACTCAGCTGTTTGCCCCTTAAAAGTATAGAGAATATAATTAAATATTAATGAGATGTAAATATAATATTGTTATGGAAATGACAGTGTGAGAGAACATAAGGGAGGCCCTCCTGTAAATCTTAAAGCTGCTATTAAATCAGGCGGAACGTATAAACCCCATCAGAATTTAAACCTAGCCTAATCCCATTTGTTTTGAAACGCTTGTTTTTGAAAAGTTGAATGGTTCAAACGTGGTTTTAGTTCGCCGTACAAGGCCCCTCTGCTTACGCTGAGCGTGGGTGTTCAGAAAGCACTTCTGAGAGCTCTGCCACTTTCCCTCACTTCAGATACGACTCCCCTGGTCCTCTGAGATTTAAAGAGTTTCCTCCCCCTGTGCCACAGAGCCAGTGCCAGTGCAAGGACATATGACACACCGGGGACAGTGATCGTCTGAGTGTTGTCTACCTCGCCGCTGAAACACAAGGCCTGGCTTTTCAGAGGGAACCATTCAATGGCTCCCTGTCTGGGAAGCCCTTGTCTTGTCTCTGATCGCACGTCTCGCTCGCCAGATAAAGCAGCCCATTCTTTTGATAGGTGACCTGATTCTTTATGTAACCTTTCTCAACTTTTGGCGTGTCTTGGGTTTTCTCATGCAGGAAGTGGGCTGTTTTTTTCAGGGAGGGGAGCTTCTGTACTAGGCCAGCGTATGTCTCATCGCAGATAGGCGTCCCCTCTGGGGGCTGCTACACCAGCCACAGCCCACCGCCGTGACCAAATTACCTTCTCCATCACTGTACGTTCTGAAACGTCCTGGCGTACTGTGTGCTGTTTGTGGGACAAACAATATTAATCACTTCACCGCAGCTAAACGGAGCTCACACAGATTTTCCACAAAGTTCTATAACATAGTGACATCTCTCACACAGATGTTTCAGATGTGCATGACTACATCCCTCTGTTGCGTGAAAGCCGACTTCTAAATCCCTCGTCAGTGGAACAAACTCAATGAACGCGGTGTCCTCACCAGGGGTTAATCAAGTTTGCCGTCAGAGGATATCATGACCTCTCTGGCGGCAGAACATACAGCACATGCCCGCGTCTGGATGCAGTGAACCGGGATTACTGCATAAGATGCTGGTGACCTAGTTTTTTTGTTGTTTGTTTGTTTTGTTTTGTTTTAGTTTTTTTTTCTGTCAGAAAGCAGCAGCCTTCAGTAGAAATGAAAAAGAGGTAGTTACAAGGAGGACGTCACATTCTGTCTGGGATCAGTGTGTACTGTTTGGGCAGTCATTTGAGGGTTTTAATTCTGGAACAGGTTCATCTTTTATTTACCATCCAGCCGGCCATGGTGAACACGCACGTGGATGCAGTAAAACGAAAGACGGTGAAAGTGCTTTTCAGTGTGTACGAACGCGGTGTGACAAAAAAAAAAAAAAAACAGAATTGTTGAAAGTATGTGAAATTGTTTTCTTTGTAATCAACAAACTGCAGTACATGATGTGGAAGTAGGCTGGATTCCATCAGTGCTGGTTTTGGGTGGTATGGTGGTTCAGTTTTTGCAGCTGATGTTTTTTTTCCCCAGGATGGTTAGATTGCATGAGAAGGTAAAACCTGAGTCATATGGATAGATGTTGATAGGATGAGACTAGTTTTCAGCAGCATGTCACACATCAACGCTTCTCCAGTCTCAGAGAGGAATACGAGAGTGATATACAGAGGCTGTGTATGTGTGTGGTGCTTGTGTGTCTGTGCGCATGTGTGTGTCACGGGTTCATGCAGAGGGCAGAGGGTGCAGAGGGTCGCAGCGTTTGTTTTACATGTTTTGTACATTTCAGTGTTAAAATAACGATTAAAACCAGCTGTATCGCTAATGAAACACTAGCGGGAGTGTATCCATTGTCTTGTCCTACATACTTTGTTAAATATTTGTGGCTTTTTGAGAGAACAGAGTCGTGGTTTTTTTTTTGTACATAATGCAGAAAAGAAAGAGGACACATGTTGAAAACTGCAAATACAATCCATATCCATCCTCATGACAGAAGTGTTATATGAAGGGAAAGCCTTTGGATGTGGTTTGCTAATGGATTTGAGCACCCAGTCATCTGTGTATTGTCTTTATATGCACGCATGTGACACCACGCTGCTTGTTGAACAAATGTAGGATGAGGCGGTTTGAGTCTGCAGCTCGTAAATGGCTTCAGATGTGTTTTTAGTAACCTTTTCAGACCTTGTGGGAATGTTTCAGGTCCTTACAGTACTGCTGTCAGCTGACTGGTGTGACACACACACACACTAATCACCTGATTTCCCCTCTTGACACTACATTATGCTAAGATGATACACTGGAAGGTCCGATGTAAAACATATGGTTCATGTCCAAGTGTGGCAGTAAAATCTTCACTCTCACTGGCAAAGTCTTTTAACCTTCATATGTTTGCATTACAGTATCAGAGTATCAAACCAAAGAGGACGACCCAGTGCATGTGAAAACTGGCAAAAACATATTAAATAAAAAAAGCCCCCGCCCCTTTTAAAATGCACATAATTTAAAATAATATTACTTACACCTACATGCAATGAGTACTAAACATTTCTGCAGACAAACACAAACCTGTGTGGATATTTTTGCATATTTGCCGTAGCTGCAGTCAATGTGAAACAGCTGCTAAGGTTAGATACATCCTGCACTATCAATTTGGAGAGGTGAAGTGCATCCCACTCAAAATCCCCGAGGTATAGTCGTCTGCGAGTGATATTTATTTACCGATAATAACTGTTTCCTGTAGAGAGGCAGGTGCTTCTTATGTGTTTTGCTATCATCATGAAGCTTTACTAAAAATAATTCTGTGGACACATGCCATCAATAATTAGAAGAGCCAAACCTATGGCAGCAGTGAAGGAAAACAACAAATATCGCAGAGATTAGATTGTCATTTCTGGCTCAGTTGATTATTATGCTCTTTTTTCTGAATTCATAAAAAGTGACAGCTAGACAGAAGTCTGTAAATCCTAGTAAATAACCAGAACTTTGACAGGCTGCATTGATTGAAGGAGTGTGTGTGTGTGTGTGTGTGTGTGTGTGTGTGTGTGTGTGTGTGTGTGTGTGTGTGTGTGTGTGTGTGTGTGAGAGTTTCAATAATTATTTCTATTATTGAAAATCCTTTTTTCTTTGTTTTCCTTGACATATTTAATGTTAAATATTTTTTCAGTGTTCAATCAGTCAAATGTAATTTTAAAATATGAATAATTATCATGAGCTCTGATGTCTCGTTTTTAAATGATGCTTTGAGACTGAGCGAGATCCATTTTACCTCTCTGTATAGTAATTTAATGTAACCTTCATTTTTAATTATAAGCCTGAATTATATGGATTTTTTTTTTTTAAAGAAAAGCCCTGGACTCTTTTACTTAAGCACGGTAATTGCTGATAAATACCTCCTACACTGATCACACTCTATTTCCACCTACACTTATTACCCTGTGTGGGGCTATTGGTTTCCTCTGCATCCTGCTTAATGGAATATGTCATATATAAATATTTAATGTTTTAAATTTTGAAAAATACATTATAAATTTATTTTCCATATGTGTAGGTTTTTATTCATCATTTGTATGATGTCCAGGATGAATGATTAAAATCCTTTTTTTTTTTTATTCATACCCCAATGTTTTCAATCTACTAACTGTGTCATACTGTCATTTCTTTTTCTGTACTCACTAAATTAAATATGGGCTGAGAAAGTTACATCTCTTTTTTTTTGTACTCCTTCCTCACAGGTTCCCTGGGAGCTGTTAAACTTGTCCATGTGACAAGAGTCCTAAAGTGGCAGAAGGCATGAAGCACCACTGTGATATCATAGTGGCTGGTCCATGACACTAAATTCCATTCAACCCTCTCCACTATCCACCTGCCCTCTGTTCTCATCATACCGGACAACCAATCACTCACTCTCCCATCGACACAAAGCTGCACAATGGCCAGCAAGAGGAAATCCACTGTACCCTGCATGATACCATCCAAATCCAAACATGTGCGTGAGGAAATCATACTGGGCTCGCTACCAGAACTCCTACCAACAATCCCAGAAGATAGCATACTCAGCATCTCTGGAGAAGAGTCTGGCCATTTCTCTCACAGTTCCTCCAAATCTGACAGTAGCAGTGAGATGCAAAAGGGAGGTACATACAGCTGTTCGACTTGTCGTTTCGAATCCAGAGATCTAAACTACTTTTTGGATCACATGCACAACTGCCACTTAGACTTCAGGGCCCAGCCCACCTTCTACTGCCTGAACTGTGGGGTGTCAGTCGTCCGCTTTGAGGCTCTGGCTCTGCATAACGCCAATGCCCACCCTAAGATAATGGAGGGCTTGGTCACTGCCTCCCTAACTGTCAACAAGAGGGATGGAGTAACAACTGTTGAACAAAGTCTGTTCACGGACAGCGGAGAAGACTACAGAGAATCTGGGATCTCCCTCACCAAAACACCAATTGCAAAGATGATGAAAGCCAAGGGGGAGCACAAAAAGATTGTGGTCTCTCACACCGTGGAGGTACGGAAGATAGACACTGGAAAGGATGTAGACCCCAGCATGCTGAAAAATGTGCCTGAACTCCAAAACGGGGCTCTCAGTGTTTCTGGTGCCCCAGCTATGCCGAGGACCACTGTCACTCATGTGATTACGACGACAGTGTCCAACCAAGTCTTTCACCAGCACACTCCCTCCCTTTACTCCCCCCCTTCCTCAGATTCCAATAAAGACCTTCCAAAGGTGATGATCCCTCTCAGCAGCATCCCCACCTACGATGCTGCTATGGACACCAGCAGCTTTCTCAAGACATCCTTTGGCAAGTTCCCCTACCCGACCAAAGCCGAACTCTGCTACCTAACGGTGGTCTCTGAGTTCCCCGAAGAGCAGATCAAACTGTGGTTTACCGCCCAAAGGCTCAAGCAGGGCATAAGCTGGTCTCCTGAAGAGATTGAAGAGGCCAGGAGGAAGATGTTCAACACCGTGTTTCAAGGTGGAGCACCTCAGAAGCAGCCCGCTACACAACGGCATGTCAATCACATTGTAACCCACCACACTGTCACTGCCCAGCCAGGCTCAAAAGGACCAAATTTTCAAATGGCCAAAGTTCCCTATGGCAGTATAAAAACCAGGCCTATTGGAGTCATTGCCACACAGGCCAGCATGTCAACCAACCCCCATGTCACCAGGGTCTCGTATTCTACTCCAATTGTCCCCCCAAAGTTTCCATCCATAGTCAGAACAACACAGGTACTGACCAAGAATACTCAACCCACTGTGGAGCCAGACAAGAGCAACGGCCTCAGCCTGGACGTGGCTGGAAACAGTGGTTGTGTCAGTAGCACCAGCAGCAGTCGAAGCAGCAGTAGCAGCAGTAGTTGCAGTAGTAGCAGCAGCATCAGCAGCTATTCCAGCAGTAGTAATGGTGGTGAGACTGTCACCAGGAAACCGGTGCATAACAGCAGCCCGACAAACAGCATCAACAGCATTGCCACTTGCTCTACCAACATTAGCAATAATGATGAGCACTGTGTTGCTGACACCAACGGCAAACCAAATCCCAAAAGCAACAGTTCACTGATCGGATTGGAAGGTTCAAACAGTACCAAGAGTCACGTGATCATCGATAACACCAGCAAATCCCACGTCACCTGCAACAATCATAACAGCGGCATCATCAGTCCACAGGAGCAGGGCCATGCCACAAAGCCCAATGACGAACACAACAACTACATCCACAAGCCCAACAACAGCAGTATTAGTAGTGAATACCCCAGTACTACCTGTAATGACAGTGCCCCTACCCTGAACCACGCCAGCAAATCCCCAACTGAAAGCACCAGCACCACTGTCATTACAAAAAGCAGCTCATCCATTTTAGATGAGGGTAAATGCAGCAAGGACTTTCCCATAAAAGGCATGTCAATCTTAAAACAGCTCATTAAGGAGGAGGACCCACTTGCCGGGGACAGAGGCCGCCCGGAGCTGAAAGTTGACCCCATCAAAATCAACTTTAAGAGGCTGAAGATGAATGAACCAGAGACTACATCTGATATAGTACATCAAGAACACAAGCCTGAGGGGTCTGAGATGTCTGCTTCTCAGCCGTCTTTCTCCCCCCCCTGGGGCAACAAGACCCCCCAGCAGCTGCACATCCTCCGCCAGGTTTTCTCCAATACCCGCTGGCCCAGCAGTCAGCAGTACGAGGACTTAAGCGTCCAGACAGGCCTTCCCAAATCTGAGGTGGTGCGCTGGTTCAGCGACAGCCGGTACAGCCACAAGAACGGGCAGCTGAAGTGGCTGGAGACCTATCAGCGATCGCCCACGGAGTCAGAGGAAGTGAGGGGCCACGGAGACGCCGAAGCTGAGTCGCCAAAGGACCCTCAAGCGGCCAAAAAGAAACTTGTTGAGCAAGACGTGAACAAGCACCTTGAAGGAGAAGCTGGACTGAACACAGGGCAGCGTGTTGTGTGGCAGGACTCATACTCGCCGCTGCTCAGCCTGATGGGGTCCGAGGGGAGCGGAGAGCGAGGCCAAGCTGAGGAGTCGGCGCTGCCAGGAGTCCTGCAGGATCCCTGGTCAGAGAGAGCAGAGGACCACCAGCAGCCAGTGGCCAGTCAGTCACTCATCGAACAACAGACTGATGCCAATCAAGCCAGGTACTACAGTCATTACACTCCAATTACAAAGTGTGATAAAAGCTACTGAAGTAAGATGCACTTCTCATTCAAGTGCCTTGTGATATTTTTCAAGCTTAGTGCTATTTATCAATCAAGGAAACAAAAACAATGTAAGCCAGGTGGGGTGATGAAAGCATGACAGCTTGTTGTTTGTAGCGGTTGCTGCATGATGTACAGTAAAAAGGAGGCAGGAGAAGTGTGTACAGGTACTCATGCTGAGCAGCTTATTCAGGCAATCAAAGGTCTGTGTTTAAGAAGCTATTTTTAGATAAGTAAGAGTCTGGGCCGTTGAATTATAGATTGAGAGTGCATGCTAATATATGTGAATAAATCATGACAATTGTCTTTGGTGAGATGGATTTCAGTGAAGCAAGTTAACCCGTACACAGGCATCTTTTTACAATGCTCCCTCCCAGAGAAGGGCCTCACTTACAATGCAACAGTAATATAATACAACAGGAACCTTTCAATCACGTCCTCATGATTTGTGCGTTTTGCATTTGCCTGTTTGTGTGTGTGTGTGTGTGTGTGTGTGTGTGTGTGTGTTGCTGATAGGGATCGCCTGAGGATGGAGCTGCTGGAGGTGTGATGAAGCGCGCCCCAATCTTGCCAGAGGAACATGATGTTTAAAGGCTGGCTTGCTCCCCTGGCTGTGGTCTAAAAAAAGAGTGTTCATAATGACAGCAGATGTGATTGTAGCTGGACCGTTGGACTCTGACTGTAACTGTGAATACCCCCCACCCCTCCTCTTCCTCCTCCTCCTCCGCCTCCTCCTCCTCCTCCTCCTCCTCTTCCATCTGCCATCACTTCCTGCCATCGTCAAAAGAAAGAACTTCTCACCTTTGAGTTCTGTGATGTTTAAGCCTTTCATGCTTCTTTGTGGTTGTGTGGGGAGGGTGCACAATGAGGTCAGTACAAGGGATCAAAGAAAAGAAAGAGAAAAGACGCACACTGACTGGAAAACTGACTTGAATGAGCGAAGACAGGATAGGATAGGGCCGAAAGATATTGTTTTTGGGTCAGAGGAAGATATATATATATAGACATACATACATACACACATATATGTATGTATGTATGTATATTGAACTGCACTATAAAAGAGGGTTTGTACTGACTGGACAAACAAAAGATGTGTCAAGGAAATGTTATTGTTGGCTTTGTGATATTTTTTACTTTTTTAGCAACCAGTACTTCAGCACTGCCTTGAATTTTACTTTTTCCGTTATTTGGTTTTTCAATTCTATTTACTCTTCTATAGTCACTGTAAGTCCAGATGCAATCAGACATGTTTTATTTAGATCTGTATAAATGTTGGTGATCACTTTGCAGTTCAGCTACACGCAAGAGACTATATACAATGCACTAATGAAGACAGCAATGCTAAAAAAATCACACTGCCCCACATTAAAGGTATTGACAGCTCTGTCAAGATCAATACACTACACTGCCCTGCAAACTGAACAGAGAGAAGCCTGTCACGCTAACGTTGCCTTACTCAGCTCTGTCCATGTGTTTATATGACCTGTCTGTCCATCACCTTGCTTTCCAGCTACTGTGCTGTCCTGAAAAAAAAAGAAAAAAAAAAACATGCCAGTGCATCGATGGTCACTGTTGGTCTATATCTGTGAAAAAAAAAAAAACTTGTGCTGCTTTCTGTACACTTGGAGATGTTTAACTTTAAGCTGTAATTGTATCAAATATTGTTACTGGCAAAATGTTGTTAAATGCAAAATTATCAATTTGATCCCTAGACAATGACAGAGTGAGATATTGTGCTAGCTAGAGAGCCAAATGAGGAGATCTTTGCTCTTCTCAGAATTTTCTTGTGTTTATATAAACATACAGTCACTACATGAATCCTATTAAGCTGCATCTTTGTCAAGCTGCTAATAGCTACGAACGGTGCTATACCATCCAAAGTGAAATTGGAGGTTGATCTCCTACCAGCAGTGTATGCACTTGTGTCGAATGTTACAAATTTATTTTGGTTTGAGATAAATGGAATCTGGACTTACGGTGTTATGATCACTTAAAAAACTTTTATGAAATAGTCTGATCATAAAGCACTGTTGTATCATCCTTTCTACACTTCTGAATCTTTACAGAATAAACTGAATACTCACCAAGCACTAACGTCTCATTATTTGCTCGGCACCTTGCACCAGGAGTGAATATGAATTGTTCCATGGATACCAGTCAAATTATTCAGCGTGATGAATGTGGAAGTAACATGCAACGCACTGGGACTGGAGAAATGCACACAGCCTCACCTGCTGGGGAGAAGCTGACAGTACAGTTAGTGCTGAGCGCTGACTTCTGGAGGAAACATTTCTTTGTTTTCATGGCAAGCAGTCCTCTTAAAATAACCTATTTATTTTGTCTTCGTGGTCTGTTGTGAGGGATTTAGTCTTAGGTATGTATACAGATGGTGGTGAGCTTCTGCATTTGATGAAAAATGTGTGTTATGGGCAAAGAAAGGTGCACAGGCCTTCCAGATGTTGCCAGGGAAATGAAATCCTTGAGGAGGGCACAAGGGAGAACACAGGGAAGTACAAGGTTTTACGGAGTCCAGTCACACCACAGTTCAATTTTCTGAGGACATAAAATGCTCTTATGAGGGCTGTTTAATTTAAAAGATTAAATTTGTTAAAATTCCTGGCATTGTTTGTTTTTACATTTGGTAAAGCAGAAATATGATGTGCCACAGTCTGAGAATTTTCAGAGAAATTCCAGGCTCCTCTTGAGATAAGAAAAGATCAGATGCGTTCGACAAAGCAAATATGAGGACGCTGTAACTCTGGCAAGACCTCCACCACGGCTGCTAGTCCAAAACCAACAGGCAGCTGTGCTACTTGGGGCCTCTGCTCAGGGAGAAGGGCTTTGGTTTTAAAACTCAGTCTGAGCAAAACATGTGTCAGAATCACATTTCCTAAAATATTCAGGAGTAAACCCACAAAAAAACTAATTGCATAAATGGAAAGGAGAATAAATAAATATTTCTTTTAAAAAAAAATAAAAAAAAGAAATCACAAGTCCACAGTTTATTTACTTGTAGGATTTTATTCATTTTTCAACCTACAATGAGCATAAAACTCAAATAAAACATGATCAAAGGCTATGACAAAAGGTAAAACAGGAATAGGATGTTGACTTTACAACTACTTACATCAACTTTCCTATCATAAGAGTGGAACAGAGTGGAATAAAATGAACTGATAATTCACATTAAATGTTACATTACTTTATCCTCAACCTTTACACAATTTAAAAAAAAAAACTGCCTAAATTGTAACAGATTGGTGATTTTTTTTTGGCAAAGTTTGTCCCTCACCTACCCTTCTGGAAGAAAAACACTTTCAATTTACTGACTTTAAATACATTATCATAGCATTATCTTCAAGTAACAGATACGCAAGTTTTTTTTCCTTGGAACAATTGTTAAAATTAAGTTAAAATCAGATGTAGACAGGGCTATGCAGAGAGATTCAGAGGATGCTTGCAACTCAAAGGATACAAATGATTGGTTCACATTTACACTGAAAAAGAAGTCCCTGATAGAGGATGTAAAACAAAATATTCACATTCTGCTTGCTTAAGTAAATATTGACATGGTTGCAGTATTTCCCCCCTTTGCTTGCCCAGACATCCTCTTTCATGCTGAACAATTCAACATAGTCCAGTTTAAAATATTCACCCAAACAGACAGCTTTCATGGTCGAGCCCCTTCATACACACACGCACACACACACGCACGCAAACACACACCTCTAAAAGTCAAGCTCACATTTCCTCGAAAGGCGCGTGGGTGCATTTAAGGAATTCATTTGATTTAACTTTGTCTATCAAAATATAGAATTCATTAATAATACATGGGAGGGCTAAAATACAAAGCATGTGAACAAATAAAATAAGGATACAAAGCATTTTTTTTTCTTTTTGCTTAATACAGTAGCTATAGGACCACAGAGTTCAAAGTTCAGGCATTGTCGGGTTTTACCCCCGAGGAGGGAGAAGAGACAAAGGTAAAAGGGTCTTCCAATTACTGGGACTATGCCTTGATGCTCAGTTGTGAGTATAGTTCAGCCTTGTAGCCGGATCTCAGATCAGATGTTTAGAGTACCCACAACACCCTCCTGCCACTTCATTATGGCCTCATCTCATCTTACCATGTCAATGCTGTTTTTCTGCCCAGACTTTCTGAAATTCCTTGCCAGGTCTGGCCATCGAGCAAAATTCAGTTAAGCTAAAAAACAAAAACAAAAAACAAGTATCCGATAAAAAAAAAAATAAAAATGAGTGTATCATAGTTAAAACCACAAACTGGGATTTAAAATTCAAAGTCTTCATCTGCCATGTCGATGGCCCAGGCAAACTTCTCACGCTGGGTTTTGTTGTAGATCTTCTCAACTGGAATGCCCCACTTCTTACACCTAAGACCCAAAACCAGACAGAAATTAAGAAGGAGGGCGAAAAAAGAAAAAAAAAAAAACAGAGCACAATGGTCTTCATTGAGTAATTGTATTACTTGCGCATCCTTCTTCCCAAGAAAATCAGCAGAGGCACAGTCAACAGTGACGCAACAAAACAATTTTTCAAAAAAAAACTTCAAGAACATCATCTTACCAAGCCACAGAGATGCGAGGGTCCAGATAGTTGAGCTTGGAAGTGCCGAGGGCAATCTGCTTGTTCTCTTCACGATCAGTCGCCTGCACTTCCAGCTTCATCAGCTGCTCCTCTATCCTCTGAACTGCCTTCTTCTTTGTCTCCACAGTCCTACAGAAGAGACGAGAAGTGCAAATGGTTAAACACGTGGCTAACATGGCTGACCAGGGGGAAAACTATGAATCTATTTCCAAATCCTTTGATACTGACTTTTTGGATTTTTCATCTTTCCGTACTTTGGCATCAGCCTTGGCGCTCTTCAGTTCTCTCTTGGCATCAGAAAGCTGGTCCCTTTTAGCATCAATCTAAGAAGAAGAAAAAAGAAAAAAAAAGAAAAAAGACAGTGATTAGTCTCCGAGTTCACAAACACCGATTAATGTACTTGTGTAACACTGACAGCAACATGATAATAACTTGATATTTTACGGGACATTGAACATCATCTTAAAGAGCTTTCGTGTCAGTACCATTTTTGGCCACATTCAAGGATTCAAAACTGACAGGGCAGGACATGACAAGAAAATCTGGAGAACTCATTAAAACATTCATGTAAAACTATGGCTACATCAACGTAAATATCCATCAAGCTTCTGCAAGACAGACCATCTGATGTTTTCCTCTCAACACATTCCCTTAACATAAAAATGACAAATTAAAAATCATGGCAAACATAACTGATAACTCATGGGCAAGGTTTTACCTGAACTTGATAACAGCATGGCAAGCTAAGACAATAAAACCTACAAATGAAATGTGAGATGTAAACTAAACTAATTTAAATCTCAGCTTCTCAAAAAAATAAATAAATAAAAATAAAATGCTGTGAAGATTATTCAAAATCCACTTCCTCACCTTAGTCTGCAGGTTCTGCATAGACTTCTCAAACGTCTTCGGTGGAGCCCTCTGATGGTTACACAGGATGGCCACAGCCCTGTTGGCCCTGTTGTAGGACAAGATCTTGGCTGGAATGTTCTCCTCCACTAGAAAGTCAGAGTATAAATCAGTTCTCTGTATGATAAATAATTGCAATAGTCAAAGCAGTTCAGATACACTGTTGTGTCTCCTATTAACTATATATGGGAATAATTAATGAGAGTGAACGTTTGGTTTCAGATCCTCTATATTGGAAGGTAGATACGTACCATTTGTGAGCTCCTTCAGCTGCTGCTGCAGGGTGATTGAAGCATTGTAGGTACGGAAAACTTTGGCTGTCAGACCGTCCATCAGTTCCTGAAGGTGCTTGTTCAGAATCGAAGTCTGGAGGGAAACAGTAAGTACAACCAGCTGGTGTTACAATGAAAAGGTACACTAGTTATTTTCAAACCCGCCTTCCCAAACAAACATCTATATAACAGTGAACTTTTACTACCATATAAATGTTTGAACCAAATTCTGTAGTTTCACTCCACAGGTTTGGTTTTGCTTACATTCAGGCGATCAAACAGGTCATCATCAGGCTCCTTGTTTTCCATAAACAACTGAAGATTCTTAAATACCTAGAAGAGGCAGAACAAACGTGAATACAGAGGCAATGTTTGCACGCTTAAATAAAAAGCACTGCTTTACAGTCCTTACCCTTTTCTCCACAGGGACTTTGTTGTAGTAGCGGATGGAGTCTTTACCCAGGAAGTCGAACTCCACCACGTACTCCTGCCCATCACTCTCTGGATAGAGTTTGATGTGTTCGACTCTCAGAGAGCAGCAGCCTACGGTGTCCGCAGTCTCTCCTTCCTCCTTCTCATTACCCGCTCTCAGAGCCAGCTAAAGCACATCAGGACAGCTGGATTAAAACCGGCTTACAAAGACATTACCCTCACTGCAGCTAGCATTTAAGCATCCACTAAACCCCACTTGCAGGTACCGGTCATTGTTAAAAGGCAATTGCACTACATTAACTACGTCAAGCTATACACACACACACACACACACGCAGGACAGCGTCAGTAGTAATCATGCACCTCACCTTGTCGATGAAGTAGAGTGCCACAGCCCTCTGTCTGATCCTCATCTCCTTGGACTTCCAGTCTTCGCGGTACTGGTTCCTGATACGGTCCACACATTTCTTCAGTCTACGTGCTGTTTCATACTTCTGCCAATCTTTCTCTCCCTGCAGACAAACAGTGTGACGGATCAGACATGAGTAACTAATGAATTAGACGCAGCCATGTTTGTGTGTGAAACACCAAGTCATAGGAACTGAAATTAAATTAGTGGGCTTTCACACAGTAGAGCATGTTCCCTGCACAGTAACATGGAGTAAGTAGCCATATTTATTTAAGCATTGGGAAATTAAAAAACATATATAATGTTGCAGTGTCTCTCTTTTTAAAATCAAAAACAGATTCTGAACATTTTGAAAGGACCCATTTTAAACCAGGTCCAAACCTTCTTGTTGTGCAAGATCCAGCCTACCTTGATCCTAGAGCTGGGGTTCAGCATGATGTACTTGATGGAGCCCTGAATGTTCTCCGTCCACGACACCAACCAGGTCACCTTGTTGTCATGACGAACCTCTTTCCACTTAGTGCCTGGAGGGGCCTCAGGGTATTTGGAGTCCCTGTGAGGAGCACACATCAACATTAATTCATCATATTCACTTAACACATCAGCTCACCAGCACTGAAAAAGCAACCCTTTCACTTACTTGCTGCAGTTGATGATGATGTCTTGAGGCCTGATGCGACGTTTGAGCATCCCCATCTTGGGATGGTCTCCACGACCACGGAACAGGCCTGGGGGCTCAATGCGGAAGTTTGCAATACGTTCCCTGTGGTTGTCCATGATGCAGAAGCCGTACTCCTGTAAGATGCGTTCATTCTCCTCCTTTATTTTCTACAGGGAAACATCGGAACATAGAAACATCAGAACTGCACCTTGTTTGGGTTAAATATCTCAACAGTGTCCTTAATGCATCCACTGTGATTGAAAACATGAAAAACGCAATGCTGGGAAAAAAGACTGGGGAATGCAAAGAATGAAAACTTTACATGTACTGTATTTAAAATTGCTACTTTCTGTGTAACACACTGCCAGGAATTCATTTGCTTGTCCATGGTTAAAGTGCTGTTCCAGGGAATTTACTTTTCTGATTAACACATTTGTTTAGATCCTCAAGTGTCAAAAAATTTGTGGTACCAGTAAATGTTGAATTAGGGGCAAGTGCTTCTAAAATAAAAGCATGTTAACAATTATACATCCGTGCAAAACAAAATGCAATGCAGGTGACAACACTGTCTGACCAATGTTGTCAGGAGATATTCCTGAGAGGTTAATATACTGTGTGGCTCTGAATGGGTTATTCCTTCGCTCCAATAACAGAGGGGCTAGCACAGGTTTAGCTCCAACACAAGATCAATGTAGCAGCTGACCAGTTTCTCCTCCTTCGTCATGGCCTTTCTGGCTTCAGATTGTGCCTTGAAGTACTCGCTCATCTCAGTGAAGTTGCATTTCTTCAGGTCTGTGATCTTAGCTTTTTCCTCTGAAGTCATTTCCTGCATCAGCAACAACATGCTACAGTCAAACACAGGAACCTTTGAACAATTAACTTACAGGACTTAAGACTTTTGGAAATCTGGTATCTATAATTTTATCCAGAAAAGTGAATTTCTTGACCTTCCTCCAATCTTTGAAGAAATTTTTGCGGAAAATGTCCTTTGTGGTGTACTCGTGGTCCAACATTTTGGCAAAGAACGTGGCCACCTCTTCTGCTTCTGGGCTGAGTTTCATGGATTGACCTAAGATATGCAAAAACAATGGTTCATCAGCCACTAGCATTTACACCTACCATCACACTGTCATACAGTACAGCCCCTGGTCGATTTAAATAGGTGGGATGTACAATCTTACCATCATAGTAAAATCTGACATGGCTAGGAAGTGGCTCATATGGTGGAGCAAACACCGGTCCTTTGTGTTCCAGAAACTTCCATTTGACGCCGTCTGTGTATCTCTCCTCTTCCCACCTGGAATCAAGCAGATAAAGCCATCCCATAAGGAGACTGAATATACCAGAGAAGTAAAACAATACCCGATCCAACAATAACATGCAATAACCCATCACCACACTAATAACAAGCATGCAGTATTGTACAGCTGGCCGACATGATTAACTCACCATTTCCACTTCTCCTCTGGCTCTTTCTTTGCTTTCTTTTTTCCATCAGTGACTTCTCCTTTTTTGTTTTTTGTCTTTTTGGACTTAATGTCCCAAAAAGGGAAGAGAAACTGTGAGTTCTTTCACTCCCAGGTTGGCAGAAAAAAATCTGTACCAAAATATACTAGAGGAAACTGTCACAGAGCTTTTTTTCATTGTTTAAAGAAAATCTAAAACCAATTTGGCACAATGTTGCAGTCTTCGCTTACCTCGTCTGATTTCCTTTTCTTGGCCTTCTTGTCATTTTCAATCTTTATTTTCTTGGGCTTGAATTCTGAACTGAAAAATAAGACCCTGTGTCACAAGTCTGACAGATTAATTTATGGACACAAAACTATACTGACATGCTAACTCTATGAAGCAGACATGGAAGACATCCAATAGCACGGGCCACTTACTCATTATCATCATCCCGTTCTCTTTTTAGTGACTTCTCATGTTTTGGAGAGTGGTAAAAGTCATTTTCAGGCTCAGACTTCACGTATTGAGGGCTGCAGAAGAAAAGCATCCAAAATCAGAAATGGATTCATATGAAACACATCTGCTGGTAGTCTACATGTAGCACTTAAGAGAAATGTGGAGTCCAGACATACCTGGCAAAGCCATTCTCTTTTTCCTTTTTGACTTTACCATCAAAGGACTTCATCTGAAAGGTTTACACATAGTTGTTAACGAAGGAAAACCTAGTGAAAAGGTGTAGCAGGAAATCATAATCAACTGTGCCCACATAAAAGCTAAATGACAGTTAAGGCATTACCATACGGTAAATCAGAAATACAGATTTTTATTATGCACCAACCTTTTCATCATATAGTGTTATGCTCAGCTCAGCTGCTGTGGACATAATACACTAACTGCCCTCAGCATTCACCCTATTTGCAGACTAATTTTGCATAAATGTTTCCAAAATACAAGTACAACTTTTAAGTGCTGTGGAACCGAGAAAAGTTCCACACACAGCGATCCGTTATGTACCCATGATTGTGAACATTTCCAGATTCAGAGGACAGATAGGTCAAATCTAACACAACTGCGACAGAAGATGCAAACAAACATGAATAAGCTATACATGTTGCTCATGGTTTAAATAGCTGGAGGCCATGAACATGAGTGCATGATATGAAAGTTTAATACAGCGCAAAAATTCATAATGATGAACCCTAAAAATAAAATCACATTACATACACAACCATACACACATTCCTCCTTGAATTATTTGCACAATAATTCACCTTGTCCTCCTTTCTCTTCTCCTTGTGCTTGTCCTTGTATTTGTCTGTGCTGCCATCTTTGTGCTTCAACTTTTCCTTCTCCTTGTCTCTGTGTTTTTTGTCAGAGAAGTCTTTATGATCACTAGAGTTAAAAAAACAAAAAACAAAACTGTTGAGTCAGGACATTTCAGCTTTACCATCAACTGCTGAGAAATCCAGTGGTATGTCTTGTCCACTCTGAGCAGACAGCACCGCGAAGGTGTATTTATGAGGAGTCTGGAAGCACACACCATACCTGTTGCCATGTTTTGATTTCTCCCGTTCCTTATCCTTCTTGTGGTCCTTATGTTTGTGTTCCTTGTCTTTGTACTTGTCTTTATGCCTGTGAGAGTCTGTGTGAAGATAACAGTGTTACTTTCTTCAAAGCGAACAAGGTTCTGACTGGCTCAAACCAGCAATGAACTGAATGAATGGTAGGATTGCTGTGTAGCTACATTAGGACCAACTACCCAGAGTATGACTGGTATGATTCTAAACACAGGTGGCAAACATGAACAATGTGCACTCCCTTCTAAAGTGCGAATGTGGACCTGCTAAGACCAGCAATACCCTTATCCACTGACAACCTAGGAAGTACTCAAAGTCCAACTACATAATGTTTCCCAGGTAAAAACATTAAATTTATTGCTACACATGTGGTCTGAGTATGTGTCACAATGTGAATGCCATGCAGCCTGTGAACAGAAAATCTATCACACAGTAGCACAGCACCTCCTACTGCCCGTATGAGCCTCTTTGTTTATGAGACAATATGAAACTAGTGACAGGTTGAAACATGCAAGTGAACAAAATAGGCTTCCAGTCCCTTTAATTTGTAAGCCACAGCAAGAAAAAAAAGTCATCTTGGTGCAGTAAAAAAAAAGTAAATTATTAAAACTCAAATCCAAACTCTGCCATCAAACACAGAGCTGACAACCTCCTGCTGACAGGTCGTTAAAACAAGGTGCCCATATTCTTCTGATGGGACAGTGTGAAACAAACATAGCTCACATGTTCAAGGTAGAAAGGTTTGATCAGTAAGTGATTGGGTCTCAAAGAATCACTAAGCCCAAAACAGACTTAGAGCTTGACCATGGCTCTTTCATTTTACCACTGGAAAACTAGTTGTCTTTGTTTAACCATTATTTGAAAATGACAGATTTGCTTTGTGTTGTCCTCTCAGATCTAAGCCAAATCATTGTACAACACCTTTCAATGCACAGACTCCGCTGCACTCCATCACATTAACTACAGTCAAACCAGAAAACATATCCGACAGACTTTTGGTTAAAACTCCACTCTAAAGTTCGCAGCTGACAGATGAAATGCATAAATTCAGAATACAACGTGTGCTAGTAAAGGGATGAGTGTACTGAATCCTTATAAATTGTTAAACTTATAATTTTTTTTTAACCAGGCCAAAGTAATGGTGCTTTATAAAATGCCAGACTTGCTTGTTAATTTTATTGAGCTGAAACTGTTTAGCCCAGTCTGAATTCCAGTATCTGATAACTAAAAGCAAGGCCCTTTATGCACCACAGACAATTGTTGTCCCATTGCTGCGGAATGAAAACCAAATAAATGGACTGTTATGGTTGTCTAGATGATTTCTAGCAGTTAAGGTTACACAGAAAAGCCCAGCTCATATCAATAAATGCTCCACACTTACTTACTGGAGTATCTTATACAAAGGCTAAACACTTTGTCTCAAACCAGCCCTACTGAGCATTTTGCCCTGGGTTATAAGAGTTTAGTGTCTCATCTAGGAAAAGGTTAGTCCTGCTGACTTAAAGAAAACAAAACATGGTTTTCTTGGTACTTGTATGAGTGGTGTGTTAAATGTTTACAACCGATTACTAAAGCTGAAACCGAGAAAAATCTAAATGCAACAACTCACTTTTTACTTTAAGATGTTGTCAGGACCATTTAACAGTCAGTAATTCGTTTATAACTTGCAAAGTGATTAACTAAAGTTACAGACTTGAAATGTTGACTGGTGAAACGTGCATCCAACTTAAACCGCTCCACTTGGTCCTAGCGTGGGAATGTTCAGTCCCTGTACTATAATAAAAAGAAATGATAACCTTAGCTATGAAAAGGAGTACAAGATTGCGAATATAAAAAAAATATTGTTCTTGGTCACCACATGGGATCTTAATGAAGCACTATGCCTTCGCCTTTCTCCTCCACACAGCCATCTGCACTTCACAGCCTGGGTTCAGCTTGCAGCACAGTCAGGCCGCTACACCGAAAAAGAAAATGGCGCAGAGACTAAGTCCTCAACCCCCAAACCCTCACTTTCGGGTGGGAAATGTGGCATTAAAAGCTAACCAACAAGAAAATCTAGTACGATAAACTGATAAAACACCTCAATGTGTGTGCTAATAATGAATCTAATCGATAAAATAATTTGCGGAAAAGCTTTAACAAGACCTCCCTTTTGAACAATAGGCGCTTGTGAGTGAGACAGAGGACTTAGTCTCTGGACGCCATTTCTGTCCTCTACTGAGAACTAACGTAACGTTGCATTTGATCAGTGAAGACAAGTCAGAATTTGAGGAAAATACTCCTTTTAACTTGTTAGCTTACCCTAGTGAACTTACCATTGACTCGAGAGCCACAGTCAATCTGAAAAACCAAAAAGCAGATGAATGTTAAATTCCGTAGTAGCTAACTAGCCGGCTAAGTAACTTTGAACTTGCTGGATAGCACAGCGACAGTTTGCTAGCTACCCCGATAGCTAAGCTATCTTGCCACACTGGATGGTAATATGGCTTAGCGGCTAATACCGAAGCCGCTACGGCTAACACCGGCTACAGCTAACGCCAAAATTAAATGCAGCGTTAGCCCACTTTGTCTTTGAGTTCATGCCTAGCCACATACACCTGGGAGCTGACTAGATAGCACATTCCCACAACATTATAAGTACAAATGTGATGAAACTTGTCATGGCGCTGTTAACAACAAAATGTGCGCTAGCAGACTCTATTCACAGTTAGCTAAGTTACCCTGTCAAACCAAACAAATTGAACCGTACCAAGAAACTGCACCCGTTAACCATCAGTGATGACATTACGAAATGCATTTAGCATTACCTGGTCCTCGTTGTGGGAATGGTCCCCACTCATTTCCTTCGCGTTGTTTGATTTAAAAATCAAAAATGAGAACCTGGAGAGGCTCCACACACCGGCGAGCAGATGCAGGCAGAATGAAGAAAAGATACGGTTGTGTAAGAGTAAAGTCCGGTTTGTACACAAATGCGCATGCGCCACAATTTAAATGGTAGAGAGCAGCGTGGCTCCTCCTCTTCTCGAAACGTGTTGCTGTCCAGGCCCACGACGGTCACACTACTGAGCGAGGTACACATGTACCGGGAGCACACGGTGCTCCAGGCTCAGTGCTCCTCTTGTTTATCCATTTGTTGTTTGTGTTCTCTTGATCTGATAAGGAAAAGATAGCAAAAGGAGCAGCTCTGTCTAAATCTTTAATAACAACAACAATCATCTGTCTCTGTCCTTTCCAACACATGCTCTTCTGTTCCGTCACCCCTATGTCATGTAGTGAATATGCATTGCAAGGAATACTTCATAGCTTATCTAACTAGCTAACATAGCTGAAACAAATCAAAGACATAATTAGCAAAAGTTGACATACTGAGTTAAAGTTGAGGGTTAAGTGAGAATCACCCTCATGTACAGCCTAGGTTATCTTCAAGGCCTTGGAATGGTGTTGTGCTTTTAGTGAGAAAAATTGTGTAGACCAGAATGTGTGGTACATAACAGACAGGAGCCCATACTGCCCTCCACAGCCTTGACAGCTAACAGACCTATCGCATTTCAACTCAAAGGCAAAGAGGTTCAGACAGAGCTAATGTGTCACCATACATTGAAAGTCAAAGGCATGGTTTGGAGAAATAACCTCCTGAAATTTCCTAAGAAGTAGGTTTTTAGATCATGATAGTAGGTTTTTAGATCATAAATGAAAATGTGTGGTGTTTTTATGGTGATTCCCAAGCCAGTTGATAAGTGATCACCGAACAACTGTAAATGTAATCTGTCTACACAATACAGCATCTGAAAACACCAGTGTTTTAAAATGATTTTCATATTAGTTCCAGGCTAAGGCAATGACACAGTAGCTTGTACTTTAATATATGTTAAACAACACTGCCCAAATGAGTAACATTTCTAAATATTTTTCATTAATATATTTTCCTCAGAGGTTAGGAAAATATTACGTATGTATTGGTGTGGGTAATGGAACCTGCATACACACATGTGGTTACATGAAAAAAAATCTCTATATATATATAGATATACTGAATATTGTGGTTATGATGGTGGATATAAGTGAATGGTGTTCAAGGCAAACTCTCCATCCACAAGAGGGCATTGCAGTCCATTATATTACCTACTAGAATTAACCTGATCTGACAAGAGCCTCAAAGCACGACTCCCTGTCTGAACTATCAAGATCTAGTTCAGACTTTAGTATTAGACTTTTATGGCTTAGACCTAGCTGACTGAACAGATCAAAGTGTATTATTTCGCACTGTGAGAAGCTGATGTGGTGTATCTGTGAGGTTCCGTCCAATTAAAACTCAAAGATTTGTGTTTGCCCATTTTTTAATACAATACAGTTCTGTGCTCGGGTTAGTTCACCCATTTCCTACTGCAATTTCTTTAACATTTCACAGATGAAAATACTACATTAGAGATGTGTACAAGCATTATCTACACATAGTGCAGTTGTTTACAGTAAATAATCATGTACTTTTCACATCTTATGTTTTTCAGGAGACAGCCATTCAACAATAACAAAAAAAGCACATAGTTTATATGATGTGGGAGGCTGCAGTGAGTGTTTTAGGTCACAAGACTTAATCAAGACATAAAATTACAAAACATCATATAAATATGTCACCAAGTGCTTGAGTGGAATTCAACTTTAATTTATCAAATAGTCAAAAATCAAATAAGAATAAAGTCATGAAAATTAATGACATGCTACAATTTCCTTTGAAAAACTTTGAAAAAGTATAAATAGTAAATGCAACAACGACAGAGAAGGCAAGGATGAGGAGTACAGTGAAACATATTTTCAGTGCTCATTCTTTCTCTCCTTGCAAATCAACATCAGCTTTGAATAAGATCAACCAAAGTCAGATCTCTGAGCTACTATATTGTATTTCCCTTCAAAAATATTGTTTCTTTCCATGATGTTAAAAGCACCCATTTCAGTTCCTGCTATGTGGATGTAATAACCAACACAACATCTTGCTGATTGAGCAGAGATGCAAGGTTATTTAGGTACTGTTGTGAGAACATCGTGTCCTCGTCCTCACATGCATTTTAAGGCTCCTGATGGTTTGACTTTGAAAGTGGCGTGGCTGGGTTCTGGTATAAAAACATGTAAGAGTCACACAGCAGCCTGCGCACTAGCTCAGGAGCGTGGGAGGGGTTGGCCCGAGCCAGCTCCTCCTCCGACTGGGACAGGAAGTCACCCAGCTCCGGACAAGATCGGATCTCAGGAATGTTGTAGCCACTCTGATCATTACCTGTTTAAAAAAAAAAAAAAGGGGGCCTTATGATTAGATGTCAGCTCAAGAAGAGATAAAGGTCAGTAACAGACGTCAGAGTGTATCCTTATCTAATACTGTCAAGGCAGCATTATCAGAAAATAAAGCAGTCATGGGTAACAACTTCACTGAAAAACCAAAACAAGTCAGTATTTGCACGAACATCAGAGGCAAAGAAATGACCTATTAACAAAAACAAGCTAAAATCTATATTACCGCATCTGTCTGCCATGCTGTCAAAGAAGAGCCAGGAGTGAGGGTCGGCACCGTATTTGACAAAGGACACGTAGTGGCTGGTTTGAATGCAGAGCACAGCAAACAGCTGCATGGTGTGTCTGGGCAGAGGACTGTCAGAGGGTACATCTGCTGGAACCTCTAGAGCTTTGGGGGAATGACCCTGCCGCGTGTGATGACTGTGCACCTGTAAGGGGGAAAAAAAAAGTAGGAACTTTTACACCACTAGTTGGGTCAATGGGACACTTTTTGGGCACAACTGAAATGGTCCTCTGGTGTACCTGTGTGTTGCAGGTACTGCAGTACTGTTTGATTCTTCCTGGCTGCAGTTTGCGATCAGGTAGACACTGAAGACACTCATACTCTGCCAAATGCCCGCAGAGAAAACATTCTCTCGGAGCTGTTGTGAAAAGTAGGTGTTTCGTAAGCATCCAAAAGCTCTTCAAAATCACTGTATTAAAGAAACATCAATGCAGATTATGTCTGTTCCTCACAGTTGTATAGAAGGTCTGTGATGTCCAGCTCAGTGGAGGGAATGATGTGAGAAAACATCTTATACTTGTTTCCAAACCTTGGCATCTGAACCATCAGACAGGATGGCATCTGAGGGACAAATAGGGAAGCAAATATTGGGGTTACATGACAATAAACCTTGGTAAACCCACTAGGTCTTCTTCACCTAGTAAGAGAAATACTTACCTCTTCAAACTTGAGGTCACCTGACAGGCAGGATGTGTCCAGCAGCTGTTGGACGGTGGGCATCTGTCCCATCTGCTCTTTTTCTAGAAAGATCTGGAAGGTGTAGGCACCCTGAGATGTTTCTCCCCTCGATCTAAAAAGAAACAGCATTTAAGGAACTCAATTTTACACAGGCAAATGACCCAAAATATTTAATATTGGGCGGCTCAGCTTCATACCTGAGCTTGAGCAGTGGCTCCATGCAGAGAACCTTCTGAAAGAGGACTGTGATGAACTCCTCTGGGTCTGCAGCGAAGCAAAACAATTCCAAACACATAATGCTGCATGAGTACGGTAGGCTTCAATATGTTATGTTTCTCTGCCTTTGAAAAGACCTTTATTAAAATATGTCTTTATCAATGTAGGTTATAAGATATGAGTGCATACCTTTTTCCTCAGTTTGAAAGGTGTCGCAGCCAAGCTGTTTGCGGAAATTCATAACACTCTCAGCAGGAACAAATCCCTGTCTGCAATAAATACATTAGCTATCAGTAAGCAAACAAAAGAACCTGCTGGAACAGCTGCATACACCAAAACAATCAAGACTAAATATAAAGACACACCTTCTTATGTCAGCAGGTTTTGAGCATATGCACTTTGTGTCTTTGCTAGTGTAGAGTATCCTCATCGTTATGATGGAAAGTACTTGATTACCGGCTGAGATTACGTAAAATGTCATGTTCTTGTTTTGCAAACTAGCTCATAATACGAAAAAAAGACAGTGTTTATACCTGCGTAAACGGTTGACTATTTTTCTCAGAGTGCAGGTTGTGGGTTGCTCTGTGTCAGCAGGCTTCTGGCAGATATTATCCAGGGTCACAGATGAGCTGAACAAACTGAAGAGAGAAAACCACATTCTTTTATCAACTCGGTCCTTATCTGATTACAGCTTATCATGCTCATTTGTTTGCTTTTATTCAGAGGATCCCCTGTAAATAAAATTATTTTAGATAACGTGAGGATAAAATAACTCTGAACTGAGTTTTACCTGAAGAGTGTGGCATCAAGGTAACAGGAGTTGATGTGACCCTGAATCCCCTTCATTTTTCCCACTAACAAAGTCGAGACCTCTGACTCAGGGATAGGTGATGCATCCTCCTCTGAGTCCTCAAATGGAGACACTGAAAAGAGCAAGCAAACATATACAAACAGATGTTCCTACACAGATCTCATCACTTCAATGGCAGCATTCAGCAGCACCTTCTCACCAGGCTTGAACACAGTCCAACTGGACAGTCACACAGGCCTTCAAGCATTATGATCAATCTGCTTTTCCAGAGCAGGAAGCTCACATAACTGTCAGACATGTTCAACTGATGAAAAGAGTGCCACAAACCAGGCCCTGTTTTAGGTGCAATTACATCATTTCTCCTCACCAAATCCTGCCAGAGGCAGAAGGGTGTGAAAATAAAGTCAGTGAAACCAATTATGAAGTGTGATCTGTGACTGTTTTTTCACTTGTGCACAACTCAAGTGAGACACTTCAGCGGTTCCTCAAAACCGATTCTGTGAGGTTGTGTGATGCACACTTGGCCAACATCTATCCCTAAAGTTTTATCTGACAACTCAACATAATACTGGCACCCTCATCAAAGCTCAGTTTGCAAAACTTCCTGTACGTCACCACAATTTTGTACTAAACAGTACACCATAGTTTAGAGCATGCAGTTCTGACGGACGCTAAGCTTACCAATGATATCCAATGCATGCAATGTTTACATTTGAAATGCTTGAGTATGCGTGTCCCTCCAAACAAGGAGAAGTATCTAACCTGGAGGTGCTTCGGTGGGTTTTGCGGTCTCCCTTCCTGGAGAGGAGTAGACAAATCTGCTGTCAGGGCTGCACTTTGTGATAGGAACAAACAAAGCCCTGTTCTCTTTGCAGGTGAAATATCTCTGGTTTCCATACTTCCCATCAGAGCAGCCGTTCACCTCATAGTCCTGAAACAAAAAAAACAAACAAAAAAAAAAAACCAAATCAGATATGAGGTGTTTTCGATGCCTGAAGCCGACAAAACTTAACTGTACAAAAATTTTAGTGCCTAACCAGTTCGATCCCAGCCCATTCATCAGTCTTTCCCGCAGGGACCCCCAACCACCGGACGACCCCGTAGACTGTGATCCCCATGTTGGACATCACCTCGACCATGGATCCCACCTCCAGAGGTACATGACACGTGCTCAGACTTTGGCTCTGTGTGACACTCTGCTCTGTATGGTTCCCTCTCACTTCATGTGCACGGGATCCAATATTTGGCATGGAGTTGATGCGAGTCACTGCTTTTCTGCCTAGACCTACACAGAAATATGGAGGGGGGGGGGGTTTAGAAATGTCATATCAACATTTTCTTTGGACGTGTCACATGCTGCCTCATCAGATTAACCTCCGGCTAGCATGGTACAGGTCTACATATGAGGTATGTAGACAGCTCTCAGTGCACAATGTGCAAAAATGCCAGACCATGTGATGAACTGAACTGATGTTCTGCATTCCAGAGCAACAGGACCAGTTTTTCCGGTTGTGTACTGGGACTGCTTCTCCTGTGTCCCTTTCGTAGCCACAGGTGTTTAGTCAAAACTTTCAGTGGCAGGATTTCCTTTGTTAGTTGGAGAGGGAGTGGGTTCAGTCATGGTTCAGACAAACCATATGTTCAATAGGATGGAGGCAAACGAGCGGTGACTGTGACCACACTACTTACCCCCATACTTGCCGTCTCTCCACTGCAATCCTAGGGGCACGGAGTAAGATGGGACCACCTGGACGATGTCTGCAGCACTGAACAAAGGCAGAGGAGCAGGTTTCTTGGATGACAAAGTGTGATCACTGTCCTACAAGGAAGAACGAAATACAACAGTTACTAAAAAGCAAATGTACTCAGACTACAGAACACAGATAAATGCTCCTGCACGTGTAGAATTTGCAATAATGACATTTAGAGTTATGTATCTTTTGACTGATAACTGTGCCTAAAGACCCATAGATCACTGGAGATTATATAATCATCCTTGTCTCCTTACATTTTTTGAGGTTATACTAGTGTGCAGGTAAAATTATTAACATCAGAGGAACCATATTATAATCATGTTCCTACTACCCGTTCTTTACTCAAGACACCCGCACTTTGATGCTGCAACTGAAAAAACAGAAAAACAACTCTACCCACCACGAATTCCACCTCAAAGCCAAGCATGTGCAGGTCGTCTTTGTGGTCTTTCCTGCCAATTTGCATCAGGTTCTTCACCAGCCCCGGCAGGTGTCCCTTCTTGTGCCTCACCACCACCAGGTCATTCTGAGACAGATCACAGATGGCGGAGAACAGCTGGGGGTTACACAGCAGCTCCAGGCGTTTGCTCGCGGAGGAGACGAAGAGCAGTAGCTGGGCCTGGTGACGGGTCAGAGGGTATATGTCCTCTCTCCTCACGATGCCCCCGCTCTTGGGGCTCCCTGCGTTGCTGCCACTGCCGTACAACAGTCCCACCAGCTCTCCACGCTGCGTCTCTACGTCCACACGGCCAATACATCCTCGGCAGAAACCTTTCCTCGACTTCCCGCGTAGGACCACGAAAAACTTCTCCTTTACTACAGTTGTTGGCTCCATCGAAACTCCTTATTTCCACCAGTACAGTCTGATAAACGGGTCTGAGGCAGATATCGTGCGTACAGACGCAGGTAACCTGTAGAAATACAGCAGAAGTACATTATTACACTGTCGCCTTTAACTGCTTCAAGCTGAGGTTATTAAATTTCAAAGCTATTTCGAATAAAAACTCATAATACTCACTTTGTCATGGACAGTACAAACATCAGGATATAAAACGTATACTGTATATAAAACTAAAACTGGAACACATCGTGTAAAAAAAATCCTGCTCCCAAATGTCCCTGCTAGAGTTAACCTGAGTGCAGGACCCAGGATACTCCACCTCTACCCACACGGACCTGTTCAACACATTTCTAATAACTCTGTTCACACTCATGAGAGAGTCGGTTTATCACCTGAAAGAGAGGAAACGTTTTCTTACGTACTGCTTTTTATCTGCCAAGAGCAAATTACTCCAACGTCGCTACATGAGTCTCTCTGCACACAAAGGCAGGTGTCTCCAGAGGTGACCGAGCTCTTCCTCTTCCCTCATATGGAGGAGGTGGGATAATCTGCATGTTTTTAAGCACTGACCAGCATGTGAGCGACAACGCCCACCTGGGAGCTCACACACTCTCCGCCCTGACAGTGTCCTCTCAACGCCATTTCCGCAACAATGCATGACTGCAGATATGTTATGAAAAGAGAGGATATTGCTGATCGCATCTCGTAATTTCAGCTGCAGCTGCGCGCTAGTTTTACATGCAACAACCGCCAGTTAACGCAGACACCTGTAAACTGACCCACAAGTCAATGTGCAACAAGTGGCTCCAAAGTTTATTGTGTTTTTAAGACAAGATTAAATTAATTGTGTGTCTTCAACAAACATTTTCTACTCCACATATTCTCACTGTGGATGTATTTAAGGAGACGTACACATCTATAAGCTGTGTAGCTCTATACAGAACAATTGTGTGGATACTGACTTTCACACGTGACTGTAACTGTTAGTATTGTATATCATTGACTGTACATTTATTCTGAGACACAACTGAGATTCATATTTGTTTTACTGGGGTTATCACCACTTTGCTTAGCTTCATATAAAATGCAGATACACACTATAAGATCCATCTCATGACCTTTGTCTCTGGTCTCCTTGTATTTTCGCTACATAAACTGCACTGTGTCATTAGATGTGCCACTAAGATAAACCCAAAACCTCCACATGGGAGGTCACCATATCCTGATGATACCTCATAACTGGAACATTACTCACCAGTAGCCGCAAAAAAAAAAAAAAGTTTCAACATATATTGAGCAAAATGTTTACAATAACCAGTGCCTAGAGTACAATGTTTTGAGTGACATGTTTGTCTGCATGCAGTGTAACACATGTGATATGTTCTACCGTGTGACACAGCCGGTATGTGTGTCTGACAGTATCTTAAGCACACATCAACTTTACATAACAGCCCTCATTTTCCTCAGCATTGATATGCATAGTGTTCATGTTTCCTCAGACTGGATCAGATATGTCTCTGTCAAAAAAAGAGTGAATGTGCTGACAAAATTATACGTCTGGAGCTCAGGTTTGTCAAAGTTATTCTTTTAATCAGATGTAAGACTGTTCATTTGAACATAAAATGCTGTCTTACGTAGAACATACTTCTTGGAGGAGTGCCCTCTGTAGGCTGGTGGTCACAACAAAAGGGCATCAAACACTGGTGAACAACAACTATAAACTTAGATCACTCACCTTATCCAGATACCACCAGATATGTCTTTGGGAACTACTTCTGAAAAGAACAAAGCTCATTAGAACCATAACACTACAATAAGGCGTCAGGTAATTAAGGTGGTGTTATGGTGTTAATGATATCTTTGGTCCTAATGATCCCATGGACAACAGGGTTTGTCTTCACTCTTTGAACTACGTGGCCCTTTTGATGCAAAAGCTGCTGACTCTCTTCTGGAAACTCAGCTGCTGGGGGAGAATTTGGAACAGGAAATTACTAATATGAAAAAAATTACTAATGTGATAGCAATAATGGCAAAGGCCAACTATTACATGTACTTACAGTCAACGAGAGGTCTGTTTGGTGGATGGAGTCTTCTCAGGGATAGGCTGTCATTTTTCTCTTTATGGTTGGACAGGGCTCTGATCAACACCTAAAGCACACAAAACCTCTACATAGTAAATGTTTTTACACTGAAAATTCAAACGTGTACCACTGAATGAGAATAATGATGCAAAATGATCAAACCTGGGTGACTGCACTGAAACTCTTGTGTGCGCCTGAGCAGCACAATGCCATGTAGATCCCACATTTATGCCAGGCTGGCACCACCGCCGTGGGACTGAGAGGTGACAGGGGCCTCTCTCCTGCCTTGGGACAGCATATAGAAATATTTAATTCCACACTTCCTAACTGACTGATTTTATTAGGTGAGATTTCTAATGGCTATGCACCTGATTGCTTTGCCCTCTGGTTTTATTCAGCCTGGAGAGGTCAAGGACGAGGCTGTTGAGAATAACACCTGACCGAGTTATGAGTCTGCTCCCAAACGGCCTGCTCAAGGAACTACGAGATCGCAAAGACCGGAGATAAGATAATGTCAGTGAGTCTAGCGGCACATACCACACATTTCCTCCTGGTGTGATCATTTATGTCAGACAGTAGGCAGAAACATCATCACCTGGCCACTGACACCATGAAGTCATCTGGCCCCATGACTACTACTTGTCCAGCCTGCGGCTCGGGCTGGAGGGAGTGGATGTTGGTGTACTGCATGGGTGGAGTTTTATGGGAGTAACTGGTCGACTGACGAAGCACTTCAGCATGGCTTTTACTTTATCAAACGCAGAGAAAAAAATGAACAGGAAGCTTGCTGAAATGCCTGATGTAATGATAAGTTAGTCTGGTGTTGTGCAGTAGAGTTGGCAGTAAATTGCGACATAAAAGAATGGCAAAAAAAAACAGAAATGAAAATTTGTTCCAGCTGCAATGCTTAGTTGACTAATCGAGTAACAGGAAACTCATTTCAATCACCTATTTATCATTTTTCAAGGGAAAAATGCCACATATTCTCTGGTTACAGCTCTTCCAGTGTGAAGATTCCTTCCTTTCACTTGTCATATACAATAGTAAACTGAATATTTGGGGTCTTTTAGACTGTTGGTCTCCTCATTGTAGTTTACCTCAGCATGTCAGTCACTGAAGCGTTATATCTGGGGTCATCCAAACCAAAGGCCGTAGCTAAAGCTCTTTTAAGGGCCTGTAGATAGAGAAAAGGATTTTTATGTATTAGAATTACCATTTCATCCATAGTATGTTTTGTGAAATTAAAGCTTTGCAATCCAGTACCTTCACAGTCCAATGGTATGTTTGATTTTCCGTGTAATTGTTCACTAACAAATTGAGAGCTGATATCATTGATGCACCAGCAGATGGGGGAGGAGGAACTTTAATTATAAACTCTGAAAAAAGTAACACAACTTAGATCAAGGTATCAGGAATACATACACATTTCTTTAGTATATTGTTGAACAAACTTCAGTCCATACCATCATAGAGGCCTTCAACTGGTTGCTCAGCCTCTACAGCGTAGTTACAGATGTCCTCTCGGCTCAAGACCCCTCCATTTGTTCGCACCTTTGTATGAAACCACAGAAAAGGCTGTTAAACGACTGGCTTTTGAATGACTGCCTTCCCAAAACTCAGACCAAAATAAGATTTCACACCAGGTTGTCTAATGTTTGATGTGATTTACCTCATCCACTATTTCTTGTGAAAAGTTCCCATCATAAAAGTTTGACACACCAGCCTCAAGGACTCCTGCCAGACTGGGCATCTTCAGAAATGAACCGGGACTCAGAGCTCGGCCGCCTGGGAAGAACATGGCAAGATATGGCATCAGCTGCAGGAGAAGACAAATGAGTTTCATCCTGGTATGTCATCATCAGGTGACGTTATCAGGTGTGAGTAAGTGATGAACTTTAAAGAGGGACGGTTTGACTCACCAAGACCGAAAGACACACTGAAACCTTCTTTAGCAACAGCAGCAGCTCTGGTGGCCACATCCTCCCATGACAGGCTGCAGTGATTTTGTGGTAAGGCATATATGACATATTTGACTTTGAAAACTACACACTGAGAAAAACAAAAACACCAGTAACCAAAAATCCCTCTATCATACTCTTTTACCTCCCATACAAGCAGTGAGCATGATGTAACCCTCTGGGCATCCCTGGCACTCCCACTTGTAGACCTGCCTGTAAATATGGGTGTTTACAAGCTAAATAATGAAATCAACAACATTTAATACTGGCTCCCTCCCCACATTTATATTACCTCAGGTTCTAAAACATTTTGCAGCACCTGCTCTGTAAGTGTTTTAGGTGCACTTCCCTGGAAATTTATCACCCTGGTTTCATTCTTGTGGACGTCATGAACCAGCATCACCCCACCTCTATTGAAAGAGAAGGAGCAAAGGATGGTTTTGTGATGAGACACAGTTGTGTATATATATATATATATGTGTGTGTGTAACTACATGATTTTTATTTTTTTTTTTTGCAGCAAGCATGTCAACCACCAGTCTGTCACATACCCACCAATACCTGACACATGTGGATGCACAACACCCAAACACAGGGCAGCAGCAATAGCTGCATCCACACTTGATCCATGATTGTGAAGGACTTGTTGACCAAGCAAAGTGCAGCGCTCATGATCCGACACCAACACACCTTTAACAAACACCTGAGAAGCAATTGTGATAAGCATAAATAATGCAATGGTGGTTTAACTTGCATATGCTTTATAGCAAAAATACCAAACTTTCCCCCAGATAAATGTGCAGGATCAAAGCAATGGTCACTCCAGTGGCAAAGATGATAGATGCAGCATACAGAAGCATGAGGCTGTCCTGACTGGAGCAGTCCTTGTCTGTCGCTTTGAGTTTGGACAGGCTCTGGTCAAAACAATTTGGGCTACCAGAAGCCATCTCTCTAAGATGGTTCTCTTTTGGGAGATGGCTGAGATCTGTGTCAGCAACAAGGTAACAACATGTAAACCTTTAGCAGAGTGGAAGTGAAATGGTGATTTTGCTATCCAAATCTAAATTGAATGGTTTTCAGTCCAGGTCCTCAGGACCCAGAGATCCTGCCTGATTTCTCCCTTGACATCTAATCCAGCAGTTTAGTCCTGCAGTGGAATTGTGGCAGGTGTAAATGGGAGAGAAATCCAGCAGCATCTTGTGTGCTGAGAACTGAGACTGTAAACCATCACTTTACACTGTACCTGCAACCTCTCACCATGTTTTTCATTCAAGTCACATGTGAAGTCACAGGGTGATGAGCCATCGGCCGACTGAAACAAACCGGCAAAGCTTTTGTAACTACATGTTGACTGTTTGTAAAGTTTTGTTTCAGGAGAAGCTGTCACACTGTGAGCAGTTCAATGTCATTAGGACATTTTGAATTGACTAATATATAAAGCACGAGCTGTACAGTCATGTTTTATTGCTGTATAAAAAGGTTTTGAACCAAATACATATGGGTAAATGCACGTCAATAAACAAATCACATCACTGTCAAAATGTCTGCAGATACATTTTGCATAGGCTGCACAATCGATATGCACACAAACAGGAGAACATAGTGTATCTCATTTCATGAGGTGAACATCTTCATTCCAATTTCATATACAGTACAGGTTATCATGTAGCTGCCTATTACCTGGTAACAGCTGCCAAGTGTTATAATGGGTCACATCGGGATTAGATGTTTAGCTTATATCTGCACAAAACTGTAAATTTGTAAAAACAGTTGTGATAATGCTTTTTTTTATCAGCTCTGGACTGTGTGTATGTGTGTATTATAGTATGTGTTAAATGTGTATGATGTAGACTGAAAGAATATTTCCTGGTTTAAAACCAGAGCTTCAGTGGCTGAGGTTGCGGTGCCCTGGCTGCTGGAGGTGGAAGGAGTGGTGCTGAACCCCTTGGCGAACCCGGTTCTGACGCTGGATGGCGTTACGGGACATGTGGTGTCGGTCTGCCCAGGCCTTTGCCTTCTGGATGCAATTTAGCTGTGTCACCTCCGTCCGTACCTTTGGCTGAGAAAAAGAGCCAGAGATGGCTTGACTGGTGGTGCTGCTGCTTTGAACTGTGGGCTCTGAACCTAACACGCTGGAGAGAAACACAGGAAAATATGTGAATTTATGACAATGGTTTATTTAAAATTCTACATATGGAAAGGCCAAGGTAAGGATTTCTCTTTCCCCCTCACCTTGTATCAGTTTCCATGTTTGCAACTGTGTCTCCCTGAGGAGCCGAGTTTAACAGTTGGGTGTCAGTCAGCTCTGCATCCTGGTTCTCAGCAGAACTCGTCTCTGTTGAGACACAAGTAGATCTTTTCCACATACATGTACACTTAAATATGCAGCAAGGATTTACAACAATAAAATGCTCAGTTCTCTAGTTAAATAAATAACAGGCAGATTACTAAATATTACTAAAATGTAAACGTGGTATGAGGCAAACAGACCCCTGGGAAATAGCTTTTTAAGATGACATTCAGTGTGTTTACTTGTCTTTTTTAACCTAAAACGTAAGTCCTCCATCATGCAATCAAATGTCAAATATATATTTTTATATATATTGTAAAATTGAAGATGTTCTAAATGTACAAATTTCTGGGAGAAAACAGTGCAACTACCGTGGCTACATGACCGACCTTGATGACTGACAACAAGCCACCCTTCTTCCACCACTTCTCCAGACTTGGCTTCTTCGGGGGTCTCCTCCTCTCCCCCAAAAAGGAGACGGGTAATGGTTTTGAACATTTCCCTTTGTCTTCTCTTGTTGTGTTTGTCTGTGCTGTTGTCCTTGTCCTCCTTCCTTTTCTTGTTCAGCAAGGAAGCTCAGGTGTTGTAAGAGTCTTCAGCTGCTTAATACAAAAGTAAATAAGGGTTCATGGAGTCTTGTGCATGTTCAGAAACTATCACTCCTTCCTTGAGTAACACTAACCCCGATCCATCTTTGACTGTCTGGGTTAGGGTGGGTGATGCCATGAGGCCCTTCCTTCATGATTATTTTTTTCAAAATTCAAGCAATGTTTGGTCAGCTGACAGGGACGTCCAATGAAATTTCTTCTTATACAGTGGTTTGAATAGTGATTCCCACTCCCCCTGAATTTCATTGTTAGGGTCCATCTGTTTCTCGATATATGGGGGAGGGGCTCCGTTTATCAAACATCTTGTCAGTGCAAAGCTTGGTCTGCACCTCCCAGTGGCTGAGGTGGCTCTGTGTTGAGCCGCTGCCCCATCACAGAAATAATGGCAGAAATCATAGGATGAAAAACACTGTACCGCAGCCACAAGGATCAGCTCTTTGTCCAACTCGTCTCACTAACTGAATTCAGTTTGAATACATTTCTTATGCTTCATGTTTAACTAGTAACGCTATCATGTCCACCGCTGGAACCAAACTGAGAGTACCAATAACAGCCAGCTGCACGCATCACAAAAGCGAATAATCTGTGTCTAATATCTAATATAACAGTGATGATGCTGCTCACCTGTTTTTTCTACCTGTGTATATGCGCTGCAGCTCTGCAGTGTGTCCTCACCTGTCGTTAGTGTGTCTCACTTGGACTCGCAGACCATTGTGGAGAGTCGGTTTGAAGATGTTCACAGGTATCTCACAATCTTTAAAAGCCTACGAAAGGTCTATGAGTGTAACACCCACGCCAGGCTGTTGTTTTTCTATTTCAAATATTCAACCGATCTCAGACGACCGAGGGCCCGCCCATGACCCCGCCCACCACGAGTAAACCACCAATCAGAGGCGGCGGACTGAGCCTGCGGCTTCATTCGATTCTCGTCAAAGATCAAACTTCGCGGTCAAGATAGTTCAGGTGAACAGCCACAGGAATGGTGACCGAGTGATTCCTTTATATCAGAAACTGACTAAGGAGACAGAAGTAGGCGGTGAGATGGTTGTGGAGTTCATAAAGTGATTGCACTGAATTCAATAAAAACAGCAACATTCTAGGTGAATGGCCACAAGATGGCAAGACACCTACAAGTCTAATTCAAAAATCTAAATTCAATGTGACCCTTTCCTCATTGTACAGAAAACCAACAGAAAGACGAATTGAAGCAACAAAAAAGAAAATCTTTTAAAATTGTTTATGCATTTTTATGTGGAGTTTCCTGCCTGTACATCTTTGGGCTGTGGAGGAAGTTAAACTTTCACTTTCTAGCTGTAAACGCACAGTGATTATCAGGGAGTGACTGTGCAGCCTATTGTGCTGTAAGTTGCACAGAGCATTGTGCAAAAGTTTGCTATCAGTTTTACACCCCCCCCCACCATATCAGACTTGTGTAAACTGCATAAGCTGCACATCACATAGTTGTGGTGTCACAGGGAAATTTTATCTCTTCAGCAAATAAATATATAAAAAACTTTTAATCTCAAACTTTGTGAGAACATTATTCTTCACAATGAAGGTCGAACATTCATTTCAAGTAGTGTGGGAAGAAAACAAGACAACATATTTTAAAATGCGCTGCTCTTTTTAGGTCACACGTTGTTTAAATCTGTAATTTCACATTTGGGAAAACTTTGGATAACCTGCTCTGATTAATTATTAACAACTGTCATATAGCGCCATCTGTTGTTTCTTGGTATGAACTGGTCATATTTATTACTCCCTGTCTTCCAGAAGATGGTGCAGTTACTCTGCTGAAGTTGTTTAAGTCTCTGACACACTGGAAAGTGCATCAATGTGCAACTTTAATAAATGAAGTGTGGCAGGTGACAGGACTGATGACTCCCTGACTCCATCGCATTACCACAGTTAAAACACGGGCCAGTCAAAAAAAAAAAAGTCATGCTGTCCTCTTAATTTCAGTATAACGAAATGTACAATTACATTCACGTGTCACCGTTGTTTCTGCAAATGAGGGAAACAATGGTGACTGGCTGTATGAGAACAAGTGGAAACAGAATGATCCACAGACATTCAGATCAAGTTAACAGGAGACTTTGAATTAGTCAGAAGTTTGAAAGGCTCTGAATGTGACTGTGTTGACTGGCGACATGTTCAGTACAATAGAAGGATGGATGAGTGGACGTTTCTCAGCACATGGTGGAAACAACATTAATTTCTTATAACAGTACTTATACAAGGGGGTGCAGTGTTGTTTTCCATCACATTTGTCTGTATGTGTAGACCACACAATGCCACAGTGTGTAACTATAGTGTATGACACTCACGTGGTTATTTACATACAGCAATTAAAGTCATTTGCTTCAGTCCCTTCCCCTTTTCTTCAACACCGCTGGATTCCCGTGTTTAAACGTTGTGAGGCTCCTGTTGTTGTTGTTGTTGTTGTTGTTGTTGTTGTTGTTGTTGTTGTAAAGAGTGTGAGAATAAAGGCTTCTTCCTGCGCACTTGAGCGGCGATACGGGAGGTGGGGAGGGCCCTCGGGGCGAGCACACCCCTACCGCCTGTGTCAGAGTATTTCAGAACAGAGGCCAGCATTTAGTCATTCTTCATGAAAGCTGCACACACACTTGTTTGCGAACTCAAACTTGCGGACCACAGGAGGATATATCTCTGTTTTAGACGGATCCGAGGACCACGGTTTGATTTACTTCTTTACTTTTTCTTCGGTGAACCTTTGCGTCGTGACCACAGGATACTTTTTACGCACAGTTATTTAAGCCTCAAAAAGGACGATGCCTCGATCTTTCTTGGTCAAAAAGTACTTCGCTAAACAGAAGCCAAACTACAGTGAACTGGAATGTCAGAATGGTGAGTTAAGAATCTGTTTTAGTCCTTGAGTTAATTATGAAAGCATCCTTATATAAGTGCGCAAACGAGATACAAATCTCGTCCTCTTCAGTGGAGTTGTTAATTTCTAGAGAAATGAAACCATATTTTGTAAATATATACCGTATTTGTGCCAGGTTTTAACTACAGACCAGGCTACTCCCCGTTCAAGTCGGGACCCGTTAGATGCACTTTCCCCCCTTTCTGCAACCAGACAGAGCACCATTCATGTTACAAGCCCTTGTGAATACGTGGGAGGAAACGGCCCGTGAAGGCTTCCCATGACTCCAACTTTATGCTCAGTAAATGTTGGGAAAAACAAGAATTTATAACCAAAAATAAGTACAAACAGAGTATGTGTAGTGGGTGAAAGTATATAAAATGTATTTCACATGGTGAATCTGTTGTTCTATAATTCAATTAAGTGTCACTGAATTTTGGTGTAGTGTCCACTACTGGCTGTGTGTGTGTTAACCATCCTCTTCCCTTTCCTCTCAGACACTCCATTGGAGAGGTATCCTCTTGCTGAGCTCACATCAGGAGACAACACCTCTGCTGCCACCTGCTTCACAACAGGCCTGGTGTGGGATCTCAGTGTCCTGCCCACCCTGTACCTGCCCACCTCCCAAGCAGAGCCCTCTGCCACCACAGGCCCCCTAGACCTCAGCTCCCCATCCAGCCTCAGTAGCAGTGCCAGCAGCAGTGGAGAGGAGGATGAAGGACGCACATCAGACCCCCCCAGCCCAGAACCCGTACACACGTATGCCCCTCGCCAGCGGATGAAATGCACTGGCGTTATGGCCCATGTCAGTCCCCCGGAAGAGGAGGAGGAGGAGAGAGAGGCCCCCGTCACAGCAGCCAGGCCAGCCTTCCTCTGCAAACACTGCCCCAAAGAGTACACCAGCCTGGGGGCTCTGAAGATGCACATCCGCTCACACACCCTGCCCTGTGTGTGCACCACCTGTGGAAAGGCTTTCTCCAGGCCCTGGCTGCTGCGCGGCCACATCCGCACACACACAGGTAAGATTCATGTTTAAAGACATTCTGTAGCATTACACATCCTTCGTCATCTGTTAAATTTCCCCTTGATTCATGAGTGAAGAAATCACTGTACGTGTTGCAGTAAACCTGCAAATCTGCATTTCACTTGTTGTCATTGTGAGTCACCTGGTCACTCCCTCATCATTTGGTCTCTGAAGTCAGAGAGCGGGGATATCCATGACAATCAGTTTAATGAGCTCAGCACTTGATCAGCAGACATTATCACACAGGGAAACCCTCTGTAGACCCCACACTCATTGATCACTCATTGTGTTTAATGTCCGAGGAACAATGACTCGTCGGCTAATTATCTTATCACGGCTGCCGGGGAAGACAACAAAATAGGGGCACATGAGTAACAAAAGGGTTTAAAAGGGCTCTCTGCTATCACTGAGCACTTAGTACCTGCAGCAACTTGTCAGCATGCTAATCTCATTTGGCTCTTATTGAATCATGCTAATTCAGTCAGGCTCCGACCCCACCAGCCTACCATGTGCTTCCTCATTATCTTCAGAATGTGTGTGTGTGTATGTGTGTGTGTGAGGTGTTAATAGAAAGCTCTTGTGAACTCAGAGGCGCCTGACTGTTGTCACTGAACGACAGTGGTCGTTGAAGCCACATCAGTGAAGTCATATGACGTGTGTTTCCGCCCTTTTCTGTCCAGGTGAGCGTCCATTCTCCTGCCCCCACTGCAACCGGGCCTTCGCTGACCGCTCCAACCTGCGGGCTCATCTGCAGACCCACGCCGAAGTGAAAAAGTACCAGTGTGGCGTCTGCTCTCGCACCTTCAGCCGCATGTCGTTGCTGCAGAAACACAGCTCCTCAGGGTGCTGCTCCACCTCGGTGTGAGACTTCATGGAGAGGGACAGAGGGACCTGCTCAGAGCTCAGGTCAGTGGAGGGCTAGTGGACACAGAGATCGGGTCTACTTAAGCGTGAAATGGCCTGCTTTGAGAGACCTGGAGGGGATCAAGCCTCATTATGGCTCTGATTTCTATGCCTCTTAACTTCTCTGTTCCATAAAAAAAACAGCTGAGGAGCAGCTTCCACTCTAGACTGAAGTCTTGAGGCTGGACCAAATCTGAGCAGTGCCGACACTCACTTGATATCAGCCCCTTTGTTGCTATTGTGCCCATTCCAAAGACCAAATATGTAGTGAACTCATAGGGGTAAGAGGTGTTCTTTCCTGTCTCTGTCCTGGTGCCGGCCAACGCAGGATCATGGCCGAGACACAGCTGCTGAGAGGTAGGAGTGCGTGGGTGGAATAAATCTCTCAGCGTGCCTCAAACACACACACACACACACAAACTGACACACACACACAAAAGCAAATGCACACACAGCTGTCTCTGGTACTGTGGTGTAGATAGACGAGGTGCTAACAGGTGCTACAGCCATGACCTTCGCCGGTTGATAGCAGGTGACTTCCACTGCCCTTGGTTTGCTTAAGAAAAAAGAGGAAGCATGTCATCGCAAAAGAATGGCATCAGTCTTTTTCACCAGTGGGGATCCTTTTAAGCCTCTATTTTGACTACATCCAAACCTTCTCTTTAATCTGATGGGTTTCAGAGATAGGAAAAGCCGTTGTGTCTGTTATTTTCCAAAGAAGCTTCACTTTGCAGCTCCACTGCAACGTGGATGACAATGTAAGCCATGCACTCAAGGTTACCACAGTGTTAATAATACCAGCCAAAGCCATATATTGTAACTTCAGTGAGTGAGTTTGTGCCTTGAAACTGTGTTACTTTTGAAACCAAAAATGTGCCTTTCTTTTTTTTTTTTTTTTTTACCTCAGTATTTGTGGCTTTAGACAAAAAATGATTGCAGTATTAGTAGAAATTAATTAGCACCAAGCAGTTTCAGAATGCAATAAAGGCTGGGACCAAAGATTTTTAAAGTTTACACCGTGAACACATGGTTTCCTAATATGTGATTATAACCCTATAGATGGACAGTACAAACAAGATGAATTTTTAACATTTCATGGCAGTGTTTTATAGTGCAATGTGCAGATGATGTGTTATTTCATTTTTGTACCATGCTTGTGTGTTCACTTCTATTTCTTGTATGTTGTAACTGATACATTTTCATTCAATAAAGTAATTTATGTTTATTAAAACCTGCTCTGTGCTTTGCATTGGTGCAAAAAATACACACTTGTACACTTTTATCTCCTCTATGATAGGATGTGGAAAGGTGTGCCGTTGATACGTTAGTTATAAAAGGTCTGTTTGATGATTAACTGGGACATTTCTGTTCAGCATCATGACATTAGGCGTGGTGAGTGAACTGACCATTGTGTTGAAGCTGACTTGCAGATGTGCAGGTGAGCACACTGTGTGATGGATGGGGACAAATGAATGCACCTGCTTCCAGTTTCCACCTGCCATCTTCTTCTCACTGCCGTTGTGCAAACACAACGGCAGAAATGTGAATGTGAGTGTGTGTTTGCGTGACAACTTGAGTGAAAGTCACCTTCTGTTTTTAATCAATCCCAAGATTTAACATGGATTCATACATGCTCACTACGGCTCTCGAAAAAGGGGAATTCTAGTAAGCCGTGTCTGTGATTGCAGATTGTGTGTATATTTTTTTCCTCCTCAGGGAGAGTATAACGTTCTCCTCTTCCTCCGCCTAGACAGTGAGTCAGAGTCTGCCCAGACTGGAGCTTTAGGTTCCCATGGCTCCTCTGCTCTCAGTCAGTAAGTCAAGCCTCTCGTCTGTAAGTCTGTCAGTCAGTCAGTCGGTGTGCGTGGGCTGAGGCTCACTCAGGCCAGCGCACAGTGAGGTAAGCTGTTCCACGGCACAGTTCCTTATTTCCCTCTGAGTCAGGGAAATGTGCTCACCGCTACCAGCCAAAACGACCACTGTAGCATGTAGCAGTGACTCACCTCACACACTCACTGCTTCAAACGAAATTGCTTATACAGATTCTACAACATCTGTGTGATGCGGAACTAATGTGTGAGTCCTTCACTGTGGGTCTTTTTGTTAGGTTCTCATGTCTGTCTTTTACCCAGGATGCTCTTGGATGGATAAAAGGGTTATTAAAATCTCAGCTGTTGGAGGTTAGCTCAGGACTATTTTGATGATGTCAGCTGGTATGTCCTGAGGTGAGGGTGTTGGCTCTGCCAGCAAAGACAACTGAAGCAAGTCCCTCATTTACATTTTATTTTGAAGCTGGCTTGTTGTTTGACTGTTTTTGATGATTTTCATCTGTTCAGTCTCTCATCACCTCATTGATGCGGTGCTCCCTCTAAAGAGAGAGTGAGGGTTTTTGAAAAGAAAAAAAACTTTATGTTCTGTATATTTCTGCCCATCTTGCCTTCATCTTTCTAGGTCAACACTGCAGCAGAAGCTGCGCAGCCTCATTTCGCCAGTATAAACTCATACTTTTTCAAATCTTTGCTGCATCACACATTATTTCTGCCTTTTTATAGAGAAATGAAAACACAACATGCTCCCCTTCTTGTTCCTTGGGGAGAGTGGAGGGCCTGGATCTGAAATCTGAGATCGTTTTCCTGCTGTGTGCTTTACAGTGCCAGAGCACTCACTGTAATTTACCAAAAGTGGCTGCTATTTATGCCATAAAGCATGTGTTTAACATTCCTGAACCCCACTGTGTTTGTGTATTCCTCGCTCTCTCACTCATTCGCTCTCTCTCCCACTCACTCTCTGCCTGCCTCTATGGCTGTATTTCTATTTATGTGTGAGAGTGTGTGTGTGTGTGTGTGTGTGTGTATATGTGTGTGTGTTTGTATGAGAGAGAGAGAGAAACCGTCCCTACAGAGCAGCAGCCCTTTCCCTCTTCACAGAAGGATCATCTCTCCCCCTCTGAGACAAGGCCGACAGGAAGTGGGAGTTTACATTGGCCTACTTTACCCAAAAAAAGCAGCCCTGGGTCGAGGAGCTGCAGAGCTCAAGTGCTGTTTCTGCTGCTGCCGCTGCTGCATTTTGCCACTGCCAGCACCATGTCCCATCCCCCCATCAGCTGTCCCACCCATGCCTGCTCTTTTAGCCAAGTTTTCGGGGTGGAGTTGGGTGGCCAGGAACTAAAGAGTGGCCTTCAGTGCAGCAGCAGCTTGGTCTCATGGCCTGGGAGACAGGAAGGAGCTGTCAGCATCTCATAAACAGGACTCATCCTGCACTCATGACACATAGGACCTGGAGAGAACTCTCCCAGGAACAACCTTCAACTCCAGACTGTGGTTCAGTCTGGTGCCTGTCAGTGACCTACTCAAGATGAAACATAACATGGACAGTGAATGTGCGTGGGCTGACATTCTCACATGTGACTATCACCTGAAAGTCAGTCACTGTTTTACTGACATGTCACAGTCACTTGATAGTTACCTGATTATCAGGGGTGGACAATCCAAATAAAGCGTGACCGCATCGCCATGATACTTGGGAATTTCAGAGCATTTTATTACTCTCTGATGTTTTGGTGTTAATCACTTTCCCTGCCTGAGCTCAGTAGGTGTCCTTGTCCCTGGAAGATCTTCTGCCATGTTGCTGTCTCTCTCTGACACAGTTAAGTTCAGAGTATTGATGTAAATGTCAGAATGCAGAGCTAATTTCTCTGAGCTGCAAACAGGCCAGAGACACAGCCGCTGCATGTGGTAAATAAGGCCAACAGCGGTAACACCACAAGTATGCTTAATGATGGATTTGATCAGGCTGTGGACTTGCCCCAAGGCTGGATTGGAGAAGTGGTTGGATGGGTTAAGGGATGGGGGTAAGGGGTGCATAATAAAGAGTAATGAATCACACACTCAGTCACAGGGTCGCCGGCTATGAATGTGCTCTCTGTTGGTTTTCCTGGAGCCTGGAGTTTACTAACTGATGACGCAGGCTGGACTTGATCAGAGACATGTGTTGCTGTGGACTCGATGCCAGTGAGAAGCATAGCGAGAGAGAGGAGAAGGGGGAGAGGTAGAAGGATGGATGGCGCCTGAGTTCTCTGCTTTTCCTATGTGTGTCCTAATGGGCATTGCCTCACACTGGGGCTGATGGGACGTGAGAGGAGAAGGAAGGAGAAAATAAACCCAACTTCTTCCCTGGGACAGGAAACAAGAGATTCTCAGAGAGTATCCTGACCCAACTTTCTCAACCATTATTACTCCCAAATTCTTGTGTGGCATCTCGGCGAGCTGAGGAGTAGTGTGTCTGCTGGACACAAAAGCAAGCAGAGCACATTTTCCTCTGATCTTAACAGAATAAGAAATAAAAGATGATCTTAATGCTTATGTGCCTCTTCTTGACTAAACAAAGCTGTACTTAGGCACCGCAGTGCTCTGAGCTAAATTCAACACATTTAGAGAGTGTGTTCACCATGTTGACCATTTAGTTTAGCTTGTTAGCATACTAACATTTTCTAATTAATAGTAGATCTGGACCAAAGTGGTGGATCAACCAAACAATAGACCTTCTTTTACATCCATAGAGCTGCACTGCTTGACTAAAAATCATAGAAAGTCAGCCTCACATGTTGAGCTCATGCTTAAGGCTCCTCCTCATTTGACAGTGGAGGAAATATCACCTGTTTGTTAAACTGGAATGCACCTGAGCACATTTTCCCAGACAAGGTGCAAAGGGACGTTGAGCTGTTGCCCGAGGCTTCAAAAGAGTATTATGAAAGAGGTAATATGGATTTGTGCCCACCTGTCAGGACTTGTCACTGTGTAGCTGTGTGTAAACAGCATCATACAGTGCTCTGGGAAACAGATTGTCTCTATACAGGTTCTTTAGTTTTGGTTTGTTGAAACTTAGAACCCTGTGAATGAAAAGGGAGAACCACCGATCTGGGCAAGCCGGATCATGCCACGATTAAATGTCTTGCACAGATGAATATCACTGATAGGAAGAGGACTGCTAATTGAGTCATGACAGAGTCTATTGCATGTCAGTTCCCATGAAGTCTTAAAGCCAGACATGTCCATGATCTGAGTGGGAATAGGAGTTTGGTTTGACACTGTTGTTGAATCCCTGAGGTGTCAAGTGCGTCCCATTTGTTCTAATGGAGAGCAAAGAAAGTTAAGATTTGAGGCAGTGTGCCCCAGAACAGATGTATGGCATCAAAAAAGAGAGTAAACACCAACAATCATGTACACACACACACTCATTCACAGATTACATACAGCAGCTGTCATTTTGTCATTAATCACCACAGATGCTTTTACACTGTCTCCAACATCCAAATGATTTAAACACTCAAACGTACTGTAGGTGAACACACAGGCGTAGACACTGAGAATTGCTCTTCTGTGTGGGAGGCCTACGCCACAGCTGGTTATGATGGAAAACACCCGACGCTCCCATCGACACCCCACAGGCCGTCCCTGTCATTGCGATGCGCCGAGGGCTGCTGATTCCCCAAACGGATCTGAGGCTCCAGACCTGGAGGAGAGCAATCTATTCATCTGTAGTCCAGCTTTCAAACAACTCCAACCAAACAGAGAACCAGTTGATTGTGCACAGTTGGTTCCTAAACAATAGACACACACACATACACACACACACACACACAGGCCAGTAAGCAAGCACTCGCACAATCCCAAGTCTATGCACGCACACAGACTCATGCACACAGTCCTGCACATGTTGAAGCCATTATCCTGTTGCTTGTTAAGTCATTACTCTATAGCTTGTTATTTTCTCAAGCAAGAGAAAGCAATCTATCCACAAAGGAGTGCTGAGAGATTTGCCACCCGACTGAGCCTTGGGATATGGGAAGTTACCCTGAAATTTGAGGAATGTGGTGAGGTCTGAAACCTAAGGAACAGAAAAAAAAAATCAACCTATGGAAAAGAGAAGCTTGTTTCCCGGAGTCTCCGGGTTGTAGCTGCGGCCAAGACTGTATGAGATGTCCACAGGGAGGGAGTATTATAGACATTACTGATGACAGTGCAGAAAAGCTTCAGTCCACCAAAGGGACATGGAGGAACTGACATAGTCCGAGAGCTTTGACATATTCATGGTGGATCTCAGACATCTGGTTTCCATTTCCCTCCTCTCCCAAGACAGTGAGTGCTGGCAGCGGGGCTTTTCAATGAAATCGTCTATTCAACTTCCTGTGCTATCAGTTTAGCATAAGTGTGTGCAGCACAAAGGGTAATGAAAGCGATGCTCAACACATAGGCAGTTATTAAACTGTACTGCTTCTTTTCTCCAGGGTTTTTTCTCCCCCACCCCCAAGCCCTGATGCCACCCTCAGGGTTTATTAGCAGGAACACCCCATGAGCAGCCATTTTCACAGCATCCTCTCCACTCTGCTCCACACTAGCAAAACCTGCGAGCCAGCACACTCTCACCACACTGCTAATGAGTGACACATGCCCCACAGCTCCGCTGCTGACACCTAAGATCAAAGCCCTGGAAGAGAAGGTTCAAACCCAGGCCCCTTCATCCCCCGTCCACCTCCTCTTTGACACCCACGCGATACGTCTGAGGGCAGCCAAATGGTGACACACCTGTCCTTTCTAGATTTAACACAAGCAGAAGCAGTGTGGCTGTGTTTCCATTCACAGGACCAGTGTCAGGGCAAAGTGATGTGTATTCCAGCTGTGGATGATAAGAGATCAGATAACACCGTCCAGATACGCTGCACGTCAGTGTCAGAGACATAAACTATTCATCTACACTGAAGCCGGTGGGTGGACAGATTTAAGGAAGGAAACAGAATTATGAAAACCTGATTGCAAAAGTCTGTATCAGCACTGAATCTCTCCCTCCATTCCCTTTCATTATATCAATTGCTTCACCCATCTCCAGCTGAAACACTGTCTGAGCAGTTTCCATATTGCTGAAGGGTGTCGAGAACAGAGCTGGTAGACATGAGAGCAAGGGGAGGGGGAGCTAGCCAGGGCAAAGGCAGGAAATCCCAATGCAGCATGAACTATTTTCCTCCATAGTTAGACCAGAACAGCTCTTTGTACCAGTCCCCCACCCCCCTCTATCGGGCCTCTGTCTCTGACAACCATCCACTGCTGTTCTACGAGGCAACCGCACCACTACCACCACCACTGTGGATAAAACAA
>JBBMJY010000018.1:6203248-6317733 GCA_037833715.1 Toxotes lorentzi
ACACACACACACACACACACACACACACACACACACACACACACACACACACACACACACACACACACACAGGGTGCCAGCTGTCCAAGTATCTGGCCTTCTGCCAGGAAGTAGCACTTCTATGAATGCCAGGCTGATCTATCTGTTACGTCTCGGAGAGTGAAGCAGGACCACAGGGCTTTCCCTCAGGACTCTCTTCACCTGCTCCTGCTCCAGCTTCTTACTGCTCAACATCCTGGGGCCCCACATTACTCGGACTAGCTGTTAAATGTTGGCAGGATCTCTCAAAGGCCTGGGGAAGAGACTGTAGGTGGGACTGAGGCTGATGCCCTCTGTGGGCTGAAAAAACAACAACACTTGAGCCACAGCAACAGATCTCTGTCTTGACAGTTGCTGAAACGTGTGAAGTGAAAATGAACCCTCTATAATGCATACACACGGACTAAAAGACTCTTGAATAATGGATTGTTATTTATGTTACGGCAGAGAGTGGCAGGAGCATCAGTGGAGGCCAGTACGGTACATCTGAGCCCTCATTCGAATCAGAATAATCTGTTTTCTCTTTTTAGCTTTACTGGTTTATGGGATTGATGACTGTGAAAACAGAATTACATTAAAATGGGAGGAAGAAAAAGGGAAAAAGGTCACACACACAGCAACAGCTGTTTTCTGACGCTGGTCAGAAAACTTTACACCGTGGTCCTTAATGTATGGACACAGGACTCCAGGTGACAAGGTCTCCCAGGACTCACATTACCCACAAAACAACACAATAAAAACTGATATCATCTCAGTGGAATCACTCTACCTCAAAACATGTAACAACCACAGGTCTCTGTTTGTGTGTTTGTTCAGTCTCTGCTTCAGATGATTTTTTTCTGTCAGTTTGCTTGGACTCTGCCTGGCAACCAAGTGAACTAATTGAATTCACAATTTGATGCCGTAACATGTGTCCTCAGTCGGCTGCGTCTCTCTCTTTCTCTCTTTCTCTGTCTCGCTCTCTGTTTGAGCAGTTGCCATGGACGACAGGTGATGCTGCCTTCTGTGACAGAGGTGCACTTTGGTGTATGCACGAACGCATGTGCGTGTGTGTATAAAGGAAATATACGAGGGCTCGGAGCCTGGGTAAACTGTGAAAGAGCTGCCACGCGGCTCGATGAAATGCCTCTCATTGTGACAGCAGCTCTGTCTAAACAGCAATTATGGTCAGAGGCCGAGCACTGCCACCTGCATCCCTGGACATCTTTAACAGACCCCCAACGGGACTGACAGTAAATTAGGTGAAGCTATGTCTACCCTGACAGTGAGATGCTGTAGGTCACTAACTGAAGGTCTTTCCAGGCAGCTAGACAGGCTTCCCTTCCAAGTCTATTTAAAGTCAAGCAGTGCAACTGAAGTCATGGTCTGCTGTTTAGAAACACTGATTTCATTGGAACCTAAATACAAGACACTGAAAACATGGAGGAGTGAATCTTTGTGTGAACTGTGCTGAATAGATGCTGCTTTTAGTAAAAACCCACAAGTCAGACAGTAATCATTTTAACCGTGGTAGTAACATGTCGTCAGTGGAGTGTCAGTAACAAAACGAGGCAGATGAAATGTAAGATCCAGTCAGTAATCACCATACAGGGAACATCCATCAGTACAAATAAAAATTTTAGTTTTCAGAAATGTCTTGATGGTGTTTTCACTTGAAAGTCAATTATTTAGTTTTACATCATGGTAACTTTATTTACAAAGATCTACAGCAAACGTTTTACATCAGAAAGATCTGTGTCAGTCTAAAAAGCTGACCAACTGTGTTCTTCAAATAAAAATGGTCGTGTAGCTGTGTTTACGTTCGACCGCATTCATGTCCATCATTACAAATCACACAATAAATTAACCTCTCCTTGCTGTGGATTGTCCATCGTAGTGTGTTTAAAGGAGGCCTTGGAGCTCCTGAGTGATGTGTTTAAGTGTCTGTGCAGCCTTGTTAACCCTTTACTTCTGTTTTATTGGGCAGGAGGGGGCTGCAGCGGGGCTCTCACTGGGATCCTGGAGTGCGTCAGATTGTCTGCGAGCCTGTGTTTGGATAAGGCAGCATGCCCATTGTCTCTGATGCCCCAGCTGGGCCGAGGTATGCCTCCATGCTCCTGAAATAGAAAGACAGCTGAGGGCTGCCATGCATACTGAGGGCAGGGCTGGCCGAGCAGGCCGGGCCCACTGACCCAGACCACAACTTAGCACAATGAGAGACAGGGTATTGTCTGGAGCCAGAGGCTAATAGCTGAGGTATCAAACCAAACGGCTCGCTAAAAGACTGATTAAGTCTGCTGTGTGTTATTGTTGCCTCTCTATGGGTGGATGTCAGGGGGGTGGAGTGGGTGTGGAAGAGTAATTGGGGTTTTAGAGTGTGTTTGTGCCACGCGTCTGCCTGTCTCCACTCTGATGAACCGATGGCTAAGACTTGAGCCCACACAGTTGCTGCAAGGTATTGTGGGCAGGCACGGGGCGATTACAGAAATATCCACCAGCGATGAATGCTTTGATCCAAAATGAAACACTGCTTCACCGCCCATTCTTAGGTTACTGCTATAGAGCCTGATAGGGACCTTAATATTTTATTTGTCAAGCAAGCAAACGTTATTTATGTGGCGCCAGTAGCAGCAGTCACAAACTGCTTGCAGAACGAAGAAAAGGAAAGGCGAGAATAAAAGAGACCAACAAGATGATGTATAAAAACAAGGACACAAAGTGCACAAAATATACAGGTATAGTAACATCTTTAATGATTTATGAAGATTTATGAATAAAATGCACCAATTTGGCTTCTCTGAGAGTTTATATGTACAGACAAACAGAATATATATGTATATTAGGCACAGAAAGTGAGGGAGAGAGATGGAACATTTGTATACCTCTTTTGGCAGTTCTGTTTCTGATGAACAGTCCCACCTGTGCACAAACCGAACATGGAGAGCGATGTGACTGTGTCGTGTGCGATTAAGCACGGCTGAGAATGACTGCAGTCATAATTCCCAATCTCTCTCCATCTCGCTCCCTAAGCCTGCTGGCATTCAGTGCATGATGATCTAAAACAACTGTGACCGACCCCCAGATCAAGTCTTGATGCCCAAAATGTCGGCTCCTCACTGGCACATCACCAAACAGTCGGTTGGCCGATCCCCAAGAATGAACCGAGGCCTCGGTACCAGCATTTTGGGACTGAGGCCTGCAGCTGGACATCAGTTTGGTCATTTTATATGGGAAGGTAAGTCAAAGCTGCACAAATGTCCAATAATCAAAACATGAGTATGAATGAGCCTGGCCACATTAGGGTCTAAATGATTTTGAGGAACACTGGGGACGTAAGGAGAGCTGTTGCTCTGAGAAGTCAGCTGTTGCAGTGGGCTGCAGTATAGCAGTGCAGAGAGATGTGCTGGGGGACAACACTAGCACTGCATGCACTTCACTATGTGCTTGTGTGTGTGTGTTTACGTGCCGGAGTATGTGAACTTATTTAAAGCCAGCGGCTCTGGGGACTTTGGGATTCATCTCCTCCTCATGTGTTATCAGCATGCCAGCTTTTCAAATGGTGCACCAAGTGACACAGTACATAAACCAGCCTCTGCCTCTGAAGAGCCCCTTGTCCCAGAATAGCTCAGGCCCGCTCTATCTAACTGATGCCCAAGAAAGTTTGAGCCATCACGGCAACACCTTTCAGTCTGCCACGGGAACAGATAGCGGTGTCAACAAAGATGGCTGCTCCATCTTTTCTTGTTTCTGCGTGTGTGGAGAGAAAAGACCAAACACTTTTCATCATATCACAGGTGGGCCTTTCGCCTCTTGCTGTTCGTAGAAGTTACAGTGTCTACGTTGGATGTCGATGGCCGTCCTCAGCTTGTCTACGTGGCTTTTGCAGAATTTGGTGCAGCCAACAGTTAACAGTCAATCTCCCTATCAGGAATGCTGGACTCTGGCTTTGTCTATTCTGAGAAACTCTGGTCCCCTTTCCCTCCCCCCGTGCTGCACTGTCACCCTGCTCTCATACCAGGCACCAACCTCTCCCCTTGCTCTGAAGGTCAGATCTGGTGGAGCCAGAGTGTGAGAGGCGCAGTGCTTATGCCAGAATTACTGGATACACAAAATTACAACAGCTACGTGTAACAACACAACACACTGTGCTATCAGTGGAAGGTTACCAGAATACTTAATACCAAAAACATTTTCATCTCAGGCCCAAAGGTGTCAGAGCACTAGAAGTTTCTGGCTATGAAGAAACAGTCAAAAGAAACTAAAAGTAAACGTGGAAACTTTCATCACATCTTTTGGCTGAATTGTCACTCATGTTTATTTGTTTTTAAACTCATATGAGACACTTTATTTTTCTTCTAGGAGCCATGCGCCATGTTTCTCGCTATTAATAAGATGTTGTGTATTTATAGTAGCATGTTTAATGCCACACAGCTCTTGAAATAATCTCTTCTAAGGTTGCATCCTCCGTGGCCACACACAATAGCAAACATCCCTGCTGGCACTTAACAACACAAAAGCAGCAGGGCTTTTACTTGGAGGCCAGCATGAGCTCATGGGCATCAAAGTCACCTACAGTGGGACCAGTTCATTTGTGTTTCTCAAGAGGTTGAGGGTGGAGAAAAACAGCAATGCAATTCTAGATGTGTACTTAGGAGTTCTGACTGAAACTTTTTTCTTTTAATATTTTGTATATACAATTTATCGTTTTCCCCGTGAATATTCCCTTAAATTTCTAGGTTTTGTTGCCAGGTGTGTGCACAAATCACCGTCCTGATAGAGACAATGATGCACTGCCCTTCAAAATCTATGAAGTGAAAAAATTCCCCCCTACAGGGATGCTCCAAATGCAACTCTCTCCCACTCCCTCGCAGTGTGTACAGTGCATAAAATAACTTGGATACAAAAATAGCCGGCTTGGGTTTAGCGCAATGACAAAAACGTAGCTTTCCTTTTGTGTCAATTGAGACAGGCGCTCAGCACCAATAGGCGTCGGAGGAGGTGGCATATGCTAATGAGGGACAAATGTCCACTGACCGTGACCTTGAGGAACACAGTATAAAGGGGGACACATCTCACCAAGTTGTTATTTCGTTGTGGTCGTCCTGAGGTCAGTGGACAACTTTTTGCCTTTGTTTGGTAGGTTGATCATTACGCATTTTACGCACGGGTTGGTTGCCCCTTAAAAAGTCTTAACTTCGTTCTCACCAGCATAGTGATACTGTTTACCTACGCTGGCACGTGTCAGTAAACGCGCCGCAGGTTTCTATATTTTTTTTGTTCTCGTGTGATGATAGTGGATTTGCGCTCTTTACGCACGAGCAGTGTTTTCACGGCCACGTGTTGTTTTCATCAAAAACGGAAGACTGAAGTAAGAAAAACAGCTTTTAACACAGTGAGAGCTGCTGACTAACACAAAGCTTTGTTTTCTTACCAAAGGAATTCCACAACTCGTCTGTCTCACTGGTGCGTCCCGGTTTTTGGGGTCCGGCGAGGAGTTGTCACCATGTCGCGCTTTGACATGAAGGAGTTCGGGGACGCTGCACCGTTTTTACGCAAATCTGAGCTGGAGCTGCTGGCGGCGCACACCGTGGCTTTTGACGGTAGGCCTAATAAGGACACATCAAAGAAACGGAACCTTATAGGGCAAATCACATTAAAAAATATTCATATCATAATTAAATATAGTTTTGGACACAGTCTTAAATTTGTATCACTTGTTAAATAAGGTTAAAATAAAGCAGGTGGTGTCAAATAATGGTTTGTCATTGCAGTTTTAGTTTGTCGTAGTGTTTTTAAGGCGGAATTAACAGGTTTCAAACTCCGTAACATGTATTAATGATTTCATTTTATTTAATATAATTGTTCTGCAACTGTTGAATTACTTTCTCTTCTTTTGTGAAATTAAAATGTCAAACACATTTTGAGTTTGTTTAAAAAAACGGCATGTTAAAAGATTATGATTATTATTACTACAATTATTAATTATTTACTATTACAATTATTCTTACTGTAGGAAACACTGAAAGAGACCAACTTTTTTTTTCATTATTTTCCACATAGGTTTATTTGTGTAATACATGACTTTGTGATAATTTTTATTCATCAATTTCTCTTGTAATCTCTGTCAACTTTTGGATTTGGTGATTTTGGTGAATTTTCCAGCACACTCCCACTAACTTCACACCGCTCTGCTGTCTGTTAGGTAAGAAACGAGCCTGGATCCCTGATGAAAAAGAGGCGTACATAGAGATTGAGATCAAGGAGCTCAGCGGTGACAAAGTCATTGTTGAGACCAAAGATGGGAGGGTAAGCGATCATCCATCCACCTACAGATTTTCTTTGATTTTGATTATTACGCAGTGGTGACTGAAAACCTAAACTACAGACACACGAACACATACGGTATGCACAGTACAGTCCCATGAGCCCTCCCTCATGTCTGCCTGTGTTGGTGGCTTTAGACTCTGACCGTGAAGGATAACGACATCCAGCAGATGAATCCTCCTAAGTATGACATGATCGAAGACATGGCCATGCTGACACACCTCAACGAGGCCTCTGTGCTGTACAACCTGCGCAGACGCTACTCTGCCTGGATGATCTATGTGAGTAACCCATTATGAGCTGATGGTTCTTCCCCTCTCCCATGTTTCCATGTTCCCCAAAGAGCATAATTACACAGATTAAATTACAGAGTTAAACTGTGACTTTGAGCAATGTCAGCCTGTCACTACAAAGATGATTGATTCTGGTTTAATGTGATGTATCATGGTGAGTTAATCTTGTGTCATGTCCTCCTGTTCCCTCAGACCTACTCTGGGCTCTTCTGTGTGACAGTGAATCCATATAAATGGCTGCCCGTCTACACAGCCCCTGTGGTCGCCGCTTACAAAGGCAAACGCCGCTCTGAGGCACCGCCGCACATCTACTCCATTGCAGACAATGCCTACAATGACATGCTGCGCAGTGAGTGTCTTCATACACTAAAAGATTATAACAACATATTGAAAACACAAGCATATAAGCACTGATACGTGTACCAGATGTAAACACATTTGCTTGTTTCTCCTCATCAGATCGGGAGAACCAGTCCATGCTCATCACGTAAGTATCAGCTGCTTGACACTGATATATTTTTGTCTTGTTTGAAGTCAGAAATTAGAGAAGAAACACACAGTTTGTAACCATGTGAGCAGCAGTGTAACATGTAGACTCTCCACACGCACCCACTTTAAAGATTTTTTGTTTTTTTTTTCCTCAAATGTTTTTGGCTTTGGCTGAAATTTATTCCTCGCTTTTTTTCTTTTTCTTTCTGTTTTGTAACCTGCAGTGTAATGATTTTGATTTACACTTCCTTTACCAGTTTTGTGAACAGTTTTTACTCTACCTGTTGTATGTACACTTTGTTATTTTTCACACTCCTATAGCGGAGAATCCGGTGCTGGCAAAACTGTCAACACGAAACGTGTCATTCAGTATTTTGCCATTGTGGCAGCTCTTGGGGAAACAACTGCCAAAAAAGGAGTAAGGCTGATATGGCAACCCATATTTTTGTTTTTCACCCCCTTTTTAAAGCTTTTTTTTTTTTTTGCTGTACTTTATTTTTCTTTTCTTCATGTTCTTGGTCCCAGGAGTCCTTCAGTGTATTCCCTTTAAACTGTGTCCATACATTTTCCTCACTGTCGAAGTGGTGAATGTGAGAACTGATTACATTCATGTCTGAGTCTTTACCCTCATGTGTTGTGTAGCCATTTCCAGCCACTCTACTATGCTTCCTCATTGATTTTTGAATTATCTTTATTTTCACCTTTCCATGTCTTTTTTTTTTTGGCTCCAAATTTTCTTCCCCTTTGCTTTGATTTTTGCTTTTTGACTTTTCTATGTTGTTTGATGCTCATTTTTCCTCCCTTTTTCTCCCCTGCGTTCACCACACTTCATCATATAAAACAAGGGGGCCATTGGTTTTTACCACAGCTTTAACAACCAGTTTCTAATTTTCCAGTTGGTCATGGTGTTCCCCTTTGGTTGTGAGAGCATTATTCAGTCATGCTTGATATAATGTCACACTCACAGGCTTCTCACCTTCCTCTTTTGCAGCAAGGTCCTGCCACTAAAACAGGGGTGAGTTTAAGCTGCAGATAAATGAATGCAGCTACATTGTGTTTAACAGCCGTTTAAAATAAACTGTAAATTGTAAAAAATAATGTGACTGAGCATCCTGATATTATCCTTATAATTTTCTCTTCCAGGGGACTCTGGAGGATCAGATCATTGAGGCGAACCCTGCCATGGAGGCGTTTGGTAATGCCAAAACGCTAAGGAACGACAACTCGTCCCGCTTTGTGAGTGCCTGGAAAATTCCCTGTGCATAGTATTTTGAATATACAGTTAAAATTATGCTAAGTTCTTTTTTGCATCTCATAATTATTTTGACCAATTTCCCACAGGGCAAGTTCATCAGGATCCACTTTGGACCTACTGGCAAACTGGCCTCGGCTGATATTGATATATGTGAGCTGATGGTCACACACAGTCTTTTAACGCTACACACATTTCTCATTTTGTTTCATGTCTGATATGATCATCTCACACCTCTCCTCACCCTCAGATCTTCTGGAAAAATCCAGAGTGATATTTCAGCAGCCTGGTGAGAGGAGCTACCACATCTACTACCAGATCATGTCGCAGAAGAAACCAGAACTGTTAGGTGTGTAATTCAGGCTGCTTTGGATATTTTAGCCCTTACTACGGCAGAACTGTGACGTGATCCTGTTAACTCTTTGTTCCAGACATGCTGCTGGTGTCCTCCAACCCGTATGACTATCATTTCTGCTCGCAGGGCGTCACCACCGTGGAGAACTTGGATGATGGACAGGAGCTGATGGCCACCGATGTAAGAACTTCTATCTTTTCTCTGAGAGATTCAGCTGCAACTGAGCACAGAACATTGTGCAGGTCAGGTTGTGGGATAACTTCTTTGCCTCTCCGCAGCATGCCATGGACATCCTCGGCTTCCTGCCCGATGAGAAATATGGCTGCTATAAAATAGTTGGAGCCATCATGCACTTTGGCAACATGAAATTCAAGCAAAAGCAGCGTGAGGAGCAGGCGGAGGCCGATGGCACCGAAAGTAAGAACCAGTAATGTGAACCCTGGCACAAAAGCAAGAACAGATTTAAAAGCATGTTTGGGATTCACTCTTTCTTTTGTTTTGTTTTTGTTTTGTTTTTTGTCCTGTTGTTTGACCAGGTGCAGACAAGGCCTCGTACCTGATGGGAGTCAGTTCAGCAGATCTCATCAAGGGCCTCCTCCACCCAAGGGTGAAGGTGGGGAACGAGTATGTGGTGAAGGGACAGAACGTCGAACAGGTGAGGAGGTGTAATGTCTGCTGTGTGTTCTGTGTGTTCTATGTGTTTTGTAAAACAGATGACAGTAGCTACTGATGAGAGCGGTGAAAAATAAGAGCAACAAATACATCAATATGTCTAACAGTTCAAAGCAGAGCTGTAGTATGAAAGGTGCTTTACGCTGTAGTAATTCAGTGTGTGCAGCTTCACTGGATGACTAATATGCTGATGAGGGACAGCTTCTTAATCCTCGGTCGATCAATACACTCGCCACTCCACACACACTAGAATCTGGTATCTAAGCAACAGGGGCTATCCATGTGAATGACAGCTTTACTCCGCTTGTGTGTGTGGATATGTGTGTGTGGATGTGTGTGTGAATTTGTGCGTGGGTGCTGTAGGTTAACTACGCTGTCGGAGCTCTGGCAAAAGCCACGTATGACCGCATGTTCAAATGGCTCGTGGGACGCATCAACCGGACCCTGTACACCTCCCTGCCTCGCCAGTTCTTCATAGGAGTCCTGGACATTGCTGGATTTGAGATCTTTGAAGTAAGGTCATCCATATTACAAACATTTTTCATGTTAATACAGATATTAAAGTTGGTTTGGTTTAGAATCAACAGGTTCTCTGTCTGTGTCTCACCCTCTTTCTCGTGGTGGTGAATTAGCGATGCTGCAGGAAGAATCTCAGTGTTTTTGATGCTGTTCACTTCCAATGCTTCCTCTGAACACCTGTTCCTCTTTCATCGCAGCTCAATAGCTTCGAGCAGCTGTGCATCAACTTCACAAATGAGAAACTGCAACAGTTTTTCAACCACCACATGTTCATCCTGGAGCAGGAGGAGTACAAACGTGAGGGCATCGAATGGACCTTCATCGACTTTGGGTTGGACCTTCAAGCTTGCATTGATCTCATTGAAAAGGTGTTGTGAAGAACTGCATTCATAACAGGCAAAGTTGAATCACAGATGATTTCATAGAGGCGTATCAGATTAACACGCTATGCTTCCTCCAGCCACTGGGCATCATGTCCATCCTTGAAGAGGAATGCATGTTCCCAAAGGCTACAGACAACAGCTTCAAAGCCAAGATGTATGATAATCACATTGGCAAGTCACCTAATTTCCTAAAGCCACGGCCAGACAAGAAGCGCAAGTACGAGGCCCATTTTGAGCTGGTGCACTACGCTGGAGTGGTAATTGAGTTTCTTACTAAAGCACTGACTCGGTTCATTGATTGTTACATACAGAATTCAATAGTTTGGGTGTCCCCTGCTGTGCATCACAGGTACCATATAACATCATTGGCTGGCTGGATAAAAACAAAGACCCTCTGAACGAGACGGTGGTGGCATGTTTCCAAAAGTCTTCCAACAAGCTGCTGGCTTCTCTGTATGAGAATTACATCGGCTCAGACTCAGGTACAGTAAACAGGACTCAGACTGTAGCATGTAGTCCACCTTAAGATGGACAAATGAATCACTCTGCTAATTACCTCGCAGCATCTGACCCAAAGCCTGGCAGCAAGGAGAAGAGGAAGAAGGCAGCTTCTTTCCAGACTGTGTCTCAGCTTCACAAGGTGAGCCTGACAACGCAGCGTCAAATACTCTGTTACTGATGCAGGTGAATGAGGTTAATCCAAATAACAATGTTTCAGGTGATTTGGGACAGTGAGGGCGTCTCTGCAGAGCTGAGGTGGAGGCAGTTAAGACTTGCAGTGATGTTTAGGGCAATGATCACATGAACATCACTTTAAGTCTGTGCTGGCTCCGCTCTCCCCTACATCAAGGATTTCACATGAGTAACACAATAAGACATTTACATGAAGGTTGTGTTGTTATTTATTGCAATAAGTGATGTTTTAATAGTAGAATAGTTAAAGAATTTGTTGTGACTCATTTAACCTAATTTGCTGTATTTCTCCTTTACTCCAGGAAAACCTGAACAAGCTGATGACCAACCTTCGCAGCACCCAGCCTCACTTTGTTCGCTGCATCATCCCTAATGAGACCAAGACTCCAGGTAACACACAGCACAGTCATCACATATCATCAGGGGCTAAGCAACGGCGACTATGCTAACGTTTGAATCCCGTTCTGTGCAGGGATCATGGACCCATTCTTAGTGCTGCACCAGCTGCGCTGCAACGGCGTGTTAGAAGGCATCAGGATCTGCAGAAAGGGCTTTCCCAACCGCATCCTCTACGCGGAGTTCAAACAGCGGTAAGACAAACCAGACGCACATAAAAGGCAGAATTATTATTATTTTGGATATCATGGGACTGACATTCAGTCTGAACTGATAATTAGTCCTGAAACACTCCTTTCATGTGTTCAGCTATCGCATCCTGAATCCACATGCCATCCCAGATGACAAGTTTGTGGACAGCAGGAAAGCTGCAGAGAAGCTGTTGGGCTCCCTGGATATCGACCACAACCAGTACAAGTTTGGACACACAAAGGTAAAAGACAGCAGCTTGTGTGTCATACAGAGCCAGTGGAATGTGATGTGGACGTGCATAGAAACAAGAACCGTACTGAAGTATAATTTCGAGATACTTGGTCTTTATCTGAGTATTTCCATTTTATGCTACATTACACTTCTACTCCATGTTACTAGTTAGATGGCACATTAACACAAAATATTTAATGATGGGATGTTACAGATTAAATTACCAAACAGTGTATAAAGTAGTCAAACATACCTCAACAAACTCAAACATTCAAATCATGTGACACTGAGTATATTTTTATTGTGTTATTGCTACATATAAATACTTCTTGTACCCCTGTGCAGGGCTGTGCAGGACTAAATAATCAGACGGTTTGTCCTACAATTGACAAAGGATTTAGAAATTGGAAGAACAGCATGCTGATATCTATTTAAATTAGCATGTGATCATACATATAAAAATTCTTTTAACTGTATCTGATCCAGCCACCACAACTTCATTTATTTATTTTGGGTTATATCTTTCTTATTTTTAAAAGCTGTGCAGTCAGCTTAATCTTTCCTTTCTTCATGTAGGTGTTCTTCAAGGCTGGCCTGCTGGGTCACCTCGAGGAGCTAAGGGACGAGCGTTTGGCCAAAGTCCTGACGCTGCTGCAGGCAGCTGCTCGTGGTAAAATCATGAGGATGGAGCTGCTGAGGATGAGGGAAAGGAGGTAAAAAGGCAATAAAGACTTTGACTTTTGCCAGCAAAATCTCTGTCCTAATCTGCAGTGAATATAAAATGTATTCATAGGCACAGGAAAGCCTTTGAGCTTTATACCTCACTGTAAGGTGAAGACATGAGTACAAAAAAAAGAAGTCCAGCACCAGTTGCTTCTGTGAACAGGTTCAATAGCAGCATGATCGGCCGTGAGCCTTTCAGCTTGTGATACACTATACCTTAGTGTTCACTCCCTCGCTCTAGTATGCATGGCATGCAAGGGCAGTGTTATCGGCGTGTGTGAGACGTGTGCTTGCCCTTGTATGGCCACCAGGCATGTGTGTGGCCCTACTGTTAATAAGGGCCCCACTCACACACACACATACCACTCTCACAGGTTTCAGTCCATTCTCTCCCTCCGCTCTCGCTAAATTAAACAATGCCCACGGTGTCCTCAGAGCCAGGTGGCGACATGTGTCAAGTGGCAGCTGCTCGGGCCCTCCCTAAAAATACAACCCTCTGCCCCCTCCCTGGATGCCCGATGGCCCCTGGCCCCTTTTGTCCGCGGCGCCTGTATTTCTAAGTGAGTGCATTGATGGAATATCTGGAGGGTGACTGAGGATTAAAGCCGGCCGTTGGACAGAGGGTTTTAGTTTCTAAATAAACACAGACGCTCACCTTTGAGAGGCACCCGGCATGGAGTCATGTCAAACATGCAATCAACTCCCCCCTCACCCTCCCACCCTCCTTCAGTCACCTTCCACCCCAGTGTGCACACGCTCACTCAAACTCACCCCCTAAACACTGACAGGAAGTCCTTGACCAATCTGCTCTGGGTCCATATTTAGGGCTGTGAGACGCCATGCTTCTGAGACTAAATCAATCTACTAACCCTGTTTGGTCACAGTCATGAACCATCAAAAGCATCATTAGGTGTATGATTTCACGTCGCATCCCTCAGTGTATGATTAGATACAAGGGAGTAGATAGTTGCCGGGTTAGTGCCAAAAATCAAGCACCAAGGAGAAGTAACCAAATAACCGAACGGGGAAGTCCAGGATAAATCTCCCTCCCACAGCAATATCAGAAGAGCTCAAGCACCCCTTCATTCAAATGTGCTCATTTGAATTGATTTTAAACGAAATGTCATTTTAACATGATTTGTGGATATTGTTATAATATTTTTAATACAACTGAACTGCAAAAGTTTAGTTATGAACTACTTTTAGGTATATTTAGGTATTGAATTACTTTTAGCTATCGATTTGAACCCTTTACTCTTTACCTGGTTACAAAATTGAGTCTTTTAAACATATCTATTGAAATGCAAGTTCCCTAATACAATTAAAAGAGCTTTTAGTTCTTAATCTCAATGGGACTTTTACTGTTTTTTTTTAATCATTTGATTAAAAAAGTATTTACTTTTAACCTGACAAGAATAGGAAGTCTAAGGAAAGTTCTCACATCCATGCCCATTTTCAGGGAAGCTCTGATGATCATCCAGTGGAACATCCGGGCCTTCAACGCTGTCAAGCACTGGCCCTGGATGAAGCTCTTCTTCAAAATAAAACCTCTACTGAAGAGTGCTGCCAACGAGAAAGAGCTAGCCTCTCTAAAGGACGAGCTGGCCAAGCTGAAGGAGGCTCTGGAGAAATCCGAGGTCAAGCGGAAAGAGCTGGAGGAGCGACAGGTCAGCCTGATCCAAGAGAAGAATGACCTCGCTCTACAGCTGCAGGCAGTAAGTGATGCACAGGATTCAGATATTCAGCTTTTAGAAATATCACACATACTGTAGTAGTGTGTGACTGCACTTACCACTGTTGCTCTGTTTGTCCTCTACCACATAGGAGCAGGACAATCTGGCAGATGCCGAGGACCGCTGTGACCTGCTCATTAAAACTAAGATCCAGCTGGAGGCCAAAGTGAAAGAAATCATGGAGAGGCTGGAGGATGAGGAGGAGATGAGCGCTAATGTGCTCGCCAAGAAGCGCAAGCTGGAGGACGAGTGCGCCGAGCTGAAGAAGGACATTGATGATTTGGAGATCACTCTGGCTAAGGTGGAAAAGGAGAAACATGCCACTGAGAACAAGGTGAGGAGTGTGGAGTACAGTGAAGTACAGCAGTGAATTGCCTCCAGACAAAAGACAGAGAGAAGCATATTTAGTGTCAAATTTCTTTTCTTCTTGTTCTTTGCAGGTGAAGAACCTGATTGAGGAAATGGCAGCTCTGGATGAAACCATACTGAAACTGACCAAGGAGAAGAAGGCTCTCCAGGAGGCTCATCAGCAGACTCTGGATGACCTGCAGGCAGAGGAAGACAAAGTCAACACTCTGACTAAAGCCAAGGCAAAGCTGGAGCAACAAGTAGATGATGTGAGTTTATTTATCATTTTAAAAAGCAGAGAAAAAAATATACTGTTGTATCATTTAGTCCACAGGGGGGTAACATAATATACATGCAGTGATATATAGCATTTTTCCTAATGTGAATCAGCTGGAAGGCTCGCTGGAACAAGAGAAGAAACTGCGTATGGACTTGGAACGGGTCAAACGTAAGCTTGAGGGAGATCTGAAACTCTCCTTGGAGTCTGTTATGGACCTGGAGAACGACAAGCAGCAACTTGAAGAGAAGCTGAAAAAGTGAGTTACCACGTATTCACAGAAAAAAAAACATCACCATCTTGTCTTTGAATGTGTTAAGAAGTAATGATTAACAATGATTATCAAATATTTTCTCCTAGGAAAGACTTTGAAATGAATGAGATGAGCACAAGGATTGAAGACGAGCAAGCCTTGGTCAATCAGCTCCAGAAGAAGATAAAGGAGTTACAGGTGCAGACTAGTCTTTTAACCTCTAATAGAGCCATTATGAAACATAATTTTGACTCAATAATTGACCATTATTTTTCTTCCAGGCTCGTACAGAGGAGCTGGAGGAGGAACTGGAGGCTGACCGAGCTTGTAGGGCCAAAGTGGAGAAGCAGCGCGGAGATGTGGCTCGTGAGCTGGAGGAGCTGAGTGAGCGCCTTGAAGAGGCTGGTGGGGCTACCTCAGCCCAGATCGAGATTAACAAGAAAAGAGAGGCAGATTTCCTGAAGATGCGGCGAGACCTGGAGGAAGCCATACTGCACCACGAGGCCACAACAGCAGCCTTGCGGAAGAAGCACGCCGACAGCGTTGCGGAGCTGAGCGAGCAGATCGACAGCCTGCAGCGAGTCAAACAAAAGCTGGAGAAAGAGAGGAGCGAGGCCAAGATGGAGGCTGACGATCTGGCCTCCACTGTGGAGCAGCTTTCCAAGGGAAAGGTAGACAGATGAGCAAGAAACACATTGAGAGATTTAAAGCAGGCACTGGACCAAATTAGATAAATTCTTCAAAATACAAAAATTTTGTCTGCAGGCCACTTCAGAGAAAATGTGTCGCCTGTATGAAGACCAAATGAACGAGGCTAAAGCCAAGGTTGAAGAGCTCCAGAGGCAGCTCAACGAAACCAACACCCAAAGGGCCCGTGCTCAGGCTGAGAGTGGTAAAGACCTTTCTTTTTATCATAAATCTCACAATCAGATTTCACAGGCTGGTTAGTAAGGCAGATACCTGTTTCTCCTCCCGGTGTAGCCGAGCTGGGCAGGAAGCTTGAAGAACGAGAATCCATGGTGTCTCAGCTCCAGCGTGCAAAGAACTCCTTCAGCCAGAATCTCGAGGAACTCAAGAAACAGCTGGAGGAGGAGAACAAGGTCAGCTACCTAATCATTGTATCAGTCAGTAGTTATTATCAACAAGGCTGTCAGCTAACTCGTAGAGATTCCTCCAGTTTTGTTAACTGCTCTCCACCATCATGATTGATCTCTAAAGGCTAAGAACGCCCTGGCCCATGCACTGCAATCATCTCGACACGACTGTGATCTTCTGCGAGAGCAGTACGATGAGGAACAGGAGGCCAAGGCTGAGCTGCAGAGAGCTCTGTCCAAGGCCAACGCTGAGGTGGCTCAGTGGAGGACTAAGTATGAAACTGATGCCATCCAGAGGACTGAGGAGCTGGAGGAAGCCAAGTGAGTGAGATGGTTTTTGTCAGGATCAGATGGTACAGGATGATCATTTGAAGGTGTGAGAGTCAAATCTGTTTGCTTCTCATTAGGAAAAAGTTGGTGACACGTCTGCAGGAGGCTGAAGAGACAGTGGAGGCATCCAATGCCAAGTGCTCCTCCCTGGAGAAGACCAAACACCGGCTCCAGACAGAGATCGAAGACCTGGTCATCGACCTAGAACGTGCCAATGCTGCAGCTGCTGCCCTTGACAAGAAACAACGCAACTTTGACAAGGTACTGGCAAACAGAAGCAGGGACCTACAACTTGAAAAGTTATTAGTTTCCTGTTGCAATCTACTACAGAGGTTGAGTTGGGTACTAGTACAATTTACAGTAGGTCTATCTCAGGACTTTGGCTCCATTGTAACTCCTCATTGTCTCATTGTGCTGTCCAGGTGTTGGCTGAGTGGAGACAGAAGTATGAAGAATGCCAGTCAGAGCTGGAGACCTCTCAAAAAGAGTCTCGTGGCCTGAGCACAGAGCTCTTCAAACTGAAGAATTCTTATGAGGAGACCCTGGATCATCTGGAGACCATCAAGAGGGAGAACAAGAACCTCCAAGGTACAGCTGACATCTTTAAATCCCAGCTGGAAAATTATATTGTAGAAACCTAATGACTTGAAAAAATACACTACTTTTCTATTTCTACTTCCTCAGAGGAGATTGCTGACCTGTCTGATCAAATCAGTCAGGGAGCGAAGACCATTCATGAACTGGAGAAGATGAAGAAGGGTCTGGACATGGAGAAAAGTGAGATTCAAGCTGCGCTGGAGGAGGCTGAGGTAAGGAGTTTGCAAAGTTCTCTCACTTCTACTTGTAGTCTGTGGGATATTCCTGACTGAGGTGAATATCTTCAAGCAATAAGTGGTGTGTCTGCCTTTCTCAGGGCACTCTGGAGCATGAAGAGAGCAAAACACTCAGGATCCAGCTGGAGCTTAACCAGATCAAGGCCGACGTTGACAGGAAACTGGCAGAGAAGGATGAGGAAATTGACAACCTTCGGTGAGTTTTAAGACTCTTTTCATCAATAGAAGATCTAAGATTCTTTCCTCATCAACCACTCCACATAAATATGGATTATATCCTCCTAATCTGTTTACTCACCCCCTCGTCACCTTCTAGTCGTAACCACCAGAGAACACTGGAGTCCATGCAGGCCACCTTGGATGCCGAGGCTAAGTCTCGCAATGAGGCAGTGCGTCTGAGGAAGAAGATGGAGGGTGACCTGAATGAGATGGAGGTGCAGCTGAACCACGCCAACAGGCAGGCCTCCGAATCCCAGAAACTCCTGAGAAACCTGCAGGTTCAGATCAAGGTGAGTCTGTACAGCAGCCAAATGGAGAGCTCACCCTACAAGTCAGGTTGATTAATACTTACACACAGCCACAACACTTAGACCGGCTACCGGTTTAGATGTTACTGTTCTTATATTAAACAAAATATTTTGCTTGTACTTGGTCTATGACTCCAGGACATTCAGCTCGAGCTGGATGAGACTATTCACCAGAATGAGGAGCTGAAGGAGCAGGTAGCTGTAACTGAGCGCCGAAACAACCTGCTGGCTGCCGAGGTGGAGGAGCTCAGGGCTCTACTGGACCAGAACGACCGTGCGCGCAAGCTAGCTGAGCATGAGCTGCTTGAGGCTACTGAGAGAGTCAACCTGCTGCACTCTCAGGTAGGTTGTTGTCTTTGTGGTTGAAGATGAAACTTTTCTATCTCCTTAGTTTAGCTGATTTAAATATTGAAAATCTTATGTCAGGATCTAAATCTTCAAAAATAAAAGAAGCCACATTGAAAACAAAATAAATTGACAACTGAACTGACTGTCTTGCCCCAGAACACTGGGCTGATCAACCAGAAGAAGAAGCTGGAGAGTGATCTGTCCATGCTGTCCAATGAGGTTGATGATGCTGTTCAGGAGTGCCGCAATGCAGAGGAGAAGGCCAAAAAGGCCATCACTGATGTAAGATATTGAATAAACAAAATATTAAGTGCAACATCAAGACATTTATACTGCAAGGTAACTCAAACTGTACCTGATAGACATCCTGATTACTTGATGTCTTACATAAACATCTGTGTTAGAGGCCTGTTAATATTGCGGCTGTTGGTTCCAGTCCTGTTAGAGATAATTTAATTTCCCTTTAACATTGGTCTCCTGTCTTTTGTAGGCAGCCATGATGGCAGAGGAGCTGAAAAAGGAGCAGGACACCAGCGGCCATCTGGAGAGGATGAAGAAGAACATGGAGCAGACAATAAAGGATCTGCAGATGCGTCTGGACGAGGCTGAGCAGATTGCCCTCAAGGGTGGCAAGAAGCAGGTTCAGAAGTTGGAGGCCAGGGTAAGAGCTGAAATCCACATTTATGTAGTCACTCTTAGTTGTTGGTAAAGAGTAGATTGGTCATTTGCTGATCTCACTGGTAGGTGAAAGAATTGGAGAATGAACTGGAGTCCGAGCAAAAGAAGAGCCAAGAGTGTCAGAAGGGAGTACGCAAGTATGAGAGGAGAATCAAAGAGCTATCCTACCAGGTAAACCACCACTGTCTGCACAGAGGGCATGCTGGGGTGTGTGAATGCATGTTTTGTTGTTGTTGTTGTTGTTGTTTTAACAAAACATACGGTAAGAATTCCTTTGGTGTTGGTGCAGGCAGAGGAAGACAAGAAGAACCTGGTCCGTCTGCAGGACCTCATCGACAAGCTGCAGGTCAAGGTGAAGAGTTTCAAGAGACAGGCTGAGGAAGCGGTGAGTCCACTGTCAGTTGTTTACTGTTAGGGTGCTGTATTGTGATTTGATCATCTGAATCCCATCATTAACCAATTCATTAACTTCAGTTCACCGTACAGTAAACATTGTTCCTGGTTTGTTTCTCTCTGCAGGAGGAGCAAGCGAACACCAACTTGTCTAAGTACAGGAAGCTCCAGCATGAGCTTGACGATGCAGAGGAGAGGGCTGACATGGCCGAATCGCAGGTCAACAAGCTCAGAGTCCGCACTCGCGACCAAGGCAGCAAGGTTGGTAAACTAAATACATATAATGCATTTCATATTACAGTATGATGCAGAATTGTATGACCTTTGGAAGAATGTATTAAAATTAGCCAGCAGGCTTCATAACAAGAACTAATCTTAGAAGAGACTGGATGTAATCCTCTGGTGAAGATGGACTCACATAGCCCTCTCATGTGATCTCTAGCATGGTCACGAGTAACTCTATGACACTGTGTATGTGGTTGCTAATAAACACCCCTGCTTTGTGTACTGCAGCTTGCTGAGTGATGTGCTGAGGCTGAACGCCGCAGCCAAACATGTCACAGCTAGCCAGCTGCAACAGATGTGCTCGACTGTGTGGACACACCCCAAATAAAGACCTTTAAATCTTTAAATATGACTGATTATTTTTATTGTGTGTGTGCTTGAATGTGAAAGAAGATGGAAATCCACCAAAGAAGGTCTAAAGAAGAATTTATTATATTATTAATTTGACAAACAGTTGTTAAATAAGGAAAATTAAGTTCAGTACCAGCATTAGAGGAGGAACATGAGGGTTAACGCTGGTTACAGAAATGGTTATAGTTAAATGTGAAACTGAAATGTGAATCTTTTCTCTGTTTGTTTGATGGTCAAACAGGATTAGTAAGAGATTAATGAGTGTGGAAGTGAATTTTTAACACAACCATGAGACTCTGCATTATTCAATGTCAACGCAAATGCAAAAAAAACCCAATATGGATTGTTTTCTAAAATGAATTAATGCTTTAGATTTTACGCCATGAATAACTGTTTGTTTAAACAAAATTTCTACAGATGCGGTTGAGCGTGGGGAGGTGAGATACAATCATATTTGATTAAAAAAAAAAAAGCACCACATGGTGTGTGTTTTTAATGTGAGTTTAGAACTGGCTGGAACATGTGTCTTAATAATATTCTCAGCATGCCAAACACACAAACATAGAAAACACAAACATACATAAATCTACAGTTAATAAAGTCAAAAAATCAGGGACCTAAAAATAAAAGTCAAATAGGGTGTTGTATTAAACACTATGCAGCATGTTCTTGGCCAAGAGGTTAAGAGTTCACCATTTTCTATACAAACTAATGAATGAAATCTAAGGCCTACTAGGAGCATCACACCACATACGACAGAACTGTTGAGAATCAATTCTCTTGTGCATCATGGAGGGATCTGTCCCTCAGAAACTCAGATCACAAAGATACAGAAGTCAGGGATTGTTTATGGATTTGCTCCAAAAGGGCACTGACAACATTCATGTTTTGTTTTTTGTTTTTGTTTTTTTTTATAGCAATAGCTTCGTTGACTCCCATGGTGGATGACTGGAGTGATAAGAGGGATTCAGATCCATGGTAACACTCCTAAGAATGTAACACCACTGCAGAAGTATTCTGTGTCAAATCACATCATGTTAAACAGGAGCCCTTATCCTGGGCAGCTGGCGAGAAACTGAGAACTTCTAAAGTGTACTTGCATTAACTTCACTGCAAAGCACAAAAGATGAACTAATTTAAAGTATGCACACACCCATCAAGAGATTTAAGACATGCTGAATGAAAGCTAGGAGACAAGGAAACTTTCTGGTTAATTAGCTTCAAAGCAAATAAAAAAGGCTTCAATAGTGTAAAAGGACGTGTGCGTGTGTGTGTGTGTGCGTGTGTGTGTTTGCATCCCAAGGCGGCATAGCACTAGTAACTCATGGCATCAGGGGCCAAATGTAGAAATGCCCTTTTACATTCACATAAACATGTATTTTAACTAACAACATGTTGGGAGTAAAATTGTACATTTGTCATTAGAAGTGATTTGATCTGTATGGTATCAGGATAAAATATGAGGTAGCTCATTCATTTGTACTTATCTCGGGTTCAGCCTGATTCATTTGAGACACCGAATATCTGTTCAGCTCCGCACCTTCCATTTCCACAAAAACAACTGCACATTCAGGCCATGGACACATCATCAACACAGCTGTGCTTTCTGCTTTCTTCTTGATCCAAACTAAAGATTCGAGTGAGCCATCGCATAGAAAGATTGTCATTCTCAGCCTGTGGTCTGAGATTTTACCAGAGACAGTGGTTTCTACTTTCAATCCAATCGTGACAATGTTGGGCTGAAGGCTAATTTCACATAAAACAAACTTTGTGTGTACTGGAACAATGAAAGTGGTATCTTAACACTAGCACCTGCATAGTTTATTCTCTTCCCAAAGCATCTCTCAGAGCACGGATACAAATTCTGTTACAAAATGAAGGTGTTTTTAATCAAAGGTGTTAAAATATAATAAACAATAAAAACAATTTTGTCTGTGCAATGTTTTATTCTACAGTTTATCCAGAGCTAAAAGCCATTGTTTTCAACAAGACAAAAATAGATCAGCAAAAAAATAACCTGGAAAAGAGACGAGTCCCTGGGTGAAGCTTCTGAAGCCACGACAGAGTGGATGGTTTTAGGTGAGAGGAGCCCCGTGTGATCTGTGAAGCATGTCAGCCGGCCCACAAGCTACCTAAATGTTCAGAGTAGAGCCAGAAAGCACCAATCAACAGCCACCTAATAAAAGAGACCCACAGACAGGTTAAATGAAAGTGCAGTTCATTGAGAAGACCCCAGCAAAAACTCCAACTTCACCAGTTACCCCAGTTTCACCCTCCAAAGGTCAGGCAGGGGAGTGGCACTGAGTCGACAGAGCGTGTGTAGGTAGTGGGAGGTTGAGGCCGATGACTCCTGACAGTTTAATCTGTGGCCATTTCCAAACCAAGTCTGTGTGAAAAGAATCTTTTTCTAACATATAATTTGTTGGTTCATACATATTTTTTCATAGAATTTTGTATAGGTTATATAAAAGGCTCTATCTGAATTTCACCTAAAGCAAACAACCAATGCAGGTGTCATTTCCCAAGGTCCCCTCAATTGTCTGTTATATGATGTGGGACGATCTGGGATGGGCATACAGGTTTCCTCTGAAGAAGAGCAGTAACTCAGCGAGAAGACGGCACCCGGGCAGATTACGTCCCCTCGCATCTGTGATGACAGCCTCCATGCGTAGGTACAAACAGCGAACAGGTGAGTCTTTACATCCAGAAACGCAGTCACAAAGTGCCTGGATGGCTCAGCTCCGTGGAGTCATCACCAGCTTTAGGTGTCCATGCTCCTTGTGACCCTCCGCCCTGTCCCACCCCCCCCGACCCAGCGTAGTCAGTGCACACGCTGGAGGTCAATCTTCCACCAGGTCTCTGTCCAGATCCATGAAGGGCTCATCAATGTAGCTCGCTATGGCACAGAGAGAAGTCCTGTCTGAGCCCAGCAGCACTGACACCGTCTCCTTCCAGTAGCTGAAGGGAATACAGGAGCTCTGAGGAGTGAACCCAGAGAGGAGTTAGAACAATAAAACTCATTTTGATTAACTGCTTGTTACTGACTGCATCATAATTAGCTAGCTAACCACAGTTTCTGGTGAGCTAGAAGCTGGCAACGGTTGGTATCTTCAATTAGCTGTCAACTTACCCTTCTCGTGTAAGGGACAGTTTGCAGGCTCAGATAAACCAGCCTAGCTTAGCTGTAATCCTGGATGTCTATTGGATCAGTACTAATGCCTACATATATATTAAGCTGTTAATTTCACCACTAAATGAGCAAATGAGATTAAATCAAAGTGATCGACCTTGTGTTTACATGTGACAACATCTACAGCAGCGTGAACTGTAGCTACAAACGGTGATGGTTAAGGTTGTGTGTATACTTTATGAAACTGAAGCGGCCATACTGAAGGAGCCATGATTGATCATTTTTGACCACTTGGGGGCAGTGGAAGAAGCAAAAACATGACAATGACATCACCTTATAAAGCCTTTAGGGCTGACAGGTTAGCAAACAACTGACTATTTACACCTTCAGCAGATACAGAGTGACACTGACATTCATGTGGACTTATGCTTCTCTCCAGCTGGTGAATGTTAAGCCCAATATTCACTCACCTTTAATCCCCATTTTGGTTTTACCAAAGCCCTGAGGGACGTAACACGCTCTGCTAAATTCCCCACTATGTTCACCAGCTAGTCTCTGTCTGTTTGCCGTTTGGTACTGGGCACGCTGTGTACAGTGGGTTTATCAGAGCCTTTTCACTGAGAACAGCCGCCTGCTGCAGCTGAGGGGAATTGCCTGTGTCTCTGTCTCTACAAGTGAGCCCTCTTACCATTTAACTCACTGTTTAAGTAAAAATACTGATTAGCAGAATTTTTCAGCTTCAGTGCAGGGCAAAAAAGTACAAAGTATGAAATCCTCACCACTGGGGAATGTGGACTACCTTACCTTAAGTGAAGTTGCTACAGCTCCAACACACAGACAGTGACTAAGCGAAACTCATCTCAGGCATCCAGAGTTTTACTGAACTAAGTGAGAAATACTGCAATAGCACAAAAACTCCCAAACTAAAAGCCTAATGTTTCAGATGACTGAGATTAGATATTGCTTGTGGTAGATGTTCAGTCCAAGGAGGCTGGAGCAAAGAACTGTTTTCAACTGTGTTTCAACAATCATCTTTCAAGGAATATTTTAGGGTTTTCTGTGTGCAGTCACTTTATCACTGCACTGACACATCACTCAAGCCGATGATGGTGAACACTTAAAATAAAACGTAAAGGATCTTTCCCACCAACCAGTTTCCCTCAGCAAAAAAGGAGGTAAATTTCCCGGAAATCTGGAGGATCTCCAACTGACAACACTTAACACTTTCCAAATGTGCAAGACTTGAGGCCAGTTCATACTTCTGTGTAGGACTGACGCAGAGCCATAGCAAACATTTATACTTGTGCGCTGGTTTGTCAGCGTCGCTCTGCAATTACACCCCCACAGTGCTAGTTGGAAGTGGGGTTTCTTTACGTCACTGTGTAGAGTTTCTTTCTGTACTTCAAACAATGGCTACTGACTCATGATAGACTTTGAGCTGATAAATGTTGAGTAAAAGTTACTTTTACTGAAATGCAGGAAGGAGAGAAGACATCGGAGGAGATGATGAATATGGCCATTGAACTGATTGAGGCAGAAGTAGGATGCATTTTCTGTGCTTGTCCTGCCACTAAGAGACATCCTACCAAGCAAGCCAATCACAGTTGCTGCCTCGCCGTGACATGCAGTTGCATTCCTAAGAAGACATGCACAGTCCTACAGTATTGATTCTTCACAGAAATATAAACTGGCCTTTTTTCCCCAAACATTCATAAAGTACCTCTGTTCACGTTTTGAATGTGTAGCAGAAAAAACGCTGAACATTAATGGTCAATTCTCGCTCGCTGAAGTTTTAACTGTGTGCAGGAAAGAGTGAGAGCTACTCACATTCTCCAGACAGGTGCTATCTTTGTCCTTGTTGAGGTAGTGGCGCTGCCAGAAGCGCAGTAGGTTGTGGAAGTTGTTGAGCAGGCAGCCCGGGTACTTCTCAGCGTACTCCTTCTCCCGCAGGGCGTTGAGGTAGAAGGGCAGTTTAGCCTTTCTTCTGGCCAGCATCAAGATCACCAAACTGGTGTTTAAACAGCTCACATTCTCCTGCAGGGAAAAAGGGGGATGGCATGGATACAAAAAGGAAAAGGACTTGAGTGATTAAGTAAGTATTTTGCATCACAAACTTCTAATTGTAGCAGACATTAATTTAAGTTTAGAATAAAATAGTTTGGTTGATTTGTGAAACCAAGAGTTCCTCATTCCACAACTGTTTTGAATTCCTCTGAACACACATGACAAAGTAAAAATGAAACAAGACCTGTGTGAGAGTCTGTACGTTGATGATGTTGATCAGTCGGAAAAGGAAGGAAAGCCTGTTCTCCACTCTGGCCATGTAGGACAGAAGGCAGCACTCAGAAAGTACCTCCACCACTGGGGGGAATAACAGTAAAAAAAAAAAAAAAATCGATTCCTAAAAACTTCTTACAGAAGTAGCACTTTCATTTATGTGAGAAATTGAAACAAAGAGAAGGAAGCTTTTTGTTTTCTATATGAACATCACACTCTGAAAACACTGTCATTTAATACAAGGTGTTTAAATAACAACAGTGTTTTCAGATTTATCCATATTAGTATGCACATGGTCCAACATTAACTGTCAACGTAGATGGTGCTGATCAGTATATTCTGTCACAAGTATACAGCTTGGGCCTTTCATCTCTGTTTACCTTTGACATCTTCAGTCTGGCTCTCAAAGCGGTCCAATGAAAGAACGATGCAGCGCACCAGCATGTTAGAGTCCACCAGAGAGCTGTTGATCTGTGTCAGGAAGGTCTGAAACTACAGAAGAGAAATCAAACTATAACAGCTAACACTCTTGCTGATGCACAAGTTAAAAATGGTTGTAAAACTGAATTCCGTTAGGCCAGCATGTACAATAACTTACAATAACTACAAATAAGGTGTACAATTCTACCTTCTCTGGAGTGTTGACATATTTGTTGAATCTTTTGAAGGCATCGATGTTGAACTTCATGAGCTCTCCCAGCAGATCAAAGTAGCTCTGTAGGACATCTCGTGACGTACAGCCACTATCTATGATGCAGAACAAGATGTGCTGTCGAGGGATGAAAGTAGAAAGTGAGCTACTATTTAATCAAGAGAGGTCAAAAATCAAGGAGAGATCTGTGCGGTGTGGACTGTGGAGTTTTACCTCTAGCAGTCCCCTCTTCAGGAGGAACATTTGGTCTGCATAGGAGGTGGCTCCTCTGAGAAAACTTTCCACTGCCCTCGCCTGCCAGAATCTACATCCACAACAGAAAGAGTCAGAAAAGCTACAAAAAGCAGAACTACAAATCAAATCTTGAGAATCTTTTTTTCCCCCCCCATAAGTAGCAGAGAGCCTGGTGCTCCACTATAGGAATGTTTGACTTCTTCAAGTAGGCTCACACTTAAAATATTAACATCTCCACCTCCTGCATCATGATCTTTGGATTTTACAAATGCTGACCTGAAGGACGAGTCTGGAGGTTCCCTCTTCATGACAGCGAGGAGGCGCGTGAGGAGGCCCTTCTTCCCATCACACACTAGGCTTCTGTCTGTGTTGACAAGAGCTTCTACCTCAGGGATGTTAGCCTTCATGGATATGGCACTCAGTTCATTCAGCTCCTGGCTATTCAACAGGAGGTACTTGTTCCTGAAAGACAGACAACACATAAAAAAAAAATAAATAAACTCAACTTAAAGTAAAGTAAAGTAAAGTCAGATCCAAACTGACTGAATTAAGGGTCACTTACTCATGATGGTCACTGAAACTCTGGAGTAGCCGCAAAAACTGGATTTTGAAGGATATTTCCTGTATGAAAATAAAGAGTGTTAAAGGTCGTGTTAAACTCGAAAACGTTTCACTTAATTGCTCAGAGCCAGTTTCCAAATAGAGTGTTAAAAGCTCGTACTGGACTACAGTCGCAGTTCTCATTCTGGCCGTGCACCACATGATTTGAAGCAGTGTACTTCCTCCAGATCAGCTTGTCAAATAGGTTATTGAGCCCCGGGATGAGACGAAACTCAGCCAGCATCTTGTGGACCTGTGCAGACACACAATGCGGTGGTCAGTGAACTACACTCTGCTTAGAGCCAACACTTGCATTTAAATCTCAAGGAGAGAGAAGATGTGTTGTTAAGTACCTGGTTCCTTTGTCGGCCCATGAGAAGGACACATAGCACATAGAGGACTTCCACTTTATACATGATCTCATGGACGATCTTCATGGACTGGGGCAGTTGATGTCTCAGGGGGCTGGTGGCCATGGAACTCTCATCTGATGACTCTGAAAGTGAGGGGAAAAAGTATCTCAATCAGAGTTTGTAGGATTTAAGTGGGAAGAGGAACTAGCAGCACAAGTGACGGTTGTCTCACCTGTACTGCTTTGCTCAGCCTCCTCAGTAGCCATCTGCATAAGGGCGTCCAGCACCAGAGCATTGTCCAGCCATGTGTACCACTCCTCCAGCTCATGCAGGAAGTTAGCTGATGTGGACTCAGACACCTTTCTAGTAGCCAGCTTACACAGCCGCTCAATGAACCCGGGGATGTTCAGGAGGGTTACTGAAGAGAAAGAACATGTGAGTTCACAATTTACTGATCCAATAATCTGCAGTGGCACAAAATATGTCAACTTACAACTTACCCTGGTTGACTTCCGCCCGTGACGGGCTAGCATTGCGTTTCTGCTGGGCATTTTTGGCCAGCAGGGTGTGCTTGTCATCGTTTCCTACATCGGGTTCTGAGATGGTGACAGACAGGATGCGGCAGAAGTTGGCCAGTTGTTGCTGGTCAAAGCTTTGGACCAGGCCTGACAGGTTGGGGATGCCTTCTAACTGGATCATCTCCTTTAAAATTGAAACACATGAACAGTTACCAGCCTGAAAGCAGACTGACCAGGAATCAGACACACAACACTTAACAAGTAATGACATAAAGCCTGAATTTGGTACTAGCTAAAACTGCAGTAGATTATTTTTTTTCATATTTCAATCCCACCATAAAACAATATGATTTGGACTTTACATTTAAATTAGAAACAAACCAATAATCTGAATCACAGATCACAGTAGTTGTTTTTGTTGTTTTGTTGTTTTTTTGCAATCTATTTTGATCTGAAATAAGTTACCAGAGGCAAAAGCACTGTCTCAAGATTGCTTTCTTAACTCCCATAAATAATCCTTTAATACACCCAGGGAAAGCTAAGGCATAGTAATGCTTAAACAGGGTACTTAAAAACAGTCAGTGTCCACTGCTGCAAAAAGAGTTTTTGAAAACATTAAATGTCTCAGCTAGTTGCAAGATGTTAACGTGACAAATTTGGGACCACACATTTTCTACATTCTCTCACATTCTCTGTAAGATCATGAGGAGCACCCCTTGCACTGCACTTCTGCGTCGTTACATTCCTTGTAGCAAATGTAAGAGGCCTTAAAGCAGCATGATACTTCTGTCATGGTGTTGGAGATGTTTACATTGTCAGCTGCTGTAAAACCATTCCTAATGATACAGACATCCTGTGCATAGCATTGTGCATTATATGCCTTAAACATTCCTAGTGACTGGCAATACTTTTGTTAGATCACAAAACATTAATTTCTCTGTCATAATTACTAAAAAGAAGAGGACAACCTTTAACTGGTCTGCCACTGTTTGCCTCTTTACCATCAATTAACATTACCAGGACAAGAAATTATGTAGAAAACACAAGCAGCCCAATGTTTGCAATCACCCTGACTCTCTGATGTACAGATAATCAAGTTAGTTGCAAATGATCAAGTAACTGTAATTTTTGAGGAGAAGCACAAGCTCTAATTGGAGAGTCCTGCGCCTCCACCTGTTGGCACCATAAACACCTTGATGGTGCAGGATGGTTCAAACATTTAGAACATTTAGTAACATGACCTCGTTCAGGAAACAAAAAACACAGAGTACTAAGTACACAACGTTTACCAGGAAATCTAGTAAACTACAATATTGTCACAATATAGAGCTAATCATAAAAAAGGAACACAAATTTTAAATTGTTGCTTGATATCAAGAGAAATTCAAGAGGAGCACAGCATGATTATAAAATTAAGGCAGTGTTGTGACATTAGGGTGTTAGCAGCTCTGCTAGGCATAAATGTTCTGGCATTAGAGGTGTCTGTACATGGACAATGGAGTCAGTGGACAACAATATACAGCAGAGCAGAGCAAAGATTAAAAAGTTATTATTTTCCACATAAAAAATAAGTTTAAATATGAATTTGACTGATTTTTAAGAAAGAGGACTTGAGGAAATGATCAGTTTTAAGAGCATAAAATGTCAGTGCATAAAGTGACTTCACTGACCTTTCAACTCTGGAATCAACAGGGCCATAAACAATATTTAATGCTCACGCTGAGGATTTAATCCAAGTATAACTCTGACCTTTTTGACTCCAAGAATATCTTCAATTAGAGTAGCAGTCTGTAGGAAGGTCTTCTTGTTTGTCATCAGGGTGAAGAGAAACAGAACAAAATCATCCCTCGCTGCCAGGCTCTTTGTGACCCCCTCCATCTATGAATTGAGAAAAAAAAAAAAGTGCCTGTTCTGAGACAATGTAACTGCAGAGAACAACTGCAAGGAAAATACTCGCTATATACACATGCTAAGTTGAAGCAAGGTATGGTGCGCCTCTGACATTTCTCTGGTATGTAAAAAAAAATGTAATAGGATACTCACACATATACAACAATTGTAGAGAACACTAAGGCAGTCCTTGACCAAGTCATCATTCACTGTTGCAACAGAGACACAGATGTGAGTCAAATGTCTTCATATAAAAACACGTTAACCTCCCAATAAAAGCAGACATGTATGTGGATGTAATGTCACTCCTGCTTACTTTTGGGTTTTTTCTTCTGCATAGTTAGTGTGGGTCTCATCAAGATCTCCACAAGCAGCTTCAGGGAAACAGTAAAACAAGCATTCAGTACTGTTTTTATATCTCTAGTGTCTCAGTGTGAGTTGTACTACACATGAGAACTGACTGTCCACAGTGAACAGGCTTCAGAGCCTTTGAGTCCAACAATAACAGAGAATCGGGCATCAGGAACTTACATCAACTCCACCAAAGAGGTCAAAGGTGTACGTGTTGGGGAAGGTGGATTCCTGAGCGGTCTTCCTGTCCTCCGTGACAAAAGACATGGCCTCCATAGAGAGCTGGGGTGATAATACCTGACAAAAACCATTGTTCACATGGAATTTACATCACCCAAGCTCCAAAGTGAAACATTCACCAAATAGTGGCTAAGAGCAGTAATTCCACAGCCTCAGTGTTGGATGGACTAGTGCTGTGTGGCTACCTTAAGAACGTTGTGGGCATGGGAGAGGTCACTGTTGGGATGGCTGGTCTCATAGAGCTTCTGCAGCAGAGTAGGAATGCCATTCCACTTGGCCCGTTTATCTCTCTCCTGGAGAAGGCCTCCTGGGAGCTGCAACACATAAAAAGAAGCAAACTATAAAAGTGAAATTTGCACAGCGAAGACTACTTGTTCAATTGCTTCAGAAAGGTTTTAAAGGTCTATTTTTGCTTGTACTAGTGGATGCCAGGCTTTAATCTGAAGAGCAATTTAAACTTTATTTTGGCATTGCCAGCATGTTTCATACAGAGGAAGGCACAGTGTGATTCACAGTAAAAAAAAAAAAAAATGCATATGTGACCTAACAAATCTAAAAAATATGAACACATACTGGTTGTACAAACCCACTATCTTTCCCAGAAAACATGAATATAAAAATGTTATTTTTTTAACCGAATTTAATTATATAGTGTGTGTGGGTATGTGTGTGTATATATATATATAAATATAGACTAAATAGCAGATTACTGACACAAAGAGAACAGAAACTAAAAGCAGCTTTAGCAGATTTTTGTTATATCATTGTAGTAACTGAGACCATAACAAGAGAGTCCTAGTCTGGCTCCTTGTCAGTGAGTGCAAATGTATCGTGAAGCAAGCCCATAAGGTGCAGCAGAATCTTAAAATTGACCCTACAGCACACTGGAAGCCAGTAGAATGATCTAATCATAGGTGTGCTGTGTGTGTAAACTAAACTCTTGTGGGGCATTCTGAATTGAGGTTTCTGGAAAGGTCATAGAAGAGGACATTTTCTATATTTATCTAATGGATTTATTGATTCTACAAGTAATGAATACACACACGTTTCTGTGTGACTACAATGCTCACTGTTAAAACCCTTTTAAAAAATAAAAAAGCTATGACAATGACATGGCTTTAGACATTTATGAATGAAAAATTACATGATAATGCCTCACCCAAACAGAACATAAAAATGCAGAGATCTCCGGAGTGTGTATTTACTCCTAAGAACAATACTTTTATCTTTTCATAAGGAAGAAACATTTTGTAAATCCTGGGGTTTCCAAGAAGCTCACTCAGATCTCATGTAGCCTCTTTTCACCCTAAATGTTGAATAATAAAATTGCTGATTCCCTATAACTCAGGCACCATAGGCAGTCCACCTCCAAGAAAACAACTTGAAACGTTGTAATCATTGTAAATTAGAACATCTAAATACTGACAACCATGATTTAAAATTTTAACTTGATAGAGTAATTATTCATACAAGTTAAGACTTTATTGATCCCACAGCAGGGAAATTTGCTTGTTAGGCAAGTACAAAAATGTGCAAACATATAGCCTATTTACAATCTAAGAAAGTTAAGTTAAAGATACAAAGAACAGTAAAAAAAAACTGGCTGTATACAAATGTACACGATGATGGAGGAGTGATGAATAGGATACCCTGAGAAAAATACTGCACAGTCCCGCCATAGACAGATGACTATCTGAGTATGAAAATCTGAGTAACTATTTTGGGGTCCACAGTGGTTTCCTCTCAAAATATCAAACTATTTTGCAAACAGGACAGGAGAGATAACCTGACTGAGGAATGTTTCTGTGCTCTCTGCTGCAGCTTTTCGGCCTGCTGATGACCTACACTCCTGAAGGCTGGCCCCTGACACCAAAAAACCTGCTACTTATGTGATGTGATTTATCAGTAGCACTCACACGACACCCGTTTATTTTCAATACTGCCGTGACCACGGCAGCTGACCCAACCCTCTCTGAGCAGCCTGAGAAAAAGTGGTCAAATTCGACATTTTCCGAGTGATCGGATTGTAAGGTTTTACTTTAGAAATCACCACTGAGAAGCAACTAATCTACGCTACCTAGAAAACTGCAAGTCAGCAAGGAAGGTGAAAGGCACGACGCTGACATGCAGAAATGCTGCACGCAGACTGGAATAAATGGTTTTACTGGATTTGCAATCCAACGGGTTAAGTCGCGGGTGTTTAGTAAAGACAGTGGAGCAGATGTATGGTGATTAAACGTGTCAAAATGTACAGGTGCGTCAACATGCCTGAGGACTGGTCAGACAAAAAAAACCCATAACAGCTGCCGTAAACTTGCGTTATATCAAAACTCAAACGGGGCCGTATGTTCCCCAATCCTGCATATACCTTGTAAATGTTTCGTAGTGTGAAAATAAAAAAAAAAACTTGCTAACATTAACTTGTGCAAACAGCTGTTGCGGCGTATCCATTTATGGGAACGATAGTTATTGTGGTTAGTGTGTCGTTACGTAATCACCTGAGCCGTTCAGCTGGCTTAGCTAGCTGACGTTACCGTGTTTGCTAACATTAGTAAATGTTAGAGCCGTTGATTAACGCTGGGTGATTTAAGCGCTTCTAAACCTGAACTACCGCCTCTCCAGTGACACTGACACCCCAAAGTCCAAACAGAAACAAAAATATCCCGTTAAACGTCCTGTTCAAGGCGCATTTATGTCGTCTTTAACCTGGCCTCCGATGCTAGGCTAACGTGAAGCTAACAACAAAAGACCCATTTGGTGCGGAGCTTGCTTCATACACTTCTTGTAGTGCTAACGTTATTTGGCTTGTCAGCGAGCAAATACTGTTAGGCATAACTCAACGGCGCCAAAGGTTACGGGTTGCTTTTTCAAAAATACCCCGTCATGTTGTAGCTAGCTGTAAAGCCAACGCTGACTGGATCGGCTACATCTCCAGTCAAGTCTCCAGGACAACGTCTCCGTTTTCAGGCTGGGTTCCAAGCGCAAGTCCCTGGTCTCAGTCGACCAACTTTCCGCTGTGTTTACTCTCGTAACATGCATCGTTTCTCTTACCTGTGTGCCGCGACTGAAACCCTGGCCGGTAATTTTACTGGCCGTGAACTTCGTGACAATATTGCTGTTGCAATTTCTTCGTTTTCCTCCAGTACAAGGGGACTCGGACCCCAGAAGCGTCGCCATTATTTCTTCTTCCTGAACTGAACTGTTCGGGCAGGAAGTGGAAGGCTTTGATGAATAGTTGGAGATAATTAGGCGGCATCTGCTGGCAGAAAGGCACACTCTGCAAGAATCCAGTCACACATTCATTTTATTTAAACTGTTTATTATGATGAACAGTTTATAGCAAGTAAAAGAAAATGCAGGCCAGAGTCTTCTGTGTTTAGGTGGTTATATTTGTATGTTTCTCATTTATCACATAGCTAACGCACTTTATTGGATTCCAATAACATACCCATGATAACAATCATGTTACAGTAATATTAACATACAATATTACATTCAAACAGCATGTACAAATTAGGTTGTAAATTAAGGGATACATTCAGCGTTTGTCATTAAATAAGAATATGTCTCACTGTCTTTTAACTTTTAGCTCTCACATCCACTGTGTGGCTCTGTGGGCACAAAAACTTCTGCTGACATATAGTATGTCACATCTCCAAGCATTGTAGTGTCTCAGCTGTCCTGCCACTAAAGGACGGTGTACGGGGGCTGCATCTGGGCATACAGGCGACCTCTTTCCTGTGGCTTGCCCTAACTGCAAATAAGACAGGTCAGTATTTGACTGCTCTCTATCTGTCTGACTTCATTCTTTCTGACCGATCCACTGTCTTTCCTCAAGTGTCCCAGCTGTGATCGATGCCTCCCGTCATTTGGAGGTAAGAGCTGATGGCCTCCCTCAGCCCCTCGCTCACCAGAGAGTTGTCTGACTCTGTTCTCTTCCTCCTGTAGATCACAGACCTGGAGGAGACACAAAAGGATTGGAGACTAAAATGAGTGAAGTGATTACGGTATAAGTGATAAGAAAGTGCTTAATTTTCACTTTTCCACAGTTTTTCCCAAACATGGTTGAAGTTTCTGTTTTAACTGTTGTGTAAACATGGACAGAAGATGCTCTGAATTAGATAATTATCATCTATTGTAGGCCACATTTTTCACCATTATTTTTTTTTGAGGGGGGTGAACACTAGTGTAGGCACTCAAACTTGGCAGATATCCAGTGCAAGTACGGTCTTATCTGTTGGCATATGTTATGGTATTGTATACACACTCTTCCCACTAAGTTTATTCAACCCAGAAACACAAATTTATGAAGAGTTGAATCAACATCTTGGTGACACAGTGTCAACAAAAACTGAAAATGATAAGCTCCACCAAGATAGGCCACTAGGGGCTGATGCAGTACTCTGCACCAAGCAACAGAGCGACATCTTGTGGCAGTTATCAGTAGATGCAAAGCTAGAGAGGGTCTGCCGCACCTGCTAATGTCCTTCCAGTTAATGGTAGGCCTTCTGATAGTTGTGGGTATAGGCCTGGCCTCTCTAGAGTCACCCTGGATGAAGCAAGGCAGAGTCAGCCGACAGAACAATCCATCTGCAAACTCTGTCAAAGGAGGAAAAGTTTTAATATCTCTCTCTTTCAGGGTTTGAGGATTGAGGTGAGAAAACAGAAGTACATCCTCAGCACTGACCTGAATAGTGTTCCACCAGGCGATGCAGGGAGCAGAAGGTGAGTCCTGGAGATATGTAGACCCAGCCATTTTGGAGTTGACAGATGCGGTAGTGCTTCACACTGTCCTGGTACGAGGAGTTGGTTCTCCTCAAGACGGACAGCGAGTAGCAATCTAAAGACAGAAATAGCACACAGACGCAGCAAACTTAACTTCTCTTAGGTGTTAACCCTTCCAAGTTGTTTTCTAAGGTAAATAAGCCTCATTACCGAGGCACATTAATATACAATTTACAAGACATTTTTGAAAAAGTGGAAACTGCTTTAGAAATGATGGAAATTATATTGCTCCACTAACACCAATATTTTAAGGCTAATCTTATTGTTGCATTAAAAACAAACAAAAAAAAAAGAAAAGAAAAGAAACAACCCTCTGACCTCTGTTTGTCTCTGACTCTCTGATCAAGAAGGCTCCAGTCTGGTTATTGGGATGCATGAGCAGCTCCACTGCTTTGTACCTGCTGATGCCTGTGAACAGCCACCTGGACAGAGTGAAGACACGGGTGACATTTAGACTAGTGGGAACAATAAGACAGAGGGTTGTCATGCAAACAAAAGATATTTTGCTGTTGTTTTTAGGTTTGGAAAATCCACTGGCATAACTACAGAGTACATTTCCCACTGGAGGAGGACTGAAACTACAGGAGGCAGAGGCTGATGTCATGTCACTGAGAGAAACGTCTTGTTCCAAACATCTGTCTCCACTCAGATGAAGTTCACCTACGCAGAGACGACTTCCACCTGCCAGGGAACTCCCCACCTTTCATTTCACTTATGTATAACTCCTCCGTTTTCTCACACACACACAGACAGTACTGTGACAGTCTTGACATGCGTCTTCATGACTGTAACTCACCTGTGTGTCACCTTGGCGGTGTAGTTAGTGGGGATGTAGCTCTCACGGCCTGTGGTTGAGGATCTCACCATCATAAAGTCACCATCGCTATTGGAGAAAATAAGCAGTCATGAGTACTTGTGTCTGCTGAGGTGAAACCAAGAGTGAAGGTGAGACATAAGGAGCTACACCACGTACTCTGATATGACGGTTAGCCTTTCCCCTATGCACAAGGTCAATTCAGTGTGAACAAAGGACGGGTAGTTATAGAGGGAAACAATCATGCTTTCCTGGGGGACTGCAGAGAGAAAGAATGAGATGAACACAATAAACTAAATCAGGTTTGTTAAATTCTTGGTTTTTATTTTTTGTGTTGATGTCTTGGGGATTGAACCTACCTGGTGATTCAGGTTCAGGTGGATTTTCAAGGATTGTCAGGTTTGATTGACATTTGATGGGGCAGATCCCCATGTTCTTTGGCTTCTTGCTGATTTGAAATGGCTCTTGTGCCTTAGAAAGAGAGACAGAAAAAAGAGTGAGATAGGGATCATAATTATAAAATTGTGCGTCTTCAAAGGCCTTCAATAACACATTGTCATAATTTAATTATTCCCCTAGTTATCACAATAGGACCGCCATCATGGACACAGCTTACAGGTGCTGCACATTACTTTGTAACCTGACAGCAAAACTCAGATGATACAGGAAGGGGCCTGACCACAACAACAGGCATTGATATCCTGTGTTAAATTTCCAGGCAGCATGTTTGTTACATGAGAAAGATATAACAATAATGGAAAGATGAGATTTGATTCTCATGATGCATTCTACGGGCAACAGCAAGTTTATAAAATATCTTAACTAATCCAAAAAACAGTTTAAACCGGAGCTCATTTCTCCATTCATCAATGGTGCACGATCATTCGTAAGTCGAAATAATTGATATTTCATAAACATGATGAGGTGGCAAGTAGCATACTCACCTCCTTCAGTTTCTGTATCAAAAAATGTTTGTGCAGAAATTGTATCCTCAAAAAGTAATGAGCCAGATTCTTCTCAGAGCAGCGAGTAAATTCCAGGTCTTCTTGATGAAAAAGCTCCCCAGTCTGAGGAGACCAGGCTTCCTGTATGGTCTTTATGTATGTCACACTGCTGCAGCTTCCTGTGATGCTCAAGACCTTGACATCCTGACTCAGAACAGTTCGTATTGATCTCTCTGATGCAAGTAGAGCTACACGCTTATCACTTGTTTATGGAATTTACTGTATGCCTGCGTAAGCACGATTTAGATGTACATGTACATGAGCCTTGTGATGCATTGTGGTGGGCTGAACTAGTGACATCATTTCACAGTGATGGTTCATGTAAAAAGGCTGACATTGGACAAAGTTGCCACTACCTCCCTTTTGGTTTTACAGCTGAACCGTGATGGAATCCGGCCACATTTTCCATGTCAACCCATTGCTCTGATTACATTCAGTCTTTCTCAGTCATGTTAGAATGTTGCCACCGATAAGTGCCAATGATCTGCAGAAGCATGATGAAGTTTTCCTTGTCTGCCTACTCATGCCCTGATTTATCAGCAGTCACCAGGTCATCCATCGTGCTGGCACTGCACATTCAGTCAAACAAAGCAGTGGTGGAGCAATATGACTGGCAACAGAGGCATTCTTTAAGGGGCATTTTGTACATGTAAACGATTTGGGTGTGAAAAAAGACGACAAAAATACACATGATCATTTATTTCACTTCTGTACATCAGAAATGAAATGATTTCTGGTTTCAGTATCTGAGAGAGATGTTCCTGCTCTTCAGATGCCACTAAGACTTGTTATAAGGCCACAAGAATGTTATATCTCCTCTCATCCCAGGCTTTAATGACATGTACTGTGCACTTCTTTTGAAGCAAAAGAACAACTTTACTGTGGATGGAAATATTAAAATAATCTTTATTTCAACACATCAGATTTATACTGAAACACTGAGAAGGGCCTGTAAGCATGGATGGAAAGAAGATTTTATCAGGACCTCAAATTATTCCATATGTTTCTCAAATGGTTTTCTTAATTAGGTCACTAAATACTGCAGATTTCCAGTTTGTAATTGTGTTGTCCACCTCCACCTTCAGTCTTTTATGGTAAATGATTGAATTGCAATGAAGTACAAGAGTATTATCTTAAATTGTTTAGATTTTGGTGCAGATTTTAGATGCAAAACCTTATATACTGCAATCCAACACAGTAAAGTTTTAATTGTGTCCACCCCTGCATGTACATTTTGTGAGTTCATTTATGTTTGATATCAACTGAAGGAAACTGTACTGAAGAGCCTCACAGTGGAGAACGAATGATAGCAAGAATTATAAGAGAAGCCTCAGTGGGTGACATGAACATCAGATTAACATTTGGCGCCTTGGATGTTCTGCACATCTTTTCTATTTTAAGTTGATCTCATCTCATTTGCACAACAGCTGACCATTGTTTTCTCAGTATGCTAAATATAGACCGTTTCATTTTGTCTCATTTGTGACAACAGCAGTTATCACTGGGTGAGGAAATAGAACAAGTGTGGTTGGAAACTAACTCACCACAGTCACCTCACTTTTCCACTAACAGAAGAGGAAAGATACAAGCACTTGCTGCACTGACATGTTCAGTAGTTTCTCTTTCTTTCATTCAAAGCACACATCTGTTTATGTGCACTTATTGGCCAGAATTAAAGTTATTACACTGCCAAAACAAACCCACCAGACATATTCTCATGTTGTAGCTTTATTTAGTAGTAATATAAATGAGTTGAATCAGCAGACGGTGAGAAGCACCACTGGGCCCCTCAGTGAAGGGACTCATACTTTTCACATCAGAGCCCACTAGTTACAGGTTGTTCAAACATCACCGAATAATCTATTCAACTGAACAAAAACATCAACACAAACCAGAAAGAAAGAGGACACGATGAGTTGTTACAAAAAGAATCCAGAATGAATGAATGTGTGTCACGGAGTCGACCTACACGTACACAACTCTTCCTTAACACTGAATGGTCCTTTCATGTTTAAAAGCAGCTCTCTGCACAGCCTCCGTTTAGTTTTACTTACAGTGTGCTACAGTATGCAGTGGTTCTTCCATGTATCTTCCACATCACTTTTTCTGGCATCCTTTTTAAATATATACTGCAATCCTATTTCTGCTGCTACAGTTTAGTGATCCCTCTACATACTTTGTGACTAATTTGCATTGCAGCAAGTTTGAGAATAAAAACTGATTTGATGACACACAATCAGTGCAGACCACATTTTGAGAGCTCACAACAGAAGAGATCAGTGAATGATCAGTTGAAAAACAGTCAAAGTGTTGGACCGTGAAATCAAAAAAAAAAAAAAAAAAAAAAATCGACAAGTTACTATGAACACATGGAGGATTTCTACAGTGTGTGTGAAGACATATAAACAAAGACAATGAAAAAAATAAATACAAGAGGGTGAGGTTGGACAGTTGAGTCAATGATATGGTTTGACCATTTGAATATACAACACAGCTGAATGCAGTTATGGTTTCTGGTAGGAATGTGACTTTGACAGTGTATTCAATATAATATTTAATAATATGCATCTGTTAATATATTTATTACATCCGCTTTTCTAATCACATAGTTCATTACAGATCCTCCTGGCGTTGCATTGCTTAGGAGTTGGATGAGAGAGAGAGAGAGAGGGACAGAAAGAGAGGGCACATAAGTTACTATGGGAGGGTGCAGGGTGTGGGGGTGGGGTTTAGCAGGAGACCTCCATGGTTTGGGGTCTGGCCTGGCTGTCCAGGCCCCCGGTGGCGCTGCCCTCCAGCAGGCTGTTGAGGTTGTTGCGACTGCGACTGCTGTCCATGGAGGTGATGCTCGAAGAGGAGGTGGTGCGTGAGCGAGCCAGACGAGTCATTCCTGCTGACGGCACTGAAACAGAGAAACATAAATTAATATTCCACTCACACAGCACACAGACTCAGGGCAGTGTGGGATCACTTACATAGCCGAGTACAACAACAACTAAAGTGCTTACCATGCAAACAATTCTAAAATATGGAGACTAGTCAAATAAAAGAAATAAAAGAAAATATGTGACAAAAAATACTGTATGTGTGTCCTCAGTAGGAAAAATGAAAGCAATACAAAAGCAGAAGACAGCATTTACAATCCAACTCAACTGACAGGAAGCAACACCAGCAGGTCATGCAAGAAAATAGGACACTGAGGACAGATTCCATGCTAACAGGAGAAACTAAACTCCTGCAGGGAGATGAATATGTGTCAAAGTATGCAAAACAATCTCGCTGTGTATAATTCTCAGTGTGTCCACCATACTGAGCTGCTGCTGAACAGCTTTACGAAACAATGCTCTCTGGAGAATTTCTGCATACATTGACATTCATCCACTGTAGAGTGTTACAAGGCCATTGGGTTCAAAGCCTTCTAGTCTGGCAGTTGCTCAAGAACCCGATACCTGATTCGTTGCTCAGGTGACTGAGAAGAACGTAGGGAACTGTAAGCAATGATTAAAAGAAGGAAAGAAAGAGGGAGAGAGGGAGAAACGTTGAAAAGGTAGCTCTTCTGTTGCTTTATTCCACCTCAGTGTTTCTCTGATTCAAACTGTCGCAACTTGGTGGTTGTGGAGGACAAATACCTAGCAGCAACATATAAGAAATCATGGTACCTGTACTAGAAGGTTTATTTCCTATTCTCTTTGGCTATTTCCCTTTCACATTTCACACTGTGGCAATGTGTTAATGAGGGGAAAACAGCTTTCAGAAACATGGTGAGGTATTGAGATTTATTTTCCACACTTTCTCTGCGCAGAACACTCTTTTTAATCTGTTCTAATCCTGCAGTGGCATTTACTCAACAGGGGGACTCGGTGGCCTTTAAAGCAACACTGAGGCACTGACATAGCTACACCCAAGGGTGCCTCCCACAGTGAAGGGCTTGGGAACAGAACAGAGCAAACCGGAATTAGCATTTCAGAAAAACACACAGACAGGCATCTTCTGTGTGGCCGGAGCAAGCAAACCTACATTCATCACTTTATCCTTCCATGGATCAGAGTGTGTGTGGTGCACTGCAAGTCAGTATGATCTGATCTGATCAGCAATGTGCCTGTTTTTTTTCCTCTGCAGATGAATGACTATACAAATCGTAAGGCCTGTTTAAGTATGCACTTTGAGTCTCTGTAGAAAGAGACTGCATCACTAAACAGTTCAAGATTGAAAAGAAAAGCACAACAGGCAAAAAAAAAGAGAGTATTTTTTGATGCCCACTCTGAACTGAACAGGGAGTCAGTTGCTTTTCAGTACATCTCAAGTTTCACTGTCATCTCAGTCATGCTAGAAGCACACACACCTCACCTACTGAGGATTGTGGGTGCGACACACTGCAAAGAGCAGAGAGGAAATGGTGTTAACATCCACATAGCTGCACAGGCTGCCCCTCTCCGTGACCAGGCTGACAAAAAACTGCATCTTTTCATGCACCAGTGGCCACAGTCCAAACCCCATCGGCAGGGGTGTTTAGACAACAGCTCTTAGAAGGCTGTGATGAAAACAATCTTCAGTTAAGTAACATTTTCATTGCACCCACGTCAGCAGGAAATTCAGTGAAGAGCACAAACAAAACATCGACCACAAACACGTCAGCCCCAACAGGTTTTAGTATGTTAACCAACTGATCCAGCAAAGTTCAAACAAGTCACATTATATATTTTGATGATTTTACCCTCTAACTGTATAAAGTGAAAGACATGAGCTTATGTTTACTTACTATAACCCATGCCCTGAACAAAGTACTTGAAGGCCTCAGCAAGTTTCCCTGGCTGTGAAGAGATAAAGGATAAAAGTTAGAAGCTAAGTTAGACAAGGAAAACTGTTGAATGACAAGGATGTGTCAAAAAAAAAAAAAAACCCACCTGCACAACCTGGGGCAAGCCTCCACAGTCAGCCATCTGAAAGAACATCATCAGTCTCATTAATAGATCCTAGGTACAATCACAAAATGCATGCCATATATTTTATGCATTATAAAATATACTGCAAAAACCTTCACCTTTAGCAGTGTGGTCTTTGTCGGATTTAACCTGGAATTGCACTCCACCTTAAAAATCAAAGAGAGGTTACTACTGAGGTCAAATAAATAAATAAATAAATAAATAAATAAACAAAAAAAAGCAAATTCGTCATCCAGCCTCTTAAGTTATTGAGATGTTGACATGTAACTCACCACAGCCTCCACAGCAGGTGATGTGTCACCAACCACCAGCAACGCAGGGCACCTGCACAGCAACAGATTAAGTGTAATCATTCTCAAATCAAACCGTGCACTCAGAGAAAAACGTGCATTTGTCTTGTCCCAGCCTCAAAACTTACGTTAGTGTGTTGACTGTGTCCTCATTCAGACCTACGACTGGCCTCTCGATCTCCAGGTCCTGCCGGCTGGTGCAGGGAGACAAATTATGATTAGTTAGGAGGAGCTGAAATAGTGTGATCTGGCAAAAACATGAGGTGACATGGCAGAGATCCTACTTGGCTTGCCTTGCACTTCATGATTTAATATATAGCCTTACTCTTCATATTTTGTGAAGCACTGCTTATTTCTTTGTATTCAGGTCTGGTTAACTGCAAATTCTGACACTACATGTCTCAGATGTATCCATAAACCTTAGCAAGAACACAATAAATACGAGAAACTGTTTAACAAAAACACTCATATACACTTTACAATAATGTACTGTGTCTTACTATTGGTAGGAGCCACAGAAGAGGGCCAGGTTGTCCTGGTTGATGTCTTGGGCGATATGGAGACGGTAGGTCTGGATCAGCTCCTGGTTCTCTGTCAGCTCATCCTGGGGAACAGAAAAAAATTGAAAATCGGATACAAACATGAAACAGCACAGGGTGAGTAATACTGCACTGCAAGAGAAACTCACAGTGCTGAAGTGGTGAGACATGACGATATCCACCAAATTACTGGTCCATCCAGACAGCTGCACACGAGAGGAAAACAGGTTAAATCAGACAAGAGTTGACTTAGGAACATTATGCTTATGGCAACATAACTATGTCCATGTTTACATGTAGTATATGTACTGACATAAAATGATCAGTTTTGAAGGAGGCAAATACAAAGAGACGCCATGTTAAAGATTCAGAAATTGTGAGGGATGCAGTGTTTTGGTGACCTAATGCTTAAGATTTATTTAAATTCAAAGTCCCTGGATTCAGTTTCAAATGTGGACCTCTGTTGCATTTCATCTCTCTCTGTATCTCTCTCTCTTTTTCTACTGTCATTAGCAAAAAAACCCAAAAACAAAATCTTTAAAAAAAGAGAAGAAATTGTGAGAGATTTCTCTCCTCTGTAATTTCCTTCTTAAATGTTGTTAGTTTGAGCCAAATACAATCAGCAGGACAGATACAGTGTGATGTTTTAAATGTATATGGGTCAAAAGTCATATCAAGCTCCCCCTGGCTCCGTGACTGTATGTAACACTAACATGGCAAAGAATGTTCTCCCTGAACAATCTTGTACAGTACACACAGCAATGTACACAGTATTATAATGAAGTGGTACAGTACAGCATTGTGATCCATTGTGTTCTGGACCTTAAGCCAATTACTCCACTCAAAATGAAACTAATCCAAATGAGTGAACACTAAATGACTGTGCTGTTCTGACAAGTTTGTTCTGTAAAACCCGAAGCTTAGTCTTGATTAACTTTTGATTTAACTTCTTTAAATTAAATATACTAGTATAAAGACATGATATTATCAAGTATACTGTGCCATGCCGTGTGTAACCACGACTCACTAGTCTTCTTATTTACTTCTTGCTTCAGACAGAATAGATTACAGGGAATACATAACAAAATATTGATCTTAAAATTGCATGGTTCCGGTGGAGGATATGAAGGAGAGTGGTTAACCTCCAATGTGTATTCATCAATAACAATCTAACAAAAGGCTAGAAACTGAACTGAACTACAATGCCCAAATCAATTATTTATGTAAAAGCTCTGCTCCAGAGCTTCCAGAGGACTGTCTAGGTTTATAGTACAGCAGTAACACAGACCTTTGAAGCTGCCCAGTCAATCCAGCCTTCGGCACATGGGTCGATATTAATCAGAACCAGTCCCTCCACCAGAGTGGGGTGGTTCAGCTGAGAAGGAAAGAACACGTATCACTGTCAACGACAAGGGACTTAGGAGACGTCACACTATGTTTTTTTGGACAAATAAGATGTAAGAAGTCTCAGTTGTGGGTGGCATCTTGCATTCTTGCGTACATCTACAGTGTGGTTTTGTCTGAGTATTCATTGTCTTAGTGAACTTAAGGAATTGTGCCTATGCATAGTTACATCTTCACAATGAAAAGGTTGTAATTTTTTTGATGTTGTGTGTTCCCCATCAGTGCAGGTACAGGATAAAAACACTACAATGTTCTCTAACATGATGAAAAGTGAAGCACGTCTCTTTAGATGATGACATGAAATAACACAGGTGGAATCCTGGGCATCTAAATTAAGGGGTGCGGCTGTGGAATTGCCTGAAGACAGAAAGAGGATGTCTGGGGAAATCTGAGATCTCGCCCAATATCGAGGGAATACGGTGGATGCTGCTTTCAACACGATGCAAATGCGATGCAGCAACAGCTGCTATAAACCTATCAAGGGTACACACATTTTGCTCTAAGCCAGTTAAAGCAAATGGATTTCAGAATCAATTTTTCCTTATTAATTCTAAACAAGAGCAGACTCTCCACAGAGAGCCCCATGTTGTGATTCCCAGTACCAACACCTTCCCTTTTTACGCCCAACCCACTATCCTGTCTTTTCATTATTCATCTTTCTGTGCTCCCTCACTCCTCTCTGTCACTTCTAGCTCTTTCTGCTCTATTGTACACAGACGGTGCTTATTTTAGCTCCACCGCCATGAGTGTGGAAACAAAACGAAAGCAACTGACAAGTAGAGAATTGGAAAGGTGATTCATCGTCTGGGGAATGGCAGTGTATGGTCATAAAGCCTCTGGAGAGCAACCTGATGCCCTGGGTGGGCTTGATGGGAGGCTTTAATGTTCGGTGTAACAAGCTGTGTGGCCTGAAAACCTTCAATTATTACAGGCGAGACAGAGAGGAGGATAAAAAGAGTGGGGCGGACAATAAAAACAGAAAAGTAAAGAGGGCTGACAGTGTAGATGCTCTAGTTGTGATGTGGACTCACTGCAAAGCGGGTGAGGATGTACGCCCCTGCTCCCACACCAATGCCAATCACGCTATTGATCCTGCAGAGAAATCACTAGTTACCATGAGACTGGAGGTGAACAGTCAATTTATGTGAATCAGTTTATCAATGATTTGTCAAAAGGAGGGGGGGGGGCACTCACTTGAGCTGAGTCATCACAGAGGGCATCATTTCAGCCAGCTCGTCCATGGTTGGGTAGCGATAGCTGGAGACAGATGAAACACACGTCATTCTGTGCGAGTACTACGCACAGGAGAAATCAAACTGATCAGAAATTTAAATACTCAAACCCTTCAGGATTCTCACTCATAGGTTCGACGATGAATGTGCTTCCATTAACAAATGAACTGCCAGCTCGCTTTACATTCTAACTAAATGAAATGATTGCAGCTCCTCGACCAGAAAGAAATGTGTTGCCATTCATCACGCATGCAACACCAGCCTGAAACCCACCCGCTGGGGAAGGGAGGTGCACCTTCCTGCTGGCCGGGTGCGTCCACATGAACCACTGCAAAGTGCTGCGTGATCTCCTGCATGTCCTCATAGTTGAACAGAGTATTGAAGCACGACTTGTCTAGGAAGGTGCAAACAGAAGACACACTCATAATGTGAGACTTCAGTAGTTCAATTTGTCAAACGCCCGAGCGTGGCTCTTAGGTGCAGACGGTAAAACAAACGTTTCACCACACCGAGGACACTGTGTATTGATGAGTGTATTTTGGGCTGACTCACGGTTGAGGCCGATGTCGTGATAGGTGAGAATGACAGGTCTGTTGCCCTTGGGAACGCCTCTCATTGTCACATGGAGAACGCCATGGGGAGTCTCAATATCATGCTCCTGCCGGTACAGAGAGAAGAAAAGCAAACAGTTGAAATATATTGAACTGATATACAGTACCTGCTGTATGTAAAGAGGATAGGCTTGCATACAAGACCCAACATGTGTGCTGGCCTTCCAAGGCATGACCAATATTGTCATATCTAAAGGACAATCCTGGCATCATTTTCTTAAAAAAAAAGGAAATCTCTCATTGTAGCTAAAGCCTGATAAAGCTTGATTTCTACTCTGCTGTCAAACTAACAGAGCAGTGTAAACAGGGATCCTCAGGCAGGCTTGGAAATATCTCCATGACACACAAACAATCACTAAAGACAAAAATGTAGTCGCAGAGAAAAACTACATTGTCCATGTTCAATGGAGCGGAGGAATGTTACACAATGTGGGGCTCTATCAAATATTTTTAATCATTTTTAACATCAGTTGTGTTCAACAGGAAGGAGGCAGAAGATATTTTTCAATAATAAAAGTTCAGCTTTAAGCAGTAGAATTTTAGTTATATTGTGTGGGCTAAAACTTATCTCAGCCAAGCACAAGTAAGAGTTTATCCATGTCATTCCCAAGATGAGCAAAATCCTTTTAAGTATTTCAGATGAATGAGGCATTTATACTACACTGACCAAGTAGGCATACATCACAAAAAAGGTGGCATGGAAAAGTTCAATCTACATCAAGGCTGCAACAAAGCTTGAACACAGAGAAGATGATTTTATTCACAAAAATCAGACATGTTACTCTATAAAGTAAACACCCTGTGACCAACACAACATGTGTCTCGGATTGAGGATGCAAAGCATGTGCCTCTCGTCTCCACCAAACATCCCTTGTGCCCTTGGACACACAAAGCACTGAGTAGGCTGTCTTTTCATTTGGGGAAATAGTTTTTATCCAATGGTGTGAAACTCAGTGTTTTCACAACCATGACTCTGCAAAAATACAAGAGTCATTTGATTTGTTGAATGTCTTTGCAGAAGAACCATTAAAATTCAAAGAGCTCACACCAGCTTCTATCTCTCATTGCTTTCTATTGAACTTCTTTCTCTATCAAGTCAAAGGAAGCCCCATGTTGGTGCCTCACAGAGCTTTAGCAAAAGAAACGTATCAGATAGCTTAAAGGTAATTTAAGCTCACTTTTTTTTTGATAAAGATGACATGGCAAAAACAAGCTCTCATTAGTGCTTATGGGATTCAGAGAGAGTGCAGGATGTGACATAATGGGAAGTGATACAATATGCATGAAGTTACCAAGCCAGTTTTCACACATACACACGCGCACACACACACACACACCAAGGTCAGCATGGCTTGGGCATGGCGCCGCATACAACATTGTCCATATCATAGCTAGGTGTGTGAGTGTGTGTACTGTGCAGAGAGGGAGCGGGCGGGGCCCAGAGCTTGTCTGGTCTCAAGACCCACTGGTCATCAATAATAAAGAGAGCGAGCCTGGGCGGATGAGAGACGCAGGCTATGGCTGACAGACACAGAGGGAGCATGACTCTGACTGTACACTCGGCCATTTTCCTCCCTGGGTTACCACTGCAGGCGTGTGGCTGATGGATATGTGCCACAATCTCTTCAGAGCAACTGAAGGTTAATTCTCAAGGACAAGGCTGCAGTAATTTGCACCTGCAATCTGTAATGGACCCAGGAAAAACAAGAGGGAAATTGCTCATCCTGTCAGCAATGGAATAAGACATCTTCCTTTGAGTGGGTGTTGGAACAGAGATTAGCCTGTTGCACCAAACATGAAAACTATGCACGAGGAAAATTCACACAAAGTAATTCTAACTGCCTGCTATCAATAGTGTGCCACAGTCTACAGCTACTGAATGTAACCACTCTTCCTGAGATGGAATAAACCTTGAAGAAACTTTCCTGCTGACAGGAAGCCCTGTGCTCGTCCCTTTTCACAGATAATGAAATGATTCTGCAACCTCGCCATAGTAGGGAGGCACAAAAAGCTGATATAGACGGAGAGGAAACTCTCCACGGCTGTGCTGCTGCAGTTTTAGAATTTTAGACAATGACAGAGTCAAGGACACCCAGTGTAGAAAAAGAGACTTTTATCAGAGAAACAAGGAAAACACACTTGTTCCAACGCCTGCCTTCTGTCGTGTGTGTAGAGTACATGTGCCAGAAAAAGCACACGTGTGCGCCCCACCAGAGACAGGAAATAAAATTGTGATAGGAACATGGGAGGGAAATAGAGAACGAAGATAGATAGATTAAAAAAAAGAGATAGAAAAGAGTCTGGAAGTAGATGGGAGTAAATAGAGCGTGAACGCAGGGACAGAGTGACAGAGAAGGGAGGAAAGAGAGAGAACACAGAAGGAGTCCTGTATGACTAACAGAAGGGTGTGCCTTAAAACAGAAGGGGCACATCGCTTTAACTTGTCATGTCTTTCCAGCCATGTCCTGGCACAAACAAGGGTGAAGAATCATGGAAAAAAGGGCTGTGGAGAGAAGGAGTGGTCCTTGTATCTATTCATTCAGCTCTTGGCATGGTTTAGAAGTTGTATTGATCTGAGAGCTCTGCCTCTCATCATTTCCTTTCAGACACACAAACAAACACACACACACACACACACACACACACACACACACAAGTATATATGTACACACAGAGGCTTAAGAAGAAAACCGACATGGGGTGGGGCTGCTAGACAGCTAGAAAGGAAAAAGAAGGAAAGCACTGCAATGACAGTTTTTTTCCCCTTTCATACATTAATGGTAGCTAATAGTTGCACAAAGAGTGCATGTGAATGTTTGGGGGGCTGTAGGTGAGAGAGGAATACTGAGTAGGGGCTTATGCTTTGAGGAAAGGGGGTTGGGAGGTGGGTGGGGCATCAGGAGCTTCCCTGGGCCAATGGGGAGGTGATGTCTTGGGTTCTGGTACCAGAATGAAGGACTGTGAGGGAGGTGGGGTGAGTTGACAAAAGGAGAGCAGTATGTCATGCCACTGCTTCCCGCAATCCCTCACTTATCAATCCCTCCTGCCCCTCCTCCCTGTTTTCCCTGCACCCTGCCAGGAACAGCATCAATCACCTCTGAGAGCAGCATTACTGGGCAGAAACACCAAGCAGCCTGCAAATGGCTTTAGTGTACACATGCACAGACACAGATACACATAAACACATACACACATCCATATCTTCTCTGTATGTGCTCAAGTGGCATCAACCCAGGTACATGCCATCCTGCCCCCTTTGTGACACAGACACAGCCCTCCCCACCTGCAGCACACTTACAGTACGTATGTGTGTCGACGAAGCAGTGGGTTGAAACTACAAACTCAAGGTCTCTGCAGGGGAGGGAAGGAGCCACTACAACGGTAGTGTGTGTTGGGGGTGAGTGACCTCCCAGCCTGTTTTCATGGATAACACAATGAAGAACACACTATGCACCGTCTGCTGCCATTCACCGCTCACTGGGCAAGAAAATGCATCCCTGCAGTTACGTATACACAGAAAGAAACACATCTGACATAAATAGAAACATGTACCCAGAAACACAACATTTCCAGCGACCCTACTGATAGACACCCACACACTGAGAGGCACGTACAAATCCTCTGGTTGTGGCATTTGCAGATTCAGAGACACTTGAGAGCTACACACATGCATCTTTCATATCATCACATTAAAATGCACCACTGCACCCTGATCATGTTTAGCTTGTGCTGAGAGCACACATGGGCAGTGTGTGACCTGTAGACATAAACACACACACATACACACAGAACAAATGTTCAACCCACACCAGCAGCTGCCCAGAGAGAAAAAGCCCAAAGCCTAAGCCGTCTGCCGAAGGTGGTGACAAGCAAGCCAGGAAAGACCCCACCAGCTTTCCCTTTCTTGGAGCCAGCTGCTGCCACCCTGTCTTTGAGGAAACCACACAACAACCCCCGCTCTTAATCTAAACCAGGACCCCCCTGCTGCAAGCACCCAGCCAGGTGTGTCAAGGCAGGCAAGACGCATTTGTCACTCACCACTCCATTCCCAGAGCATGCAATCTGGTCCAGGTCCAGAATAGCTGACATGTTTTTCCCACAAAGGAGAGGAGTGTGTTATGCTATGTGTGAGTGTGTGCTGGGCAGCTTTGAAGGAGGAGGGAGGGAGCGTTGGTAGGAAGGGAGGGATGTAGGGTGAGGCAGCTAAGAGCAGCAGCGACAAGGAAGAGAAGAAGAGAGAGAGGAGAAGGACACAGCAGAGGGAGTGAGGAGGAGATGGGTAAATAATCTGAATGAAAGCAGACGGAGGGGGGGTGTGGTGGGCAAGATGCAGAGACAACGAGAGAGAGAGACAGAGACGAGAGGTGGGAAAGAGAGCAGGAAAAAAGACAGAGGGGGAGGAGAGTGAGACTGCAGTTTGTGCTTGGTAGTCACAGCGCGTCTGTACATCCAGCCATCGGTGCGTCTAATTGGATTGTGGAGGTCAGGTGGGTAGAGGGAGAAGGTGGGGCTTAGAGGAGAATGGAGAGGAGGGGGGAAGAGTGGGAGGAAGAGAGGGATGGGTGCATGGAAGAGGGGTGATGGGGTGCAAAAGATGCAGAGGCAGTCCAGCAAAATGGGCAGGCTGCTGACGTCACAGTGTGAGACTGATAAAGTAAAGAGAGAGGAGAGGAGAAGAGAGGAGAGGGGAGGAGAGGTGAGGAGAGGAGGCTGACTTTGACAGCTCACCCTGGGATGTATTCTGCATCAGCAAAATGGCTGCTCATCACTGAGTTCAGTTCATTCAGTTCAGCCTCACCTTTCTGAGGGAGAAGAATCCAAATGACCTAAACTGCCAAATAATAAATATCTCAACGTGATCAGCCACAATCACAATAACTTCAGACTGTAAGAGTGAGTCACTCAGAATTACTAGCATAAAACGCAGCAGTCTGACACACAATAACCTATATAACAATAACAACAATAACTTTACCGTAAATGTTGTGTCATAAAGCAACACTGCTGCTTTATCCTGTGAATCTTCTTGTAAAACACCAGTGTTCATTTTTAGTACTGACATTTAAAGACAAACCCCATTATGTTTTAGGCTCACCAGAAAATACAACCCCCCAGCTACTATTTTTATTGGCCACATCCTACATGAGCGGATGTATTTCTTCTCAACCTCCCGCTGAGTCATTTGATCCATATAGTTTATTGATCTGTCCTTTTCTACTCTCCTCTATCATTTGCACAACTACTAGCAGTTCAGGACGTCACGGCCTTTGTTAGAGACAGGCTGCTCTCTGCAGCCAATGGTACATGTGCAGACAGGGCAGAGTGGGTGGGATAAAAAGACAAGGGGGGCGCTTCATTGGTTAGCCAATGCTGCAGCATGCTTGGTTGTAAATGGCTGTTTCTCCTTTAAATCTGTGCTGTCCTAATTCACAGAGAGTGCCACTGACACACATGTAGTGTATGTACATTTCAAGGACTAAAAACATGTAGTAAAGAGTAAATAAATATAATAATACAGAAATTATGATGTCATTATTATGTATAATGTGATGCCACAATAGAGTAGCATGTCATATGTTTAATTTCCACAAAACACTTTTTCCACAGTGTAAGGTCTTATTGTTCCTTCATCGATCATTTAAGTCAGACTGTGAAGAAATGTGACTAATTGTGAGTAAAATGTGACGTTCAATCACTAATGCCATATTATGGTGTGTATGCAGTCACATCAGCTCATGGAGACAATGTGTGTGACCAAACATATGCACATCCTTTCCTTGACAGAGCAGGTCTGTCTTTGTGTCACACACCGAGTCTCAGAAGGAGTCTGCAGTCTGAGGAGTCACGCAGGAACACAGTGATGCTGTTCTGCGTAGCTCCGTTTAACAGCAGCATCTAAGGTTTGACTTTACACATGTCCAGGCATACTAAAAATGAACAAGCTCAAACTAATTTTTCTGTTATACTGTTTACAAAATGACATGATATGGTCCACCATATAACATAATCAATTTTATCCTCTTCTAAGATGGTGGGTGAGCTACATATGATCAATTCACTATGTTTCTGTGATGCCTGAGCAGAGCCCCCCAGCCACATAATGACCAGGCATATGGCGCCCTCTGCTGGTCTTACTGAGACAGTGAGGATTTAAAAAAAAACAAGCATGACTTGGCAGCTGTTGTCTATGTAAGAAAGTAAACTGTTTCTTCTAGTCTTTGTGTTACAGTGGTCACTGGTATCAAAAGTGAACATAACCATGAAATGTGAAACCTAATAAGCAATGATAAATATTCTAACTGTCAAAAGTAATAATCTAATCCTGGCAAATTATCTTACACAATATTTTGAGACAATAAACTGAAACAGCACAAGCAAAGATTCCATAGATACCATCTCAAACTTGTGCTCTCCACAGCAAAGTCCATCAACCCAAATATGTTCTATCTTTAAAGTGGACAGTCAGCCATTTCCACACCCAAGTAACTCAGTGTTCTTAGGTAAGCACTTAAAATACAGCAGGTCCCATGAGTGAAGGAGGCTGACTCACTCCTTCTTCCCTCCCTCGCCTCACAGTGGTGTAAGCAGGACATCATAGGAGACACAAGACTGCAGCACCACACCCTATAGGTTCTTCTCTATGACCCCACCTCACCACCACTACCCCTCCACATGCAGGTGCACAGGGTTTTGACATGACTGATGCAGTACGTGTGGACTGCCTGTAGTAGGAGCTTTAGCAGCAGAGCAGTCAGGAGGAGAGCAGCTGGATTCGTCCTCCAGCTGCTGGAATGTCAGATCGGTTGCTCAGAGAGATGGTGCAGCCGTGACGGCCCCTCCCACCGACTGTATTCATGGGAAATGCCTTATGCTGCATGTGGGCTCCTACTGTACTACACCATATGACAGGGGTAATCAGGTACAATTAAAATAAAACACCTCATTTAAACATTAAACATTTTGAAGTTTACAACACATTTGACCCTTTTATCAAACCATGTTCGAGATCAGCTCAGCTGTGTCCTACACACAATGGTACACAAAACACATATTTTAAAAATATTTAGCTCTTGCCAAAACCCGGAGGAAGACAAATTCATATTCTAAGTAGTTAATATCTTTGGCCAACTAAAGCTTGCTTCCAGAGTGTAGCCTAGAAATTGGAGCGAAGCGCTAAATAGCTAGAAAGCTACCAACACTCCTTTGCTCATAAGTTCTGTCCTTTAGGTGGGACAGGGCTCTGAAACTGAAGGAGCTAAATGAAATTCAATCATCATTAATTTTATTATTTACACTTGTGGTTTTCCTGCCATGGCATGTCAAAATGTCTTCTACTATTACATATTATATATTATATATTATATACTTCCAGTTCAAGTAATCATCAGGATTTGCCTTGACAATTGCCCAAGACTCCTGAATGTGACTGTATGAGGTCAAAATGGCTGCCATGGAAATAAGGTCAAATACACTCAAGTCTGCCTCAATGCCACTGAGACCAATTCTGATACAATTCTTCCTTTGAAGTGCAACTGGAGGACGTGGACTGAATCACAGGAGTGTAAAGAAACATCACAGAGGACATCATGAGCAGCTGGGTGACTGCAACATTTTACGAATGTATTAAGACAGTGCAGACAGGAAGGGGTGCTGAGGAGCATGTAGCATGCCTGCTCCAGCTAACATGCATATTCTCCTCCCCTGCCTGCAGCAGCTATTTTTAGCTCTGGTGGGATGCTGGAAGCAGAAATCACTGCAGAAAGTGAGAGAGGGATGAAAGGTTTAACCCTTCACAGTCATGGTGCTCATGAACTACAGCAGAGGGCTTTCTCGCCCGTGGGAAGACACTCCTCCTGCAAGAGGCTCCTTACAAGCTGCACAGCACAGAGGCAGAAAACGTGCAATCTTTTCCCATGCAAAGAAGGGAATCTGGAACACAACCCACTCAAGGCCAATACTCCTTTTTCTCGAATGATAATTATTCTTAAATTACCACATAAAAGGACTGTGGCTGAAATGCTTACTGTGAAAAGGCAAGTACAGTCTCTGCAACACTACAGTCGTACTGTGGAAGACTTTACCTAGGACAACTCTTAAAAAAAACACTGAACTCTATAAAGATCACCTACATCCATCACACAAGAGAGCCATCCCTACACATCACACAAATACTCATTTTCATTGTTCTGTGGCAAATAGATCAGATTGGCTTCCCAGACCAGATTCACATTGTGAATTAGTGTACATATGAGTCTTTACATTCAGTCCAGCAGCTGGGTGTCAGGGTGTCCAACCTTACATGAATGATTTAAGTTTTCTGAGTCATTAGCAAGGATGATCCTGCTGTCACTCCCAAAGGCTTTGTTTTTAGAAATGAGCCCTAAAAAACAAACAAAATGACTCACTGATTTATCCAAAACAGAAAACCCACGCTCTACCAGCATATGTCGGGTGGTTAAACTGGATATTGCTGGTGAGGGACAATGTTTAGATGTAGGGCAGGCAAACAGCAGGGTGGTGAGAATAGGGCCATGTTCCAGTGCCCCAACCCCCTTCCACTAGCATAACGGCTGCCTCCCACACATGGCACAGCAGCACTTTAGGGAGGAGCACAAAGCCCTACTCACCTGGCAGTCGAAGTCTTGAAAGTTGCGTGCATTCTGCAAGAAAAGTAAAAGAAGATGGTTAATAAATATACCACAGGCTCAGAGATGCCATATTTCTATATGTAAAGCAAATAATAATAATAATAATAGTAATACCTAATGTACTTGTGTAACACAATTTAGCAACGTGATCCAAGCAGAGAACTTTGCCCAGTTTGCAGAAAACTGAGTGCATTACAGAGCAATACTGAGCTTGAAGTAAAACCTATGAGTATCTGCAGCAGACAGACAACATGATAAATGTTTTCAATAGTATAAAATTAAATACTTTGGTGCATAGAACATGATTAATGGTGAAATATTTTTACATAGAGTATTGTCTCAGTTTGTTCTTTGTCTTTATTCAGTCAGCAGGAGGCTTCAGAGTAAATGGGCAGAGCAGAATGGGCAATAGACAACAGAGAGGGCTCCTGTGGGATTCAGTAGTAGGCCAAACCAGTAGGTCTGCTGTTGTAGGTACCATCTGCCTTCCTACTGAAATAGCTATGCAGAATGGTAAAAACACATTTCTAGACAAAGTCTACTCTTCTGTTTCTGTGATGCAGCTCTGAGGTGCTAAGTATTGTAGAGACATCATGATGGCACAGGAGAAAACAAAATGTCCTTGCTTGACCTTCAGGACTGCTTACAAAGCCCCTTCATCAGTGTCAGCTCCCTCTACATGCTGAGGGCAGTGATAACAGTTTTTATGTGAGAGATGGTGCGATGCATCTGTGCTTATCTGTCTTACTTGTTGTGATGCCAATTGTTGCTCTACCCTGGGAGTTAATTACCTTTACTTCTTTTCTCTTTGAATGTATATTCTACTTTGAAGCCAACTATAATTATAGACACTTAAACTTCAGTGATTATACTTGTTAGTTTGGTCTTTATCATTGTTATGGCTACTTTTCTGCTGCAGACAGTGCTTATCTCTCTCCTTCCTGGCTGCATAATCAGTGTAATCTTTCATAAATGCATTACCTATATGGTAATCAGAAATGGTCTTCATCACCACTACAGAGGATCAGAGGGAGAATGAAAACCATCTCTCATCACTGTTATCATGTCATCATCTCCATCTGTTTTCAAGACTCCTGGTTTGTCTTTTTAATGAGCTGGCCACTAGGTGGAGTGAGAGGTCAGTGCCAGTCTTCTTCATTCAGATGGTTTTTATGGTATACAGTAAATACCCCACCCTGTCACCTCACACAACATCTACCTTAACTGGCATGTAGCCTGACTGGGGAAAATATGGGAAGAGGCCAGAAGAGGATGGTAAGAGCTTTGATCTTTGATCACCCAACCTGGGTGGTTTTTTTTTCCATTCATCTGTTTCTGCTGTCGCTCTCTCACTTGAATCGTTCAAGCTCTCTGAAATTAAGAGTGCTGAGTTTTTTCCAGCTTCTCCTTTGATCTGCGTTCATTTTTGTTTGACTGTCTAAAGTTATACACCCCCCAACCCCCATTCTGTCTACAACCTCCTTTTCTCTGTTGACTTGCTCTCTCGTTCTCTCCCTCCTTTCCTTTTTCCTCTCGACAGTTGAGAAGATATGAATAATTCACTTTGATGAACAGGACTGCAGAGTGTGCATGTCTCATGTATTAGGGTATATATTTGCCTTGGAGTACCACATTGAGTCCTCATTCACTTTTGGAACACACCATACATCTGTTCACTTTGTGTGGGTGGTTATACAGATGTGTTCGGGGGCACGGTTGTGTGTTTGTTGCCTTAGCAGCTTGTCAGTGTCCTGTTCTCACCTTATTGGTCAGCAGTGGCTTGATCTCAGTCAGCTGTACATCCTGCAGCTCATCCATCTTGTACTCTGTACTTGTATTCGTCACTGTAAACAACTTTGTCCAAAAAGAAAAGAGAAAAACATTATAAACCCTTAGAAACATCAGTGGTTAGGCAATAGAATTTGTAAAAAGTGAGAGAATTGCATAAAACACCCCCAAACCTTTTTTTTATCTAATGGTCAAACACCTCTGAGTATTCAGTTAACTCTTACAGTATATCACACAAAATGGAATAACTGACTAATCGTCTTAGCATGAGTTGAAGTTCATGGCAACACAACCTGCATCTGACGTCGATCGATTAGTATGGGGTTGAAGGAGGTGGCAGCAGGTAGCTAGGTCACAAGTCCAGTCCTGACAACATCTCTTTCTCTCAAAGGTACCTTGCCTTCCTGATTCCATACTGGCGCAATGTGATATGTGCTATATGAGATAATACTGTACAGGCGGCCCAGGAAGGGATAGAGGGCATTTTCTCAATCAGTTCTCCGGGAAAGGTCACACCTTCAGCCTACACAGGTGATGTGCAAACATGCAAACACACAAAGATGGATCAGGCCAGATTTAACAAGAAGCTCTAAAGCCCACCTCATTTGTTTTCCCCTTGAAGGCAGCCATTTGTCCGTGCACATAATTACTGAACAAGAACACTGACACAAACATGACCCCTCCCACCCCTCCCCCCACTTTCCATGAAATGGTACCTCCTCTGCCTTGCCTGTTTGCACAAGGTGAGGAACGGAAGAGGTATTGAATTACCTGGCTGTGCCCAGAAGAGCGGCTCATGTTGCACATAACAGCAAATGGAGCCTCTGCCTCTTCTAGGTCAGTGCTTACAACTGGAAGACAAAGCCAAATCATCCTACACCGCACCACAACCAGCCTCGGAAGACTGCATGTGCTTGAATGCTAACACGAAAGAGCAAGAAGTAAAAACAAATGCGGTTGTGCAAGACTGGCCAATTGGGGAAGTAACTACAATCACTTTCTCAGTCAGAGCCAACACCCTTAGAACGACCTTGAGCTGCGGGTATCAGATAACCTTCAGGGTTTGTTCGTGATGAGTCTTGCAGCCAACTAACAGCAGGAAGCCCCAGCAATGATGACGTCAGGCCATGTCTGTGTTTCCAGCAGCTTCATCTGCTGATGTCTTGACAGAGGTCTGTACGACAATTGCCTGTTGATGCATGAATCAGGTGAGAGGTCGTCCTGCTCTGGCAACAGACTGCACCAGGGAAGTAGATGGGTGCAACTGAGCACAATCCTCAAATTACATAAAACAGGAAAAAAAAAGTAGAAACATTGAGGGCTGGAAGTACTCAGCCACCAGCATGGGAAGTGAAAACATGCCCAGCAAAATCCCTGCTGACAAATCCGACTCAAGAGTGGAACTAAATAATATTTAGACAAGTGAACAAGGAAAAAAGAAAAACAAATACTCTGCATGCTTGAGCGGATTGAGTGTATTGGCCGGATCAATCCAACACTTCCTCAGGCTGTCACAGAAAGTGGGATGGAGGCAAAGGCCGCTTTAATTGTAGCCGGCCAGCTGGGTAATTGAGGTGTTAAGGGAGACGGGGTCAGGATGGGCTTAGACCAACTGACAGATTGACTGGGTGGCTTTCACAGCCCAGCCCCTTACAGTGGGTTACCCGGGCAGTTAACAACCATCACTCCTCCACCATCATCCTGGGCTTCTTCTTTTAGTGAGATCTGCTAGAGCTTGATAAGGACTTAACATTGCATAAAATCACGTGAAAGAAGACTAGATCACATTTAGCAACATCCACCACTGTTGCAACCCTTTCCTACCTACTCCACGCCTGCGCAGCTGTTGCCATAGAGACAAAGCCGGTTGCCGTTGTTTATTCTAAGCTGGGCTAGCCTCAAGGGAGAGATGTGAGGCAAGGAGACATGGGGAATAGATAGTGGTAGAAATAGTGGTAGAAGAGGGATTGAATAAGTGAAGCTCTAAATGTGCTTTCAGACATGTTTAGCCCTGACAATCACGCCGACTCAAATAAGCCATGCAGTCTCTCTGGATATGACAGCAAAGCTTAGTGTAATTGAAACAGAAAATCGGGAGAAGTAGTCCCAGATGACAGGAGGGAAATTCCATTTGCAATCTGTGCAGCCTGCTGGGTTTGTCCCATATTCACATCATGCCATTAATGTGGAAGAGGATGGGGAAAGGATTGCGAGAGCTGATGATGTAGAACGAGTCCCTCTAGCCTCAACAGGGGGACTATCTGTTGTGAAGGATTGCTCCCACAAATGGTCTCCCCGTGACTGGAATCAGTTTTACTCAGCTACTCCACTTGAAGATGAGTAACACAAATTACATAGTGGCTCTCACACATGATTTCCCTCAACTGCTGTTCAGGTCCATTTCCCTGCTCAGTGTGTGTATCTGCCAGTAGGGCCTCATCTCAGCATTAAATATCATGCCACACAACAAGGGACAAGGGGGCTGAGCCAGGTGAACAAACGAAAACAGGAACAAATCCTGTGAGAGGGAAACCACATGGCTGTGGCCCCTTCCACACAGTGAAGGTCAGCCTTCAATACAGCCTGGTGTCAGCGCCGTCTCCAGCAGAACAGGAGGTTTTCGATTTTGACAAGAAGAGTTTATTGAACAAACTGCAAAGACATGTCGAAGCCTGTCAGTTTAATAAATGGATAACTTATTTAGCGTCGCGCTCTCTCCTCTGTCCTGTTGAGAAGCACTACTGCCTACCTCACAAACACCATCCTATCTGTGCTGCTATAAGAACTTAACGCTGAGGCACAGGCGCCAGACTGCATGCATGTGTGGATGCAGAAGTGTGTGCCAAAACACCTACTGTAAATATATGGTATCTCTGCTAACAAAAAGGAGTCCTACTGCTGCCATGTCAGCAGACGGTGCAGAGTGATCGATGAACACATTCCCCGCTCCTCCTCCTACTTTTCCTGCCACCCTCCCACATCTTCCTGCTCCTCCTCTCTGTGCACTCTCTCCCTGTCTTTGTCTATCCATCTCCAGCTCACCTTGGGCTGACAGGATGTCTAGGCAGGCTGCATGATGGACGACTGAGGGCCCAGCTGTGATGTTGACCCTTCCTTCAGCCCGTTCAATTAGTCTTCTTTCCTCTTTATTGCCATGGCAACCGTGACTTCAGCTTCACCTGTTGCCATTATCATTCATGTCATGACCGTGCTATGATTCTGACCTTTCTGGCCTCAGGTCGACCAAGGTGGGTGTCGCCATGATGACCTCATATTAACCTGCCTCTGCGTCTCCATGAGGAACCTGACTCAGCCAACAGACATGTTGCCATGGTGATAAAAAGCTGAAATCCTTATCTGTTCACACGTTGTCACCCACTGTAGTGGGGAGATCTTTACACCAAAGGGTTGTGGTGCAGGGTTGTGCGACAGCCTGCTATTGACATACAACAGACAGTGTGATAAAACTGAGCCTACACTTGATTTTGATGGTAAAGAATACAGACCTTTAGAGCACTGGCTCTGATTCAAACAGACTTTATTGGGACTGTCAACATGGACAGGTGCAGCCTGATTAACCAACCAAGCAAATCAAAATTAATCAGTTACAGAGACGAAGAATATACCGGTCGCTGTAAATATGTGTCGTTGAGTGTTTTACCCCACCACACAGATTACCGATTTATTAATTCACAAACATTATGGTTTATTCATTGCATTTTTACTTGGTGCAGATCAAACTGTACATGAAGGATGTTTTTCAGTGGTATGCAAAAGGGTTTCTTGCTTGAAAGCTGTCCAAAAAACTGCATACATTTGGTTTAATGATTGGGTTCTCTTGAAGTACAAACAGTTTCCACCAATTCTGAAGAAGTGCCTTCCTGTTGACTTACAGTAAAGGAATTTGACTGTGGATTGTGAAAAATGCTCTTGTTCAAAATAGTATCACACACAAAAAAAAGCAGCAGTCATCATTTATTCCTCCTCCACATCACAGCCATACTGACACCTCATTATGACTGCATCTGCCCAGCCACTGCATGGGGTGGTGATGACTGTACAGAGGCAAATCATTGTTGGTGTGTCCCACTTTAGCATCCAGGTCCTCCCAAGTCTGCATTTCTATATCTACCATGGTAGAACAGGCCAACAAGGCCTGTCCCACATAAGCTGCCCGTTGCCTGCATTTAGGCAACAGGCAGTGTAACCATGCAGCTAAAGTCAAGATATATCATGTGATCACGTCATATTTACCAGGTATTTGCATTCTCTTAGTCAGTCGCTGGTAAACTTCTCAGTACTGTTAACCTGACAAGCTGTCAATAATACGTTGAACTAAAAACTCACTAGCATTTTTGATGTTACAAGTTGACACATGGCATCCAAACAAACCATTATTTTTGAAAGCTTTGACTCTTTACTTTCTCCCTTAGAGCAAAGGATCAAGTTTAGTCAGGTCTTGAAATCCTCCAAAGGACACACCTTACTTGATTTGCGACACAGCTACTGACAATTACTAACTCATTTCCTACTAGAAGGAGCAGTGTCATCTGCCTGTCTGCTTTCTCTGGAAGCCAAATTATTTGAAACGGTTCCTGTCACAGAGGAACATAAGTGTGTCTGTCCTCAACTGGAGCCTTGGTCTTTAGTCAGCAATTCACTAGGCCTCACATCACAACAAAAAATAGGCCAGAACAAATTCCAGAGATGCAACCCTCCTGCCAACCATTCAGACAGCCTCACTTCTGTGTCCGCTCTTCACTTTCTGTGCGACAGCATTTTGCTGTTAGTGCTACAGTCAAGTGTAAACAACTTTTCGCTGTACAATCACCAGTGTGGTCACACCTCTCCCTTAAACTGGCAGACTTTTCCATTCAGGGGCTATGTCACCAGAAATCGTCACCTCCAATATTTCATAACCAGGCCAGGCCAGTGTTTACAGCAATCTTCACCAGAGTGAAGCTAATGGACTGTGACAAGGCTCAGTTCCAGATTATTGCTCTAACCTGGGCTATCTGGTAAGAGAATTAGAAAAGGAAAATCATTTGATCCCCCCACACCCCCGCTCTACTTTTACAATCAATAAAAACACGGGTGACAGGAAGCACAGTTGAATTCTTTTCAGTCTGTTTGATTCTATTCTAGAGGCGAGGGATAAGACCCAGGAGGAAATATGATCTGGAGTTTGCTCTTTTGTTCTCCATCACAGAAAAGCTGACCTATAGCACCGAACATCCCCTGCCGATGCTGTCAGCAAACGCAAACACACACATACACGAATGAACATGGAGGCCAGCACACACTCACATGCACACACACACACCTCCCCATGCTTCACATCTACTTAATTAAATGACTGCTTGCTCTCCCGAGGCTCCATCATCCTCCTTCAGCCTATGCGATTCTCCCGATACAAGCTGACAGATATTTTTTGTCCTTCTTTTGACAATGCAACAAAAAATATGACGAGACATTTCTCTGATGTCTTTCTCTTTCACAAGTCTATCAAAACGGTCTATTCTTATCCAATGTCTCACCTCAAAATGTGGAACAACACCCAGTTTGGCTTTTGAAACCAAACTGAAAACACTGGGTTTGGTTGCTTTGAGAAACTGAGCCTGCTCAGGTGTAAGTTCACATATACACAGATATAAGCAAACCACTGAAGATAAAGCAAAAATAATGCCTCTTTGATTTCAAAACTAAAGATTATGTAAAACAAGCAACTCATTCTAGCTAGCTAAAGCTATTTTAAGACATTCAATAAGAGAAACAAATGTTCCACCTAAAATACCACCCTCCTTGTTTGATCCAACCAGGAATTAAAATGATCTAATAAACTCTAAACACTGCATCACTATAATTGACTCATCCCCTCTTTGGAAAAATCTGAGGGCAGACTCACTCAGTGACTACCACATTTAATATTCTGAGCCTCAGGCCAGCCACGACTCAAAATCTATCTCAAAATACAAGTGATAACTAGATTTACTGCCTTGTGGTCGTACGCTTCTGCCAACCAATCCAGCTACAGTTTACATCCATGTCCGTCCAGACTCATAATAAATGCAGTGAAGACTTTGAAGGTATTAAGTGTATTTGCAGAACGTTATGACATTGCAGTGAAGTTGACCTTCAAGCTTTTGGATATAAATTTCATCGCTTCATCATTTTAGCCATTTTTGTGAAATTCTGTCATAATTAGCAAATGAATGCCAACCACCAAATTCTAATCAGTTCATCCATGAGGCCAATGTTAATTTTGTTAATGAACACTATGACGAAAAACCTTCGTTAGCAACCTTTTTTTTCCACAACCAAAACAAAGTAAATGTAATGTTTTTCATCCACAAAAAAAGAAACTAAACAATTAAGTGAAAGACGAATGAATGGATGTCTTATTCAATAACCTGCATCTGTGGCACACAGTGCCTCCTGATTAGTAAAACAGTTTCCTTCTCTGCCCAAAATATCTCTTGTTCAGATGATGATTTAGCCGCTTGGTCCTTGCACTACAATTAATAAGAAACACCTCGCAAAGTTACGCATCTGTCAGTGATGTTATCTGATGTTACTTGTTCCTAGAAGAAAAAAACAAAGATCAGAGTATTGATATTATCCAATGATATAATGTCTCCTCTCAAACTAAACCCTGATAACTAACGGTATATTAGTGAACAGGTGAGTGAAACCAGTGTCTGAATGAGTCACTGCTCTGCAGTGAACAGCACAGGTAGCTGCAGTAATGCTAGGTTAGCAAGAACAACTGTATGAGATTAGACCAGAGAGAGAACGGTTCTGCTCAGACAGTTTGGAAATGTTAACTGGGTTTACTGAGGTGAGTCAGTCTGTACCACTGCAGAGCAAAGTGACACGGTACAAGTGTAACCATGGTAACTGTACACAAAGATGGTGACAGCTGCCTCAAAATACTGCTCGGGTCCAAATAGATGTTTGTGCCATATGTAATGAAATTGCCTCCAGGCGTACTTGATATATTACGGTCCCAAGAATGGGACGGACATAAGGTCACACTGATCTTGACCTTTGACCACCAAATTCTAATCCGGTCATCACTGAGTTCAAGTGAATGTTTGTGCCAAATTTGAAGAAATTCCCTCGAGGTGTGAGATACCGCATTCACGAGAATGGCATGGACATATGTCTGTACCTCCTGTACATACACTCCTACACATCTCCAAACCTGCAGGGCCACTGAGTGTAGGACCTCTCTCATTACTCTCTGAGGGCTTTTAAAGAATTACATTATTCCTTGTGGGGCCACTTTATCTGCTAATGGTCTTATGAGATTAAAGAGCAGCATCTGGCCTTAGTGATTTATAACTGCACATCTATTGGCATCATCAGCATTCTTCACGTCGTACATGAAGACACACACACACACAGCCAGAGAGAGTCTCAGAGGACAGCTGACCGGCTTCCTAAATACAGCGCTGTGGTTCGTAAAATTATTTGTCATAACTTCCACCGGCATGCTAAATTTACTGCATGGACCCAGAGACTAACAGCAATATTTTCCACTGGTGAAATGATGTCTCAGAGCAGCAAACTGGAATCTCAATTCGTCCATTAGGCCTTTGCCAGACAGGGAAGTGTACATAGTTGTTATGAATTTTGTATGTGTACGATATGTAAGGCTTTGGGCGTGTGCGAGAGGTGTGTGTGAGGGCAGCTGGGATGTAAGTCAGGTTGTGGAAATTTCATATTATTCCTGTGTTAGTTTCACGTATCTTGCTTAGACAACTGCTTCAAACCAGTAGGATTCTGGTCAAGAAAGACTACCACCTGAAGTTGTCTTCTGTTCATGCAGAGTATGAGCGTGTCTCATCTCTCTTCGAATACACTGACCCATATGCATATGTAAGAGATTTCAATAAATTCAGAAAGACAATTTCTCACTTGGAAGTCTTTATTATTAGAGTTTGCATGACTGGCTTCCAATATTTCTCCCTGCTCAATACATCGTATTATATTATACAGCCTCACTGAGTCACCCAAGCATCTACTGTGGTCTTTTTTAAGTAAAGAAGTGATCCCCACAGCAAGCTGCATATCAAGTTTAATTGAGTCTTACGGGTCACTGTGTTTTGATTCTTAGAAACGGCTTTGTCCTCTTGTCCCCAGTCCCCTCCTTCTGTTCTATCAGCCAAGGTGAACACACCTGTGCAGGTGTGTAGGATCATGAGAAAGGAAAAATTATGCACTTCTGTACTTTCACTTTTAGGACTTTTGACATAACTATAACAATTTATGATGATACAGATGTTTTGTTAATATCCTCCAGCCCTACACAAGACATCACTGGCTCTACACTACAGGTTCTAAGTGTGAATAATGGGAATATACTGAATATTCATTCAGTGCTTGCTACACACACACGCACACACTCATGAATGATGTTTTTCATCTTTCCTTTGAGTCCACATAATAACCTGCGAGGCTCTGCCACAGCTGATCCTTTCAAATGATGATAAATACATTAATAAGAAGATGGCAATAAAGCCAGCAATTTTGATAGCTGTAGCTACATGTCTCATATCATCAATAAATCAATACACACCAACATGGACATGTCTCACACAAAGGAAGGCATGGGGGGCAGATTTTTTCCTTATGTCATCCGTCCCCCGTTCAGATTCTGATTCAGATTCTGAATCTTAATTCAGATTCTGAATTCAGGGGACAGATGATGTAAGGAAAAACAAAACAAAACATATCATAACATATCAAGGGGGGCGCCAGGAGACAGATGAGACTCGATAAATCTCCTGTGATGGGTCAGACAGAGGTGTGAGCCCGGCTGAATGAGTCCCTCCTGGCTGAGCTCCCCCTGGTATCTGGCTATAAATAAGACTGAATGGCCAAGCCTGTCTGTCCTGCACTCAGTGCTGCTAATAGAGTACCTGCCCCTTTTCTGCTACGCTAGACTAGATGCCACTCAGTCTGTGGGGATTTCCCCTGCCACGCTCACTTGTGCAGACAGCACAGAGAAAGACGAAGTGCAAGAGTGATGCTAATGTATGTGTATCCCCCGGTCCCAGCAGGTGGATGCGTGGAGGCAGAGCTTTCGTAACAGCCGAGGCTCGGCACGACCTGTAGACCGCGGCAAGACTGGCCGAAGGGCAGCTGTGGAGGCAGCAGTGAGACCATCTGTATCGCCTGGTCGGCAGCTCTCACACACACTCTGGCACACACCCACGACAGTGCAACAAGCTTGGTGGAAAAATTAGAAACCGCTTCTATAAATCATTAACAGAGTACAGAGACATGAAAGCCCTTGTGTCCAGAGACAGTATAGTCCACTGCCTGTGTATACAGCGCAGCTTTAAATCAGAGCATTTTTCAGTGTATGAATCAGTGCTATGAGGCCTGTTGCCTCACAGGAACACAGCCTCTGCTAATAGAGTTATCCGTGTGGTCACAATGACTGATTACTGACAACTCAATCTCCCAGAGAAACACAGAGGTGGCTCCTCTGGCGCCTTCCTTTGCGAATGCTCGCTGTGGAGGTCGGCGGTGTCCTTGGCAACCGGGGGGGTGGGTGACTGAGCCATCCTCAACTCAGCTGGTGGCGCCGCTGAAATCGAATGACCTTTTTCACCATCATTTACATAAACCCATTCTCTTCTCATCGCGACACCCATGTAGAAGGCTTTACCTGTCAGCTTAGCTTCCACTCGGCTTTTTGGATGCTTTTTCGGTTTTCATTAACTTTAAATACGACAATAAGCCCTCAAACAGGTCATACAATGGTACAGACAATCATTTCTCTTCATCACATGGTAAAACAGTACACATTTTAACATGTGTAATGTGAACAAGCCACTATTCACACTGAGCCAAACGAACACTCACCGGGGACCCAATCTCTCCAAGTGATATTCCAGCGTTCAGACAGCGCTTGCGAATCATCCGTCTGACTTTAACAGTTTCTAGCAGGAACACAGCCTGAGGGGGAGGATCTGCAAGCCACCAGGGCACAGTATCTGCCATTTGCTCCGTCACAATAACAACCACTAAAGCATTTAACTTTCCTGGGTGTTCCCTGAACCATTTAAGCAAGTAGAGGATGAAATGATTCATGCTGTGTGCAGCCTATTGTGAGAAATAAAGCTATATGCAGCTTACATGTTTAAGTTTAGAGAGCCTCGTGTGCAGAGTGTGTGTGCCAGCTTATTTGTATCTCTGACAGACAGGGATTTGTTTCAAAGAAGAGCTGGAACGTCCTCTTTCTTTGCTTCCCATCTCTTGGTATTCACACACACATTCGTGATGAACACAGTGAGACAGAGGAGATCAAATCACAACTAAAAGAGATGTTAAATGAAAAGAGGAAACTGAGAGTTGACACTAGGCAATGTGCACAGTTAGCTAAGATATATGTGCAGGTTTGTGAGGGCTGGTTCGTAAAATATATGATCCTAAATGAACAGCAGCACTGAAGGACAGCTCGGGGCATCCAGAGGTCCAGCTTGGCTTGTATCCAACACTTTGGATCAACAAGCTTACCACCTGTGCTCTGCCTCTCCACGCCGCCACCTGCTGATATTATTGCTGATGCTGATAAAGAAAATGGAGACAGAAAGAGCCCTCCTTCCAGCAGGGGTGTGATCCAGCAGATAAGAGTGTCTGAAAATGTGTGAACACTGTCACTGCTTCCGTTAAGTCTGACTGACGAACAAATGTTTTTGTCATTCATTCGTTCACTATAAGAATATTTATACACCATTACATCCCAGCGGAAAAAAACTGATGGAGCAGGGATAGGTGGGATAGCTGTCAGCATCTGGTGTTCAGCTAGGGTCGAAGGAAACTGAAGAAGCTAACCTGGAACCGAGGCGTGTGTGCATCAGCTGTTTTTGCTTTGAAGGCTGGAAACTGCTGCGCAGAGCGTGTGCTGTAACTCTAGGCCTGGTACGACTTAGGTTACAAATGCAGTTCGGTTACAAAAACACAGCAGCATCACCGGAGCTCCAGCAGAAAGAGTCTGACTGAGAAAATTACACAACACAGTATGAACATTATTCTCATGGCTATGAATTTTTCACAAAACCTGTTAGTTGTATCTGTCCTGTTACCAGATGACTCAAAAGCAATAGCAAACTGAGACAAAGGCCTGCTGTTGACAAGAGAGGAAGTCACAGTCAATGTCTCTGTCTGCAGCAGGTTTTGTTTTGACCTGCAGGCAAACCAATAGACACAGTAATGCTGAGGTGAGAGTGAATAGGAGGCAGACTCACTGTCAGCACAGTGCCTTACTTACTGTCTCCATCTCTCCAGTGAGCACTATTCCCTGACATTCATCCCTGCAAGACATCCTCTTCCACACAAGAGCATTTCTCACTTTTATGTACTCTGTAATCCCTGTAATACATCATGTGTAAATTGTAATCCAGGCTGAAAGCCACCTCAATGGTGGTCGTTTCTTGATGCTGCCATAGTGAAATCACTTTACATCATTCATTTACTGTGTAAAGTACTGAACCGTTTCATTATGCTGCCTTTGTTTCCACACTGAAAGCCCAAGGTAATTTTGTTTTCATTTGTCTGAGCACTTGTGGAAGGAGGGCTCCCTCCACAATTTAAAAGAATATGAGAAAATGTGACAGCTTTAAAACAAAGTGTTGTAATAAAGTGTATAAACCTGCTTAAAAAATGTCAGTGGGTGCTGACAGTCAGAGCCCAGAGAGACCAGAGGAACACATTTCCTGCAGATTTCAAAATCTCAAGTACAATGTATGGCTTAATAAACAACTTTTGACACTCCCCTTAGTTAAGCAATAGGTTTTCACTGTAATAATCAACCAGGAGGAGACTGTTTCCAGTGATATGGCAATAAACCTTGCACTAACCCCATCTACTCTTTCCTGCTTTCAAAACAAAAGACAGGTTCTGAGGTCACCTTAAAGAAAGCAGCTATTTGTTAATAGATTGTTACCTATATAGTGGCTTTTCTAGTCCTAACAACAGTGTTGTGAGTGACAACAAATGCTTGTTGTGTAAGCTCCATTCAAGCCATAATGGTCATGTGACACTGTTGAGGGCATTGTGGGAGATGGGACACTTGAATTTACCACCACCATCACCACCACCATAAAACTTTAACACAATAACATTTAAGGTATTAGATATCAGAATTGAAGCTTTAATATACAGATAGTTTGTCTGCGGTACTTAATACAGAGGTTATAATGCCCTTCTGGTACTTCGTGGTATTATTTAATCTCCTATAACTGGAATTACTTTAATATCCCCATTAATCCTGGTAGTTTCACTGGGAAATCTGAAAAACAAACTGTCCTTTCAAACCATATCACAAGATGACAACAGTTATTTTTAGTGGGAAACACCTGATGCCCCACTCTCAAACACTTCCCACCTGTGTGACCTTCGCAGGGCCACCAGTGACATTGGCATTATTCATGTGGCCTGTGAACGGTGTAAGGCCTGCAGCTACATCACTGTGATGGATCTGATTACTCATGATGGATCTGTCCAGTCTACACTGGGACAGTGTTTGGAAGAAATGTATAAAGTAATATATACAGAGGCACCATGAGAAATGGGAAAGTCACACATCCCATACACAGACTTGGGCCTTTTTAACAAAAGGTCTCCTACCGAAACTCCCGAGAAAATTAAATGAAATCCTAGCATTTAAGCATATTAATATTCCTCTAATAAAGCTAAAGGTACACCTAGTGTTTCATTATACTAAATAATTAGTTTATAACCGTAACTCTTCCTTTATAAACTATACTAGTACAGTATAGAGGGATAATACCTATTCCTACGGGGATTTTAGGTGTGAAATTTCTATTGTGTCACTGAATTAAATTCGTTTCGCTATGAGCTATTCGGCTAACATTTCTACAGTTGTTCCAGCACGGAAATTTACGGTGTAACGCATCGTGACTGGCCTCGTTTAAACACCAACAGAGCTGGAAACCTAAGTTCTCGTTTAGCAGGTGAATCCCAGTGAATATAAATGGGTGCTACACAGACAAAATGAAGATAGTGTGGAAACGAAGGCTGTGTCGCATCACTGTTCACAGGAGCAGCGCTGAACTCAATTCAATCCAACTGCAGTTTTTTTTTTTAATTGTCCTTCGCTCTCACTCATTGAGCTGCCTCCTCTCCCCGCTGTCTTAACATGTGTTTTTAATTAGCGGATTGTTAGTTCGTCGTTGTTCTAACGGCTGCCAACGTTTCTCTAACAACCGACACGGTACACGGACAGAAACATGAACAGGTTGGGGGGGAGCTGAGATAATCTCCTGTGGCATCGGGCACATCTGTAAGTGGGGAATGTGGAAATGCTAGGCGAAAACACGGATTTAAGGCTTACCTCGTCGGTGAAATGAGTACCCGGTGGTTTCCGCTCAATTCCCTGCCACGTGTATTGTTGAATATCAGCGGTTTTTAACGGTGATATTCAGTGTACAGCACGCGCCGCCGCTGCCTGTCGCCTCTTCTTCTGTCTCAACTAGTATTTCGATGTGACTGTGGGCGGAACTACACGCTGCGTCGCAGACAGCGCGGAGGAGCCAATGGGAGGAGGCGCCACACGCAGAGACAGGAGGAGCGGGCAGAGGTCTCACTCTGCTCCGAAATACCGAAGACGAGGTTCTGCTCCCCAGGCACGGGGAAAAACAAAGGCACGACGTTCACACCGACCTAAGGGCCCGAAGTATTTCAGCTGCCCTAACACTCACAAATCAGGTTTTATGAAGGCTGCCGTTTTCCAGTTCTGTTTCACCTGTGAGACGGAGCCGCATCAGTCTTACAGCTCTGTCTCATAGAGGGGACAGCGAACTCCCACCTTTAATGAGAAGGAATTCTTATAATTGCATTTATTTATTTATTTTAATGTCAGTGGTATTTACATTTCTTTAACTTGGGCCATCTTTGGTCATACTCAAGAGATGCACATATTGTCTTGACTTTGTGAAGGTTCGTCGTGGGCACCATGATATCATTTGTCACCACATGATGCTGCTGGCTCAAATTTTGGAGATTAGCCGATTAGCATTCCCATCAAGTTTCTATTTCAATCTGATTATGTAACTGCACAAATCGGCTGTGAAATAAAAACATATTACATCAAAGTATGCACGCAATCTCTTTTTTGACTTTTTTTTTTGCTCTCCCCCATAGAGGTCCCTCTCATTCATGCAGCTCTCCAGTGCAGCCAGTGATCTGTTTTTGATTCGTGAGCAGCTCCTCTGCAGTCAGAGGTCAACGCCTTGCTCACAGGCACCTCAGCAGGAGGGCATTTAGCACAGATTTCCTCTAGTTCTGCAAACGCTCAGTCACAAGCTCACACTTCCAACCTCTAGACTACTCCTGCCCGATTTCAATCTGATTGTGTAAGAGCACAAATCGGCTATCAAGAAAACAAGTTACATCAAAATCTGAATGATGCAACCTTTGACTTCACTGGCAGTGTTACTACCAGCTGAATAAACAGAAGGAGAGGGACCACTCTTCTTCTATGACCCCGCGTGTCAGAGACACCGTGAGAAAACAGCCAAAAACGAGTCCATGGTGATTAATAACAAGGATAGTTTATTTATGTACCAGCAAATCTGTTTGCATTGTTTTGGACATTTTCCCTGCTTCTAAGCCAGACACTTACAGTACAGTAGCATACAATATCTGTATTTGGAGAATGTTTTCAACAAAGAAGAGCACATTTTTGAATAACTTATTTACAAACAGCCAAAATATGGTAAATAAATGGATGAAATAGAACAGAAAATTTTTTTTTACAGGTCTTCTAAGTAGTATTTGTCATTGACAAAGCACAAGATGCTAGGTTAAGAAGAGACAAGCCTAAATTAACGTTTTCAGTGAATCATAGGTCAAGTGCTACAGCAACAACGATGCAAAGGGTAAACTGAAGTAAGGTATAAGGTAACTGACAAACACAAAAATTAACTGATAAAATTGGTACACTCATGAGAGGACTGTTAGGAAAGAAGCATTACAGTTAAAGACAAAACAGGAATCACACTTGTTACTGTCGCCACAGCTGAAAATAAGATGCCTCTGATTCCAGACAAAAATAACTTCACAGTGTAGTATAAAACAAACCCTTGAGTAGGTCAAAGACAAAGTATTTGTATAGACAGCTTGTACGGTGTTGTTACATACTCGATGTCTTCAAGTTGCTACCTGTCCACACGTGGAGTAAAAGTTTTAATGCAGGATGGCATGACAGGTGACTAAAACTGAACTTTGGGAAATGTTTAATGCAAAAAAACAGTGACCACTTGAAAATGTGTTTTTAAAAAAAACAAAACAAAAAAAACGCTGACCACTTGAAAATGTGTTTAAAAAAAAAAAAAACTACTGCAAAGAGGCCGTGTGGGTTCAGGAACTGGACTGCACTTTTGCTTTACTTCTGCATGTAAAGCAGAGACAGGGCAACTTTAAGCAGTAGCTCAGACAAAAGGCATTCAGAAGGTTTAAAGTTGCATGGGAACCATAGAAGTATAATGTGGTCCTAAGGATTTTCTCCTGCATTTACGAGGTTACTTTTTGTGTTTAATCCTGATTTATGATGTTAACTTTCCATACAGGTTCATATAAATACCCATATGAGACACTGTCTGGCTGTAGCATCAGATTCCACGACACAGAACCTTTAAAAGGGAGAAACAGCAGCAGAAATCAGGTCACAGAGAGCGTGCCGAACAATCTGAGTCTTGCACTTGCATTAATATCTTTGCAGCCAGAGAGAGACTTGTGAGCTTCCTCCACTGCATTGTTTCTGTTTGCTGTGTGGTGACTGAGGCTGCTGCTGTTCTCTGGCGCCCTCATGTGGAGCTGAACAGGGCGATCTGCTGCACCTTGCCCAGCTGTGTCAGCAGCCGTTTCATGCGGTGTTTGAGCTGAGGCAGGCGGGCCAGAGGTTCTGGAGGCTCCAGCTCTCCGGTGTAGTCCAGCCAGCTCTCCAGCACTGAGGATAATGAGCAGAAAAAGAACCAGAGATGAGCATGTGGTTAGAGATGAAATGTTTTTCTTTTAGCCCATAAAGACAATACACAATTCTCAAGAGAATACACACAACTGTGTTTCAGTATGCTGAACCAGGCCAACCCAGGAAAGAGGCAATCTTCTAGTTGTACATGACAGTTGCTTCTTGACTGCATCTTGTGTGTGCATGTGTTTGTGTTCACGTTCAGTTCAACACCGAGTGATGTTTATCTTACACACAGAGGCCCTGCACTTGATCCAGCAGCTCACAGTGTTTAATAATCAGGAATGACAAACCTCAGTAAAGACTTTTACACTTCACAGTTCACTGGTCTAGTGAAGGAATAACAACTTTTCACTTTGCAGCAGTGTTATAGTGCCACCATAACTACTGCAGGAAACACATCAAAGTAAGACTCAGCAAAAACAAGGCTGAATTCTTATAAACTGTCAGTATTAACCTTTATTGGTAATAGGCTGACAGGCTTCATATCTTAGTGGCATGTCTTCAAAGTCAAATTATTAGCAATATCTGCTAGCGGATCCTGTGTGACATGAGCCAGTCAAACATTTCAGATCTGATCTTAGAAACTTAATATAATGTCACTAACACGACACAGCTGGCTGCTGACATTAAAGTGGCAATTTCGAAGATTTCAGTCCTGGTTGACTGATTTGGCAACACCTGTAGTTATTGGTGGTGACAGCAAATAAGGTTTAATACTAGGTCACAGAATTGTGGGGGCAGCAAAACAAAACAAACTGTCAGGCAATAATTGGGCTTTTTCCAAACATGCTGAAAATGACAGTTTTTTTGATTGAGGATAACGCTAAGTGCTTAAACTCACTGACAAACACACGGCATTTCCTGTGACTATGTCATGATAAAAGTCACCAGTTAAATGTTTCTAAGACGAAGCTGCAGGAGTAGGAAAGGTTCGGCTTGCATTAGCATTACCCCTTTTTTTTTTGACACAGACACCCCGTTCGCAATACTGCAAATATATAATTAAGCATTGCGTTATTCCATTTATCGATATGACTTGACAGACATTTATTTAAATGAAAATCTTCATGATTGCCACTTTAACTTCATGTGCTGATGGGCCTCTGATATAAACAGGTGCCATCTTCACCTTTTAAAGTAAAATTTTATGATCCTTTGGAGAAGAACTTTCCTCATCCTTCTGAAGTAACAAAGTTAATAACCAAGTCAAATCCACCACTGCTCTTACCGTCCAGCTCCCTCTCAATGAAGTCCATCCTGTGTGATACCTCGTCCTGGACTGCATCTATGTGATCCAGCAGGTTGATCTGCCACTGTTGATGCTGCCTGTTATCTGCAGCCTCTCCAGGATCTCTCCCACCCTCATCCTTTATCTCAGCCTGGGACCACGAGCCACCCAACGCAGCCTAAAAAATTTCAAGGACTTCATTACAACCAGGTTTATACGTCATTATATGAAAGCTCTCTGTCAAATCAATGAACTATTCACGCACATCAGAGACAGACTATCTAAAGGGACAGTTACATCACAACTGGTGGTCAAACGAAGGCTGAGCCAAAACCTTGAATCACATGAGTGACTCAGATGTAATGCTGCTGTAACAATTCATGCATTTCTGTTTTAAAATGTGTTGTCTAATCTGTAATTGAAGGTGTGTACATTAACTCTGTGAGGGGGGGGGGGTCACTGACCCTAGGAATATTATGGTTAAAAAAAAAAAAAAAACTTATGAGGTTGGCCTTTGTTAAAAATTGCTAGCTACATTTAGCACCTTTAATTATATCACACAGACAATCTTGATTAATTCAAGATCCGTTTTGTAACAGCAGCAGTATTTTGTTATTGGCCAGAACAACAAGGCTGAAAAACCTAGACTCCTGCCTCTGGCTGACATCTTCTCCATGGCAACCACTGCTGAGGTTATGGAAAGTGTATTTTAGTGACTGACAAAACTGACTTTATCAGAATTCATAGTTTCTCTATTTATAATTTATGGTGATCGATACATCATTGTCTTAGAAACATTTCTGTATTTGTTCTAGGGAACATACTTTGAGCAAACTTTCTAATTTGCTTTTACAGGCAAATATGAGCAGTTATGGTCATTTTGCTACTCAGGCTGCACTTTAAAAATCCTTGTCTGCTGTGGAATAAAACCAGACCTTGTTAACACTGGCTGTTGATTTGGGCTTCTCTGTCTCCAGCAGGCTTCCGTAGCGCTGCTCCCGCTCCAGGAGCTCCTCAGTGCTCCTCATGCTGTCCTCCAGCTCTGAGCCTTGTCGGGTCTCCACCACCAGCCTCTGCTCCACCGCTGGGTAATATGCCCGCGGTTTCTGGTAGCAATGTTCACTGGTAATGTATGAGTCTTGGAAGGATGGGAAGGGGAAAGAGGAGCCGGATGAAGAGGAGGTGGCAGCTGTAGCAGCTCGGCTCAGCTTTTCCAAAGCGTTGGACATTAAAATCTCTCCTCGGCTCATGTCCTCATCAGGAGTCACAGGAGATGGAGCAGCGTCGCTGCCCCGGCACGAGTCAGAGCCAGTCCGTGACCTCTCCAAATGCTTCCATGGCTGCCGCCACAGCTGCAGATCAGGGTGTGTGTTGCTCCTGAAGGACCAAAACACAGATTAGGCCACAGTGTACTTACAATAACACTAAAACAAAGCTGAGTTGGTTTAACTGAAACCACCCTGAACAACAATTACTTCTGCCATGACGTGCTTTTAATTTGACTTCAGTAGTTAACAGAAAAACATCCTCAAGTCACTTCATGCAGTTCCTCTGAACTCACTGTAAGACATTCAACTTGAGCTGTAATCCGCTGAGGATCTCTACCACGTGGTGCACGTCTCCCAGCAGCTGGTGGGTGGTGGTGATCTTCTTGCCGTTTTGGTGAGAGTAGTTCTCCTCCAGGAAGGAGAGGCCGCACATGTGACCATTGCTCAACCACTCACGATCATACCAGTAGCGCAGACTCTGCCTCTGACCTGGGAGTGATGAACAATATTGCAATGAAAAGTTAACAAATGCCAAAGAAATTCTCTCGAGTAGGTTCTCCTGTTCTAATGTGTGCTGCGTACACTTAAGGGAATTATAGATTTCGTTCCTTAAGACACCATATGCAAACACAGTATGTAGTCATACATAAGGCTGCTCAGCAGAAGACACAAGTGTGAGGCAGCGTTTGGCTTGATGCACAATGAGTCAATACCAAGTACTTTAAACTTTTAAAGGCAACATGTTACCAGCTCATTGCTCCATCTTGGCCCCTTGTGTTGGGACACACTGCCCCTTAAAAACAGACTAAAGCAGCTAAAACGGCTACTGTACAATCATGCAGCTCTTTATCACCATGTTTACTGCGGACACACTTGGGCCTTGGGTAAAAACCTGTATTATTTTGAACTATGATCTGATTGATGCTCAGGCCAGGGGAGAATAATTACTCACTATTTTTACTTTCTATTTAAAGACAAAAGGTAATCTGCAGCACAAACATTCTGCAGTTGCATTTTTCATAATGTTGAGGGACTCAAATTAATACGCTTCAGGGTTCGTTTGAACCATGATCAGTGGCTCTTCCATTCCTTTTTTCTCTTATCACCTTCTATAACTAGAAACATATTCTGGACTGTGCTTGTCACACTGAGTTTTAACTGTATCCTGAGGTAAGTATTGTTCTCTTGGGAGGAAACAAGATAACATTTTGATGGATAGTAACATAAAATCAAGACAAAAATCAGTGTGAAACATTTAATTCTTTCATAAAATACTGGTGTTTTATTGTAAAATTAGTAAAATAAATCTCAGGTAGTGGTCATTAGAATCAGAATATAAAATAGCACTTATTTAATGCACTGTTTAACAGTTATTAAAATATATACTTTCCCATAAAAATAACTAGATTAACCAAACATGAGTATCTTAAAATGTTGGGTTCAAGTGGTTGTTTTTCCCTCACCTGGTGGGTCCCTGCAGATGTAGCAGGTGTATCTGTCTGGAACATTTTCTTCCAGCAGCCCCATGCAGGTGCCATGCTGCCAACACAAACAATCTTCACACTAAGGGAAGGATAATATATATATATATATATATATATATACATATTTACATTCTTACAACCCTCACATTAAAACCAAAGCTTGAAATGCTTTAAAAATAGACAAACCATAAACTATAAAAAACAAACAGGAACCTCACCTGGATCATGAAGTCATTCTCTTCTTCCACCTCACAGATACATCGCACTATTTCCTGGTCACTGGTGTCCACGGCACCAGAGTCCACACTCAGAGGAGGTGTGGTGACGTCCAAATCCACCCCAAAGTCATCGTCACTCCACCCACAGCTATCAGTGGACCAGTCACTGATGCTATCCTCATCTACAGTGAGACGGACAAACAGAACCATTGATTTTTCATGAGAATGACGCAACTCGAGAGGATTTCAATTTTCCTTGGATGATTCAGTCAAGTTTGAATTAAAATTTTCAACTCTACAAAATTTATTGCACAAACTGAGATTTGATGAATCTATAATTTGTGGATTACATGATGAAGCAAGCCATAGCAGCAAGGAAAAGCTCAGGATTCAATCAACCAAGCGATACAAAAATGCGGTGTTATCTGTGACAGCAGCCAGTTGTATTCTGTAGGTCATGACATGTTATAAGCAACAAGATTTGGACAGAGATATTAGGTGTGACGCAAATCAAACCAAAACAACCGCATGATAGATTGAATCCAAAGGAAAAATGAAGGGGAGAGGAAGTCGCATACAGTCACACATACAAACTAAATACACACACGCGCACATTAACACACCGTCATAGAGATACCCACCATCCACATGAATCTGCTCTGAGTAGCTGTATCCGGGCCTGCTGGGGTAGGCCTCAGGCTTGTGATTGTATGAGGGGGGGGATTTGAGAGGCAAATTCAATTTGGACTGAAGACCCAATATTGAGATGTCAATATTCTCCTCACTACCTGTGTAGTCTGTTAATACAGGGAAGGAAGGGGGAAGCAGACGTAGAACAAAAATGTCAGCTTTGAGAATGCTAAACAAACGCCCATCAGGAGGTGACAAAATGTGGCACAACAAACATTAAGGACAAATGATAGAACAGTCAGGGATACTCAATTTGATAAAAATCCATGTGGCCCAGGTTTGAGAGCTTTGATCTGTGTGAAGTAACCAATCAGTGGGAGGTAGCCTATACATACATGTGTCCATGCCAAATACACTAGTGTGAATGTCATCGAGGAATAAGAGAAAACAGTGGTGAAGTTGTGTTTGGATTAGTCACTATCAGTGCCAGAATAAGATCTGAAATCTGACTTTTCATCACCAGTACTGTCATTTAAAGAGTAAAAACTCTGACTAACAGAGGCTGAAGAAATGAGTTGGAGCTTTTTGTTTGACACGATGGAGTGACAGAGGCCAGCGACAGATGTAACACTTCTCCCACACACAGAGGCTCAGCCACCACACCAAGAGGAGTGAATGGAGTACTTCATGCTTTGCAGGCTAGCCATTTCCACAAAGTCACAGTGAATGCACATGCAGAGCGGCAGAGATATGAGGGGGCCCGATGACAGGAACCCCTTCTTACCAGACTTGGCCTTCTTTTTCTTCTTCTTCTTCTTTAGTTTAATGCGGAGGAAGTCCTTCTGTTTCGGTTTCTCTTTCAGTTTGTCTTTTACTGACCCTGGGGAACCGTTGAGTGGCACAAGTTAAGCCCTGTGTGAGCACAGCTAACACTACAGGTTACTATTCTGCAAGCAAGATTGTACTGTAAGAAGGGAAACTAATGGTGAATAGAGTGGACTCTAGGTAACACACTATGCAGTAATTTTCTCACCTAATAAACAACACCTTCTTACAGCATCATACTGACCAATGTCAAAGCCACTCTTGTCTGAATCCTTGTCCTGCTGCTGGCATCCGTTCCTGTCCAGCTGGTTCTCCTTGCTCTTCTCCCTCAGCAGTGCCCTCTGCTGATGGCACTGGGTGTTGACTGCAGGTGGGGCTGATGTGCGTCTGCCTGCTGTCTTCACCTCAGCACGCGGAGCTGTGGCACCTCCAACAGAGTCTGAGAAAAATCATAGGAAAGGGCAAATATAAACTCAAAAGCCATAATATTTACACAAGGCTGGAGACGCAATATATTTACAATTCAGCCTGGTCTTAAAACAGTACGATTAGTAATTACAGCATGTCATGATTCAGCATTTCTGATTTCATGGCTGCATGACAGTCATTTGGTTTGAGCATTGCAGAAATAGCAGATGGCCCACTTTATCATAAAACTCTTCCTGTGTCACTTCATTGGGACTAGAGTGTCAGTGTTAGTGGACAGAAACTCACGCATAGAGGCAGAGATGGTGCGCTTTCTCTTCGGGCCCTCCAAACCGGTGGCACTAGCCTGTTTCTCAGAGGCCCTGGTCTGGACGCTCCGGGTGGGGCTGTGCTCCTCCTCTGGTGGCTGCTCCTCACCATGGTAATATTTCATATGGTAGTGCAGGAGCTTAGCCTTACGGAATGACTTTGTGCAGCCAGGAGCACTGCACTTAAATGGGTTGTGGTCAAGGTTGATGGACAGGACAGGGGGCGGTTGGTTTTTGATAACTCTGTACACTAAAATAGAGAACAACAAAAGTGAAGTGTGTAAAGGAAGCACATGAAGGAATGCAGGTAATGAGTGTATTTGTTTAGTAAGTGTTGGGATGTACTCACATGGTTCTCTGCTGAATCTGTTGGGGTTGTGGAAACCTTGCTTCCTTACCGCTGTCAAAGATTAAGAAAATAAATTCATCTACTCACTTGAAAATATTCCCAGATGCTCTGTGGTGTTTTACTGCACTCAGTTACTCATTTTCCCAATCCGTCAGATCCAGTGAAAATATTTCTGCTAATTCACTTCATTAACACTTACGTTTCACAGGCTGGGGGGGCGGCACATCCTCTGCAGGCTTAGAGTTTTCTGATTGGACGTTTGGTTTCTGCTCCACGTCTCCATTGGGTTCTGTGGCTGTCATAGTGACAGACACATGCTCCTTCTCTGCTGGCGTCTGAGTGGGTAACTCAGTGTATGGCTTGGGTGAGTCTGTATATGGCTTTGTTCCACTGCGCTCTGTTTCCACCTGTTCCTCCTCCACGTCTCCATTTATGTGACATGTGTCATCATTTTGTTTATCTTCCTCCATCTTTACTCCATTCGTGAGTCCTGTCCCCTTTTCCGCATCCCTGGACATGTTCTGATCTGCCTGCTCTGATATGTTCTCTTCCTGTTTGATAGTGGGTGCAGCCTGTACCTCACCATTTGTTTTCTTGTTCTTCTCATTTACCATCCTCTCTTCTCGTTCCTCATCCTCACTGTTGCTGTCGTCCTCCTGGTCGGAAGTGCTCCGCCTGGCTCGCTTGTTTTTGGGACCGCCGTTCTCCCGAGGCCTCCTGTCTCTGCGGTTCGGGAGCCCCCTAACCATGTTCCTTTCAGATCGGGACTTTCCACCAGCACCACCTCTCTATTTGTCAGCAGGACAAAGAGGAAGTTAATGAAACAAGAGCTGAAAATTATGCTCAAGACATAATTGACAGAGGACAAAGCATTCCTAGAAAATATGTCTCACACAAATATATATACACACACAAGATTGATTAGAAATATTTACCAGTACTAATTACATTTACCTCTTTAATAAATGGCTTAACGTGTATTCCCTTCACTGTCTGAATGACACCATCATAGAACTTCACAGTGTAGGATGCTAAGAGGGATAAAGGAGAGAAAACTGATGTTAACCACATTTTACATACGCCCAAGCTGCAGGCTCTGTTCACAGACTAGATTTGTAGAAGCTTCGCTTCAGTTGTTCTTTTTGTTCTTAGTGTGAGATATTCATGATACAAAATCTTGCTCTGAAAACACACAACTTGAATAATCAGGAGAATCTTTCACATCTTCCAAAAAAAAAAAACCCAAAAAACTGGTCTGTCTTAAAATTGTTAACTTGAAATATAATAATAATAATAATGATTAAGGAACCATACATTAAACAACCAGGTAGTTCTACTCAAAACGTTATACAAACAACTGGAGTTAGTGATACCCACCATCTTTATTGACTGAAATGACCTTAGCGGGGTAGAAACGACAGTCAGACCAGCTGGCCAGAACCTTGTCATTCACGTGAAAACCCTGGAGGACAGAAAGACATTTTACCTGGAACACAACGTAGGCACACAAAACATCATGGGAGGATGAGCTGTTCAAAGCTGACAAAACCATCATTATTGATATATCTTTTTTAAAATGACACTGCTCAAAATAAACTTGTAAGTAATAGAAGCAGATACCCATTTAGCTTGTGGAAATGGAAACACGCTTCTTTTTTTTGGGGGGGGGGGGGGATAGAGATAAAGAACCCATCTGCTATATGCATGAATACACAGTAGAACAAAGGCTAGAAGTGCACAAGACACAAGTATGGCAGATCTTCCAATTTCCCTATGCACCACACATGAGAGAAAGAATGAACAGTGTTCTTTGCTTACAGGTATAGGACCGTCGTCTTGCAGTCCCTGGCGCCTCAGCTGGATCCTTTCCACGGGTCTCAGGTAGGGACTTGTCCAGTCAAACCACTCATCATAACGGTGGCTCCACTGGCGGTAATGGATTAGTACTTTCTCATCTTCGTAGTCAATCTTCTCTATATTGGCAGCATACCTAAAGGATAAAAGAAATTCAACAACGTGCAACTGATTGCGACTGAGATTGACTGAGAGAAAAGCACTTCAACACGTTTAACTTCCTTATTGTATATCTCTGAGACAACGTGGGCAGCAAAGTCAGTAAAAACGAATAGATTTTGAAAATACAAACATAAAGACACAATGAAGTCACAGCTGCAACCTTCTTGTTTGCCCTTTGGCAAGAAACTATGTAGAAGGCCCAATATCAACTGTAGTTTTATATGTGTCCATTAAAGTAAGTTAGGTACTGTAATGATTAATCAAACTAATAACTGAAATTGCAGAGAAGTTAGTAAAAAATGTTACTTTTTTCAACAATATGTCCACTCAATAAGGCTGCTCACATTGTTGTGCTAGAGACCGATGTCACATGTGGCTCTAATTTTAAAAAAATGTACATCGTTGCTTTTGTAGCAATGATCACTTTCCTTTGAATTTTAGTATATTGTAACCATAAAAACAATTTACAATCTGATTTATGAATCACAGATTAATTATTCAGTCAACCGTTATTAATCCATGTTAAAGGCTGGGCTTGCTGACTACTTGAGAAAGCACGCCCATTAACAGCTGTTGTTTACTGGGGGAAGAGCAGTGATGCAATAAAAGGTCTGAGTGGTTTCCTGCACTCTTTTCTTAATCTTTTAATGTTTGATAACATCGAGAAAAGCTAACCCAGGGCCCAGAAAGGAAAGCATGAGAATCTGAGTGAGAGAGTGAAGGAAGTGAACAGTAACATGGATGGAGAGGAATGAGTGAGGCCATGACTCACCAGTTTTTGAGGCTGTCTCTGGCCTCAAGCTGAGCTCCCACCTCAAATGTTATCCCTCTTCTGTTAGGGGGCGTCTTACTCATACTGCCCACATCAAGGCCCTCTTCCTGTACACACACACACACACACACACACACACACACACACACACACACACACACACAAACATTAACCAATAAACACCAATCAAAGCTGCACCCATGTGACCTTGGATATACTGCTAAGGAAAACAGTGTGTCTGGCAAAAAAAACACAACACACATGACCATGAAGGACTTTACAGGCAATCTTGCAGCTCTGTCTCTTTCAGGTCATCACTAACAATTACTTTTCCAGATGATGGTGGCAAATCACAGCTTTGCACCTGAGTAGCAATTTTGGTGTTAAAAAGGCAAGTAAGCCACTCCCCCTGTGTGCCAGAAGAACAATGCAGTCCAGGCTGGGGAAAGATTTTACAAGTGTAAACGTACACAAGCTACAGATTACACATGTTGTAACATGGTGCAACACAGTGTGGAGCAAGGGAAAATTGACATATTACGGTGAGCCATGCCCCTCAAATGGTGGTGAAATGTGTAACTAATACCAGATGTTCAGTGATGTAGTAACAATGTCATGCAGATTCCTATGAGGGTCCTGAGCCATAAATAAAAACAAGAAATATTTCATTTCAGTATTCTCTTATTCCCCATCAAGAAGGTACAATGGTCACAAACTTAATTCAGCATAGCTTTCACTTCCCATTGTAAGCACCCACCAGTGTGGTAGGCCCGTAGTGTACTGCTGATGTTCAGCCCTTCAGCTGTAATAAAGGGACTGCTGGAGGAGGATAATCTTTTTGTCTTACACGGAAAACTGCAATACCCTCCCGACAGCCTCTTTAGTCGGCGGTCACAGATCTCGGCGCCCTTCACTAAAAGCTAAATGGTTTACAATATATCTCACTACGCCTCACTTTTTTCCCGGGGTGACTCGGTTTACCGTGGTGCAGTTATTGGCTTTCAGTGCAACCTACAAACCGGATATCTTCACACTGCTCGGCCCACGTGTTTTCTGGTCAGCCGATTTCACGAACAGACACAATAGAAGACAACGGCAAAGACTTCCTTACGATTATTCATTTTAGGCAAGCAAATGCCGAGTGCGATATCTAAGGTCGAGCATAGTCCTATTCAGTAAAAATAAGAGATTTAAAATGAAACTGGGTGTTTTTATGGCCTGCACAGAGAGCCAGACAGACGACAGCGACACAGGCAGGGCGCACACTGAGAGCTAGTGATGGCACTACCATCAGTCAGGAAACGGATAATGGCTAATCTGTTTACAGGTGAGGTTACAAGACACATTTTATAATGATTCATAACATTGTAGAGTAATATTCCACAGCAATAAACGGAGAAAACGGCACCCCACACCCTTTTAAAAAAAATTCAAGCACACGGCCAATACAGTTCACATGAATCGACTGTTTTATAACAGAAAATACGACGATAACATGTTGCCTCATGCTCTTCCCGGTAATCTATTGTTGCCCACTTAAACCGCTATTGACACTTTATTGTCCGGTGTTTTATAACCAGTGGGCGTAGCGAGAGATCAACGGCCACTTACGTCCCCAACTTGGGCAACTGTGACTGGTCGAAAGAATCTGATTTGGGCGGGACGCTCGTATCTGATTGGCCATGCAGCTGTCACTCAGAGAGCTCGTCGGGGCCTCGCGCTAGGCCTACTTTTTCATACTTTTTCCTGCCGTGGACGAGCGGCGTGGAAATGCAAAGCATTAAACTTCCCCAACTGACAAAACCACAGGGCGATGTAAGATCCCCCGGTGAAAAAAAAGCATACGGCGAGGGAGAAACACACCGGTAATTACACACAGAGAACGGTGAAATGTATAAACATAACATTTTATTACCTACTTCGTCACGTTTGTTTTGAACTCAAAAAGCCGACATGCGGCATCGCACCATCTACGCTGTTGATGCATCCACCAAACGGGCCTCATTGACGATGTTGCGGGGGGTTATAAACTCTGAAATGCGAAGAACGGGATAGGAATCTGACTTCTTACCTGTTCTCCAGTCACTCTTTGTCCGGTTAGGTGTAAAATGTGCAGTGTAATCCCTTTACAGTGCAGGCACGGACGCCTCCGCCTGTCTGCTCCAGATCACGCAGTTGAATTTCTCCCCGTTGTATTCACCACCGGCGCGGGCAGTGTGGCGCCGCAGTGCGCATGCGCGTGTGACGACCCCGAGCCCTCATGTATTCAGATAAGACCGTGTATCTCCTCAAAAATGCCAGCGTGTGTTGTTTTTAAAGGTCGCCTCTGTGTATTTTCATAGAGTATTAAACCAACTGAAATCTGTGAAACGAAGCAACTTTAAATCTACTATAAATTTAGTTGAATTAGGATTTTTTTTAGAAACAGGCAATACCAACCTACTGAGAGCATATACATTTATATGCTCTATGTTGGTTGCCAACATCAAAACCTGTCACTCTTACATATGGATACATCTGGACCCAGTAAGTCTGAGGCTCGGAGCAAGTTATTGTTCACACCTTTATACACTTATTGCTCACACCAGCACCACCTACCGTCCATCCAAAGCAACTGTTTGTTTACAGGATGTAGTGGAGAATGACAAAGCCAAATTCAATTCCAATTTCAGTTTCTCCACCATTTTAGGTATTGGGAGCTGAGTCTATCCGTAGCCAACCACAAAGCTGTGGTGTTAAAAGTATGTTTAACTCTGAAATTCAAAAGTAGCGCAAAATGAGAATACGCAAGTGAACTGCCTGTACCTTAAAATTAAAGATTCTGATTTAATGAGAAACAGATGAATATTATACAACCATCACTATAAGAAAACAATCATAATAAATAATACATGTAACTGAAATATTGTAGTAAACCCATAGTAGCAAAATAACCCAATAAATTACAACAAGGCTCTAACAAACTTATTATTGCATGAAGACACACCCTTTAGCTTAGAAATCACGGCTGCTCTCTGGATAAATGGATCATGTTTTTGTAGTTTGGGTGATTTGGAAATAAACACTGCTATATCCATGTCCTCTCACTGAATGTACTTTATGAAAGGCACTGTGCTTGTAGTTTTCCTCCTGAGTCTGTTTTCTTTAACCTGTTCCAGTCCCAAATACTGAGGCCAGAGGTCCTCTCACCCTGCACACACGGTGCCTGAGCAGCTTTTCACCACTGGTGAACAGGTACATGATTACTACAGAGTGACAGATGAAGCAGGTGGCAGTTTTGTGCAGTGATGTGCATAAATAGAACAAACAGCTGAACATGTGCAGATTGGATGAGTGAGGCACATGTGAGATGTGATGCGATTGGGGAGCAGCTTGTGCCTGTTTGCTTATCTTTTCACCTTTACAGATGCATACACAAAGAAATAAGACTTTCATAACTGTGTAACTAGACTTAAAAATAGAATAGACTTAAATAGACTTAAAAGCCTTCTGAATGTTGTGTGTCTAAAGCTGACAGTACATTCCCTCTTAGGCTGTAAAAACAGATGAGAGAATTAGATGTTTATTTTTGCTTTCCGAATGTGTAACACATTATAAATCCTTTTAAAGGGCCTTTCTAAGAAATATCACGTCAGATTGGCATCAGAGGCAGCTGGGGGCCATCACCATGGCCAAGTTGCTCACATCTATCTTGGTTATAGTCACACTTGATGGCTGAGCCAATACCCAGAATGTAAGGAGAAAGGAACCAGTGAGTAATGAGCTTTGATCTGCAGTGACTAATGCACGAATCAAATTCAGTTAGATGAAAAGATCAAATAATTATTATTTTCATTTTCTAATAGTTGGTTTGTTTCCAGTGTAGATCTTAGTCTGAATCTGGTTTCCTTTAACAAAAAATAAATAAATAAAAATTGTGGGGTTTATTGTTCGAATTTTTTTTCATGGGCAATATATTGTTAAAGGTATCAGGATTTAAGTTCACAGCAGACATTTTATATGTATTTTGCATAAAAATAAAGAAAAACCCCTAAAATTTGCTTAAAACAGCCAAAAAAAAATCAACAACATACTGATAGGTTGTGAAATGCAAAGGATAATTTCTTCTGCTTTCATAGAATACGAACAGACTGAAAACATTTAAATGATATTATGTAAAACAAACAAACAAACTGGCCAGAACCTCTTTAAAACAAATCCCTTAATTATAATTGAGTTTATTTACCCATTAGTGATTCGTGAAAGGCATTTTACTAAGAGTATAATGTGATTATTGTTAAAGAAAAGAATAAATAGTAACACATGAAGTCATTTTAATTGATTATATTCACAGTTTAGAGGGTTAAAATTCCTAAATTGATTTGATTGATTCCTCAAAATCGAGACAGTCATCCTCTGTAGAAGGGCCTTTGTTTTTTAATGAGGGTAAAACCTACGGGATTGGTTTCTTGTGTTTGTTCACTAAGAGTTTTTTTAACTTCTTAAATACCCCTTAAACTGAGAATGTAATTGATTAAAATATGTTAATATGTCACAATTCACTAATTTATTAATTCATTTTCTCAGTAATTAGGGAGAACCTCTGACTTTGCACCTTAATTGAAAAATTAAGCTACTTTTAAGGAACAAATGAAGGAATAACCTACATGTGATATTATTTTGTGAATTTTAAGGGATTTTATCCATTATAAATCCCTTAAACTGTGCATGTAATACACATTATAATAAAAATATAAACAATCAACAAACACAAAAAATAATACATAATAATCCTTTAGATGTAAATACAAAAATATAGTTTGAAAGTCCCTTAGAAATCATTACAGTTTCAACTGACAACATTTTAGACTAAAATGTGGTGAGGAGAATATCCCACAAATGTTTTCAGATTGAATTCAGAAGTAATTTTTCCCAAGTGGCAAATAAAATCTTCTCCAGAGGCCAGTTTTAAGATTGACCATGTAGTTGCAGTATCCTGCTGGAGGACTGTGTTGCATGTCGTCCCTCCTCTCATTTCCCGTCTCATCTCTGCCACCGAAACTCAAGAGAAAGGCAAGAATACCCAAAAAATAAACACGAGGCTTCCAATCTACAATTGAACAAACCTTTATTTATGGACAGTCATTCCATATTTTAACAAGAAGGTATGCAGACACACATATACATACATGGAAAGTGGTTTGAATCAGTCCTGTGTTCAAAAGGCAGGCGGTTACAGCAGAGAAATCAACAGTTAATTACAAAAACACGGTTCTTATTGCTCTTTACAGCAACATTTAACTTCACCCTTAACCTGGATCACTAGAATACACTTAAGGAGAGTTAATACTATTTACACACTGAATGTATTTACATTGGCAAAGCCTGAGAGGGAACACAGAAAGCTTAATCTACATTCTCATAGTGCTTGACAGTTAAACGATACTCCATTCTCAGTACAGGGGTTTGTGGAAGATTGATCGGTTTTTCTGTGAGGGAGGCCATGTACAGTTATCACATCCAACACCCGTTTTATAATTAGACCTGAGCCAAAAAAACATAGACCACAAACAAAAGAGAACACAATTCCAATTGAAAGACTTATTATAGATAATAGAGAAAGAGTATTATCAGTTGAATAATCAGCCTCCCACATCACTATGACATTAAGTCTAATTACAACACTCTTGTCTGGCTTCAGTTGAGTATTTTAGAGTTGTAAAATCAAAGCACTTCCAAGTTTATTTGCTTGGAAAAATGCCACCATCCGTTACAAAGAGCTTTCCGCACATCCTTCCAGTTTGTGCTTTAAAATGAAGACTCTGTACTCTTGTCAAAACCGTTGTGGCAGCGCGGCTTCTTGTGTTCTCGTAAAATGGAATACGAGCAGACCAGCTATCAGTACAACTACTCAAAACAGCACAGGCAAGCTTATTAATAAGACACCATTACAAGAGTTCTTTTACTTTTCATATTTTCAGTTTTCTGTACAGGATAAAAGAAGGCTGTGTCTTTTGTTCACACACACACACACACACACACACACACACACACACACACACACTGGTTGAATGAAACCAGAGAGCCAAAAAATAAAAGAAGCACAGCATCAACACTGCTGCCTTAAGTGTTTTTGTGCAACTGAATACTCTGAAGTAAATACTGTAAGACTCTCACTTTACACAGCCCAGTTGGCCAATGTGACTGCAATACTAGCCATTCAGTAAGAAATGAAAGAGTAAATTTGTTTTTCACATGCAGCGGTTAGAAAACACAGTCATTAAAAGTGAACCACTTTAAAGGTCCCATATCTTGAAAATGCGTGTCTGTCTAAACTCGGAGGTGTAAAATAAAAGCTGTAAAAACATGAAGTCGCTCACTACTGCCATTTCTCTAGCTCTCCCACAACACCCCCCATGGCTTTATAGGCCAGTAAGAACTGGATCTGGTTTCAGTCAATACCAGACAACGAATAGGCAGCCAGCAGCTGATTTGTCTGAGGGTTTGGTCAGCAGTTGTGTTAAAGAGCAAGGACTTCACCATTTGGGCAGCCTTGATAGTTTTAGGCACGACTAGAGTTTTAGCTGCAGAGTGCAGGCTAACGGCTAACAGTAAACAGGAAAGGTGAGCGGCAGTGTGGCGGCTGTCAGGGTGTATGTGTATGTTGTGATCCACATTTTGCATCTTACTGATCCTGCAGCCATGGTTACTGAAGCTGTCCACCGAATCTTTTCCCGGGCTGCCTCATGAGTTGATCTGTGCTTAGCCAATCAGAGTGTTTGCTGAAGAACAGTGGGTGGTTTCTTTTACCCAGCAGCAAAATCTGACCATGGTGAGGGAAATCAAATCCACACTGTTTTTTTGTTAACACCATTACAGAAGTGTTTAATAGACACACATTAATGGCACAGATACAACCATAAGTGTTAAAATATGGGACCTTTAAAGTCGTCACTGTGGATCTTAGTATCAAAAAACACAGTGAAACCTAAGGTGATGTATATTGTCTCTCAGTAACAAAGCAGGGGAGCACAATGGCCCCAAAGTCCAAGCTGTTTTCACACTCCTTGTGTTGTAAGAGGTGTAATATCTCACCCCAAGAGATTCCAGTGTGGTCTGAGCAGAGACAGTGTTTAATGCATGATTGTAAATGTGTAACTGGAGATGCTGAAGGACTGATCCAGCACGCAAGGTGGTTTATAGTGTCTACACAACCCCTTCGATGAAACTGGTGTCCAGGTGAACAATGAGCATCCTCAGGAAGGACATCTCCTTGCGCGTGTTCTCGAAGATGATCCGTGGATCATCGGATTGGCACCGGAGGCAGTTGGGGGCCATCACCATGGCCAGGTTGTTCACATCCATCTTGGTTATAGCCACGTTGGATGGCTGAGCGAATACCTGGAGATGATCAGGATGAGAGGAGAGAGGAACCAATGAGCAAGGCTGAGTGTTCAGATGGACCTTTGACCTGTAGTGACTAATGCATGAGTCACATTCAGTTACATAAAAAAGATCAAATGATTCATATTTTCATTTTCTAATCAGTTTTTAGTTGAGGTTTGTTTTCCAGTGCAGGTTTTATTTTGAACTGACTTTTTATTTTGTAGAATTGTGTCATTTATTTTAACTTTTTTTTTTTTAATGGACAATATATTTTTAAATGTATCAAGATTTTGGTTAACAGCAAATATTTTATATGTATTTTTGGCATAAAATTACAAAAAAAAATGTTTTCAAAACACCACATAGAACTAAACAAAATTTTAAAAAGATCAAATTTAAATAATTTGACATTAAACTGTTTCTGACTTGCAAGCCTCATAAAAACAATTTTCATAAAGTCTGAGTTAATTTGTGAATTAATTTTTTGTTCTTTATTAATTAAGGTATTGTAAGAACTGTGTTTGAGGGGACTCTAAATCTATAGCAACAAGGTGGTTACCTGCAGGAAGTGGATGAAGTAGCAGAGCACCAGCCTGTTGAGCTCAGGCAGAGACTGCACCACAGCGATGGCCGCCACTGGGTCGTCACAGTTACTGACGCACTGCTTGTAGAAGTTCATGGGGATGAGCGGCTCCTCCAGCTCCCGATACCACAGCTTCATCAGAGAGGCTGAACAACATCAGCACACTATTTAATAAGCACATTCAAACGCCACACGTACACACAGACGCACACAAACACAAGTCACATTAAACCTATCCTTCTCTCACCGGGAACATTGGGGTCAGAGAGATTCTCTGGGATCCTCCACTGGTCCACTTGGAGCTTCAATGCATTCACTTCATCAATGTCTCCGGGCACTCTGAGGGTGAAACACAGCACGTCAGTTACACTCAGTGGCCACAAGAGGGACCTCTACTTCTATTTCTCCATAGTGTCCATGCCCTGTGGCAAATCCATTACACGTGCACACCCAATTGGCTTCAAATGTGGCTTGGAGGCTGAAAGTACTCTGTTCTTTGTTTGCAGTACCTCTTTAGAAAAACAAAACCCAGAAGAATCATACTGTGACCAAATAACACACTGTTCAGGAAAGTCCCTGTGCCTGTGTAGGAGCGGAGTTTCACGGGGAGATCAGTATTTAGTATGTTTGAGGAAAAGAAACTGTTTTCTAAACAAGATGTAACAGAATTAAATTTGCAGGAGAAAAGCCTACACAAACACACAGTTGTGAAGCTCCCACGTGCTTGTAAGCTTAAGCAGTAATGTAAACACATATTATGAAGTATCAAATTAAACAGTGCTGGTCTCAGGAGAGAAGTAGGGTTGTGTTTGTTCTGCTGTCTGTTCTGTGTACTGTACACAGGGAGAGCCTACTTTGAAATAAGGGGATGCAGGAGACCACACACACTTATTTACATGTACTATACATACAATACAGCACACACACACAGTACATAAGATCCCCTTCTAATTTCCTAGACTCCCCGTCTCTCACACTGCTCTAGCCGAGGCATGTCATTGGCTGAGCTGGGTCTGTCTTACCTGAAGATGCCCTCTGTCTGAGCTCCACCCAGAGCCAGGACATACTGGGAAAGCTGAACCTGCACCCAGGGCAGTTTCCTGTCTGGGAAGAGCTCGCTCTGCCTCTCCATCACCTCCTCCAGAGAACTGCCAAACAGGGAGGGGGTGATGATGGCCCGCCTACTGTGGTCGATCTCCTCCAAGGTGGGCTTACGTAGACCCTGGAGGGGAGAGAGGTAAGAAAAAGAGGGGAGATTTACTACCCAGGCATGTCAGGGACTATGATACTAATCATGGCTGTGTCTGCAGCTGCACTGCCATGACTGGGTCTATGTTTATGTCTCTGGCTGTGACTCCATCAGTGGGCCTGTAATTATGTCTCACCCTGTGACAGTCTAGGATGACTCAGATGAGAATCACAACTTTCACAGTGTTTTGTCCTATTGTGAAATACGTTGATAGAGCATAAATGCAACATCTAAAGCTTAACTTGTCTTTTTATTCTTCTCGCTCACCTTTTTGCCGCCAGTGACAGCCACCTTCTGCAGTTTCCGATGGCAGAACTTGGCGTATGTGCTGACAGGGAGGCCTGAAGGGCGACAGAAGAGGAGAGTTCAGGACTGAGGAACAATGAATCCCAACTTCACCAGAAACAATATATGCACTCCTTTGTTATATCCTCAAAGGCCCTAAGTAAAAACCTTAAGCATCAGGCATTACTGAACACACAAACTAAATAAATGATTTAAATTTCTTTCCCACAAACAGGACAAGCAGTGTTTTATTTTTTTTATTCCCACAGATGTCAAATTGAGAGGCAGGCGGTGGTAATTGGAGAGACATGTTGACGGTGTGATTCTGGCATATGGGGATTAGAGCAGGCCCCGGCAAACTGTCAGGCTGAGGGAAGATTTACTGCTGTTGAACAAAAGCTTTAGAGACAGGATCCGGCTTACACATCCAACGTTCAGGTGATTCATCAGCGTACACAGACATAAAGGCCCCCAGAGAAAACAAGAAACACACAGGCTCCCTGTCTGCTACCTGCTCTAAGTAGCTACTGTAAGGCCCAGATCTATTTCAGAAGAGAACTGCATTAGAGGAGGCGGGATTTACTTCAAGAGACTCAAGCAGCAGCAGAACTTGATCTGTCCTGGAAAAAGTCCCTAGGAATTCTGCGCACTTGTCGTTGTCGGCAAGCAAAGCAAACAGCAAACCTTGGCTGTTAGGTCATCGCGTGTGCTCATTAAAAGGACGCATCACCATCTTCCATTTCTGGTTCACACCAAGTGCTAAGCTCTCGTGGGCTCTATTCCCGTTCCCAGAACCTCCACTGTACCAGGCACCTGAACCGGGGCCAGATGGACAAACTTGCTGATGGGATTTCAAAAAGTAACAAACACTTTCCAGCATGTTCCTTATAGTCAAAGCCCCCAGATTTATAGCAAACAGGTGACTCCCATGTATGCTCACAACTTCTGCTAAACTGCCTGAGTTTGACTATAATTATCTCTAATTAGAGAGATCATACCAATAATTTGCCTTTGATCTGGGCAAAGACGGGCGTTTTTTTCCCAGGGCTCCCAACACAGGCTTTCACTCACTAGGAGAAAAGCAAGAGAGCAGAGCTCCTTGCTGCAGTGTGAAAAACGGCTTGAACACTACTGGTGGTCTATATTTAAATTAACTCCGATGGCACGAAAAAACAACAACCAGGCAACCAAAGCCCAGGAGAAATATGAGATCATTAGGAGCTTGAGTGTACTGTACCAGGAAGAGAGCGGCATGACACCTGTCTACACAAGGCTGCAGCTAAAATTAACAACAAAAACACAAAGCCATTAAAGGATGTTGAGGAGACAACTTCAGTCACATCTTGGTTATTGTTTAGGAGATGATCATCCAAGCGCTGGCTGACTCCAACCCACCCCAGGCCCAGAGGAGTCAGTTTCTGAGCCCAGGCCAGCTCTGGACTGACGAGAGGCCTCTAGTTCAGTTCCCACATGTACTCCCACTGCTGCTGCTCGCAGCTGCTTGTTACTTTGGTCAGACACGATGTACGTGTTCCAGTTCCTTCATCCGTCATGAAAACAGCAGCTTTCATTTTGCTGCTTTTGTACATTTGAGAATTCTTTTTCTTGTTGTTGGCTTTCATCACGTTTCGTCCCTCTAAAGACGTTTACAGTTACTCAGAAATCTTCAGTAGGCTTTCTCTGAGACTTCTTAGTCAGTTGGAGTATTTCCAGCACAAAGCACCGTGTCTGAGTCACTCGAGCACAATGTGTGAGACCCCTGCTGTGGTGTCTACTGTGAGACGACTGGGTTCCTCTCTGGTGACATCATCATCAGAGCTGGCAGCGCGGTCTGCACTAATGAGGGCACGTGCCGATGAGTAGGTGTCCTCTTAAATGGCCGTCTGACATCCAAGTGGCTAGAGAGACCGCTAATATGATTCACAGTGTGGTCCATTGTAAGCATACAGGGCCTTCTGAAATTCTCATCCTACATCTATTTTTTTCAGCTCAACTTTCTGTGAAATCCATTCATTGTGTCTGCAAGCACATCAGCGTGCACTCATCTGACAAACAGCACTGGGCTGAATTTTCCATCCCACTCAGAGCGGTCACTCTACAGGGAGTGATATGTTAGATTTGTAATGGCTTGCGTTGCTTATAGACTCTAGACAGCTTTTGAAGAGAGTAGAAAAACATCTTTGAGACTCCCTCCCCTACCTAACTTCACGCTCTGTCAAACAGATGAGCCTGTGCAAATGGGAAATAAAGAGGATCCAAAGTGATATTTTGGACTGAAGAGCGAGGACATGAACAAAAAAATGTACCCTCTTCCTCCTCCGTGTTCTGTTTTCTCTTCTTTCTGGACTTTGAGTTCTTCTTCAGCTTTAGTTCCTGCTGTTCCAGTATAAACTGAGTCACTATGAAACAGAGAAAATGACAAAGGTCACATTTCTGATGGTCAGTTAGATAAACACACGGCCAACAGTCACATTATTGGGATTGTTAAAATCAGTACTGTGCTTATTATAGTGATCAGAATGACTAAGTTAAATTACAGTTCCACAGAATTATAGAAACAAAAAGAAGAAGAAAAAAAACAGCCTACATACATCTACATACACAATGCTGACAATCAGACAACACAGGGAGGTACAGAAGAAAGAAAGGTGACCCACCCTGTTGCTCAGTCTGAGACTCACATTTCTTGTCGCTATTGGGCTCCGTGTGTCTCTGGATGTAGCCCTCCAGGTAGCAGCGGAACTTGGGCGAAGGAGCGAAGAAGGCCAAGCTCACAGCCATCAGCTCCCAGCCCGCCGCCAAGCTTCTGGGGCTGGCATTCCCCGTGGTCTGCCTCACCAGCTGCACGTACAGTTCGTCCCGCAGCCCCGGCATGTCCCAGCACTTGGTGACGATGAGTAGGGCACAGTGACGCCGGTCCAAGCGCGAAGGCCTGTCTCCCATGTAGGCCTGCACCAGCTTGAACATCTCGCAGGCCTCCTTCCTGACAGCTCGGTTACTGGTGACGAGCATGGGCTTTTTGATGGATCCGCGGTTCCACGAGAGCATGTTGGCGATGGACACACGGCGACGGAACAGGCCTTGTGTGTGCATATTGAGGTGCTTGCTGGCCCAGTCCTCCATGCCCATGTCGGGAGGCGGGGGCTGCCGCAGGGTGGCGTAGGAGAGCTGATATGAGGATCCTCCCGCTCTCCCTCCTACCCCATCACCTCCCTCTCTGTTGTCATGGTTGGAAGGGCGGTGGGGGCCCAGGGATGCGGTCCGCCCATCCACCATGCCTTTCTTTCGGCTCTCCAACTGAGCCTGCAGCTCTAGGGTGCCCGCCTGCAGGGGAACGAGAGGTGGACATGAGATAGAGAAGAAGAGTTGTACGGAGGAGGAGACAGAGGGGGGTGAGGCAAGAGTGCAGCAGAGGTACAAACTGTATGTGTGTGTGTGCAGCTGCAGAGTCTCTGTTGAGCTGAGACGCCTTACGCCTGCTGTGCTCTGCTCTGCAATGCTGGGGCTTGAGGGGAAATTGTTGTAGGACCAGCACATCAATTTTTCTAATGCCAGAAAAGAAAATGTACAAGGAAAAAAATATCCCCAAATCCTCATGAACCCTGGTCTCAGCAGCAGGTGAGCAGACAGTGGCACAACAACCCTTACCCCTGTTTCTCCCTACACAACGCTCCCTTCCCCTGCAAAACCAAAGTTTCGCTCTACACAAGACCTCCCTGTGATCCCTGTGGTGGATTTTATGACCACAAGGAGCACTTCAGCTCCCTTAATAGACAAAGCAAGTAATCCAGATACGCTCTGCAAACAGCCAGGAACAACACGAAAACCAGGCCAGAATCACAGCTCAAGTTTACTAATGGAACATAAAACGAACCGACATCAAAATGCATCTTTCCAACGAGAACCTGATGTAATTCGTAGCTGATGAGTGCCAGGTGAGCTGGACTTTACATTTTGGTTTCTCGATCAAATGGAGCAGATCTGAGGTTTGGCTCTGGCAGAGAGTCCATACAGTTGTACTGAGCTGATGTTTGGGTGGGTGACAGAGGTCAGTGCCAGCGGATCAAATGCAACAGAGAACATGTTTAACCAAGGAGTAGGACCTATACTGTAAAACGTCGACTTTCAGTCAATTACACAGACAGCTTACAGATGCAAAGGGTGGTCATTCAGTCATACTATGGAATAACGAGTGAAACAATGGAAAATGGTCTCAGCTTATAAAGACATGAATTATTCACGTCTTTGAGGAAACGGTCAGAGTTTTAAGTGCATCCTTTGAACAACTTATTTCAAAGGCCTTTCAGCAAGAACAGAATGTTCAAATATGGAAAATGCAGAGCTACTCATACACAGCGAGCCATAATCTGAGCGTGTGTGAGTGATATAACAGCAGGTCTGAAGCACATTCCAGGACAGACTTAGGGGGCCTGCTCAGTGATCCTTGGCCGTTGTCTAACATGCTAGAGCTACAGTGGTACCAATAAGCCTTGGTACCAGCCTGCCTCCCCTTCCTCCTCATCTCCCTGCCAAGCCTGGGCCATATGGGCCACAGCAGCCCTTCTTCCTGACCAAGGGAAGCCATGTCCTGAATCTCTCTGGCATGGCACGGGCCCCAGATGCCCATGTACAGAGCTGGCATATGAGTATACAGTACCTGCAGCGCAGGGCAGATGGACGGTGGTAAGAGGATGACAGGTAATGCTGGGACTGCAGCCCTTATAGTCAGTGTTGCCCAGCCTGCCCACTGCCTAATGTCCTGGGGACATTTAGGTATGCAACACTGGAATGTAAGAGGCATTACTCACAACATGCTCTGTGTTCTTTTCAAAGAGACAGATTAGCCTTATTCTTTCATCTCAGAGCTCCCTGTTGAATCAGACATTCATTATTATAGCTGCAGCAGGACTCTGACTTCTGAAAACAACACTATAATGTATGGAGGCATTGGGTGTGATTCTGTTGCAAAAGGGGATTTGAGATTAGAAGGAGCAGAACTTGGAATTGGCTCCACATGCTGCTACTTATGTAACTGTGTTGAGAAGTCAAATCACGCTTTCATCTTCAATCATGTGTACCTTTTGTAAGGACGATAAGGCATCACCATGGTCCATCCATATGTGTGTTTGTGTATGTTACTGCTCTGTAAAGTAAAACTATAACAAAATCTACTGTGCTATCTAGGATTTTTAAAATCTGATCTGCCCCAATAAGAACATTTCTGCTCAGCTAAACAGCCCGTCCGTTCTCACAGCTCACAGCTCTCTTAGGACTAGACACACTCAACAATACAAACAAGGCAGCTATACATTCTCATAATACGTAGATGCTTTGTTCAGGCACGACTCTGCCTTGTTTGACACAATGAGAGTGAATTCTTCTCTAATCCAATAGTGAATCTGGAGAGACATCAGTAATCAGAGAAACTTCCAGACCAAACAAAGCTGAATCTAAGCAAACCTGCTGAGGTAAACAGACCACACAACCACACAGACACAGCTGAGCTCTTAATCAGACAGGAAGGTATCATAATATTGGATTAGCTATGAAATATTATCTTACAATCTCTGTTTTGTTATTAATAATTTAACTTTGAGGCTGTTTGCCTCACACACATATATAAACATAACAGTGGGTGGGGTTACCTGGGAAGGTGGTCCTGGGGTCTCTGGTGAGGAAAGGCTGGCCTGGCTATTCACACTCATCTCCAGGGTGTCCACCTTTTCATATGTCCTTTTTTGCCTCCCTGGTATCTCCAGAGGGGTCAGGACAGGGTTGCCATGGTTACCAGCCCTATTCAGTGAGCGGGGAGCACCAGTGAGGTCCTCTCGTGATGCACACCTGCCAGCTGACCCCCCTCCTCCGTACCACCTGAGGGAGTCCGCAGGGGACCGCGTTCGCGGTATGACGACCCGCTCCCCCATCTCTGGGTCCAGCCCTGCTCTTACTTCCCTCATGGTGTTGGAGCGACTCACCACTTCCCTCATTTCAGCTATCAGCCTCTCGTTGAGGGCGCATAGCTCCCCGCTGCTGCCTACTGACCCTGGCCTGCCACCTGCACCACCACCGGCTCCTACCCTCCTCCTGCTCTTTCTTCTCAGACTAGGGGAGGGGCCAGTGGAGTAACCAGAGTCTTGATAGTTTGCTGTGGCCTGTGGGGTCGAGGAGGGGAAGTCCTGTGAGGCCTGGCTGCTCTGCCTGCTGTGTCGTGCCTCCATGGCGCGCTGTACAGTGGCCTCCAGGACCCGCCAGTTTTGCTTCTTGTCCAGTGTACTTGGGCCCGGGGTCCCTGTCTCTCTGTCCCTCAAATGGCCTCGAGCCTGAGGCAAAGAGTGGGCCTGGGGCTGGGGATGTGGCTGAGGCTGGGTCAAGACAGGATCCTGCCTGGAGGTAGGGGAAGGGGTACGTGTGGGTACAGGAGACCCAGATAAGAGCCCCTGCTTGGGATCCACATTGACCATGTGCTTGATGCACTCCAGACCAGCTGGGCTGTAGTCAGATGCAGAGGGATTCCTCCTATGCCTGGACCCTGGATGAGAAGAACCAGGGTGCTGGAGGTGTCTGGGCTTCTGGAGGCTATGGGTAGGTGTCAGGCGAGACAGAGGCTGTCCGTTGTACAGATGTGCCCCCTCTACCTCCATGTCTATTGGGGGTTCATCATATATTGGACAGTCTGAAACTGGCTCATCATAGATTGGTGCAGTGCAACCATACTGAGGAGAGACAGGACGTGGTGTGCTGGTCTGTGACCTGTGAAGAAGTGGACTCGGGTGGCTACCGTCTGATGTCACCAAACAGAAGCTGCCATTGCTGGCTTTTCTCAGGTGATGGGCCTGACGTGTGTCAGCTGCCATTTTGCCAGAAGGTGCAGTTTTATATCCCTGGGTGGAGCTTAAGTGTCCTCCTTGGGCCTTGTTGCTGGAGGGGTGCAGGGTGAAGGTGTTGGCTTTGCTGTGTGGACTGTGCTGGAGGTGTTGCAAGGCTGGACTGGGCTGGCTACGGCTCATGCTGTTCACCTTCACCAACATGGCTGCCTTCGAACCAGGTGCCGGCTGCCATCTCTGAGAAGCATCTCTGATAAAGACAAAAACATGAGAAGAATTATTTTATCACCAGTCAAAGCAACAAAGTAAATGTAAAGTCTAAACATACAAAGGTCCACAGACAATACCCTAAAAGCGCAATCACCATATTCAGTCATACACAGGCATGAAGCCATTTGTTCTATTTACTCTGTTATCGAAAATTCAGGCATGACAAGGCTGGGAAAATCAGCAGCAATCCACAAATTCCTTTCCAAACATTTCGCTGACCTCCAAAGACTTTACTCCATTTTTAGTCTGGTAGTCATAGTGGCCTTGTCAAACCCATGAGACAATAACTCTAGTGTGTGTTATGTAAACCAAAGGACTAAAAATACAGAGTGGTTGAACACAGCAGTTCCTCCTAACATATGTGACTAAAGCTCTGGTTGATATACATAGAGTACTGTTATATATAACATATGATGGTTGTATGTGTGTGAAACAGTTACTGTCAGTCCATGTGAATCAGTGAATGAACATTTGGACAGTAAACCAGCAGGCCACATGAAAAGGGGTTGATCTGAGAGAAGTCGGGATTGCAGCAGTTTACAGCTGGGAAGATCTATGCCCAGGTCCAAAGGTTAATTCTTCTCCTTTTGGTTGGGCGGCTAGGCTAACTTCAAACCCAATGGCCCACTGCTAATCCCAGCAACGTAAAACAATCTGCCATCAATCTGGTCACGCTGCTGTGGTCTGCTGCCTTCCACTCTGCTGTCGCCTCATAATCTTCCCCTGCAATCAGGAGTTTTCATTCCTCAACTGATCAAAAACTTGCCCTCTTAAACCAATGAGTGTTGTCTAAAGCAGGCATTACTGCACATACACACATGGACACAGCTGGCAGCTGGCCTGAGTGAGACATGTGACGCAATACAGAATATACAAGTCCAATACACCTCCTCGCTGAATCAAAGGTCACACAGGTAAATAAGACTGAAGGCAGGAAAAGAAGACTTACCTTCCCTCCCTCCAACCTCTGCTTAACATTCAGTGGCTAATTAATTAGATCAAAGCTGATCACCTTCTCTCCTCGTAAATCCAAACACAAACAGATCAGTGTACGGCCAAAGCTGGTGTTCAAAGGCTTCCCTTCTCCAAGAGCACGACTCAGTTGAGAGTTGGGCTGTAACGGCAGGAAGAGGACGCAGAGGGAGGAGAGAAAGAGGCGGAGTGACCCCCCTCTCCTCCCCACATCTCTCTGGAACAATGCTGAAACAATTCCCCTGAGGTCCTCAAGCCAACAGCAAACTTCCTTTAGCCCTCTCTCTCTCTCTCTCTCTCAGGACCCTTTGCCACCCCCAGTCTATAGAGTGAGTCACACCACCTCAGTGGTTTGAATGTAAACAGGCTCTCATCTTCAAACGGTCCCACAGATTCAGCATCCAAGCAAGGCCTATAAACAGCTGGGTCTCAGCCACCTGGCACAGCACCAGGACAGCTTGCCGCAACCACTGTTGTTGGGAGTGCTCCGAGTCCCCCACCTCACCGAGACCAATCAAGACAGTTTACTGCCTAACTAACACGCAACACACACACACACACAGACACGTGTGAAGACAAGAAGCTGTGACATATGGGATTCACCTCAAACCACCACTGTTTAGTTGTTACAAGCAAGTGTGAGTGTCTGTGGTGGGGGTGGGGGGGTTTGATAGGTGACAGCTGTAAACGTGAGAAGCCACTGTTTGTACTCTTTGAAACAGTGTATGCTTTCTCACTCTGGTCTTGTCAAGCAAGAGGACGTGATACAAAAGCTACAAAATCATTCCCACCTCAGCAGCTGACACACAGCTGACCATTTAGCACCGGCCTGCCACAGCAGGAACAGCTCACGCATGAAACATCAAGGCTTTTCTTATAATTGGACGGTCAAGGAACACAGAAGACCTCACACACAAAACCACAATAATCAAATTCTTCTTCTGTTATCCACAAACAAATCAAACCTTGTTGCTCATACAAAAAAACTCACTAAGTCTGGGGTTCATGTTATAACTGACTGTTAAATACACAAACACTGTCCCCTATGTTCCTGGTGGCTGGGTGATACACTTTATGAGGACTGACCCTGAAATAGCAGTGACCACTACTTCCTGTCTGAGGAGGTCCTGCAGAGGGTTTGAGAGAGGGCTCCCCCATATGTCGCACAAACAGGAAATGTCTAATGTAATGTTCACAAGTTGCACCCAGGGCGGAAGTATGAGCTAAATCTTAATTATAGGGGGCTTACATGTAGCTTTATGAAAATGACTTTATACATGGGTAATTCTATATCCTTGGACAAAAGTAGCAGTAGATACATCTTCATGTCCAAAAAACACATCACTGTTCTATATTATTCCTGTCAAACACTCAATCATATAGTATGATGATTTTGGTAGCAGCATTTAACAGAGACCACTCTTCAGGGACTGAAACTGACTACATTCACAGGCCTGTGAGGAGCACCCTGCTAAGTTCAGCTCACAGTGCTGGGACAGAGGGATTTTGTCAGGCTTTGTCTCTGTTGTTTGCCAGCCATTGTCCCAGTCAGGCTCAGCAACGGTCTAGCATGTTCACTCCCTCCAGCACTGGCACATTATGTTAGATGTCAGCATGGGGCTTGGTGCGATGATCTTTCACCATCACATGGGGGCCCGTAGCCAAACTCCAACAGTAAGGCCATACAGTGTCTTCGATCTCCATCCAAAGCCTCTAATCCCATTACACAGCTAGAACAACTCACATGTCATTAAACCGCAGGTCAACCAAATAAAGTATGATTACAAACCTTAGACCAAAAGGGAGACAAGGACAGTACAATGGTGAGAAAATACAACAGGCCTGGAGCGGGGACACATTTGGCGGGGGATGGGAGGTGAAGGAGAACAGAGCTCAGAGAGACAAGAGAGGAGGGTGTGAGCATGTGTAAATGAGAAGGGGTGGGGATTAGTCGTGGGAGAGTGCAGCACGGGAATGAGCGGGAAAGCTGGCATTCCTCAGGGCCCATTCAGGGGCCTCTGCGGCAGTGTGGGGAGCCTCATACAATGGCGGCTGTGCCACTGTCACAGAGACGCCTCCCTTATGGACAGCAATGGAGCACAGGGAAGAAACTGAACCTTAAGAGAGTCATCTTCAACATTCAGATATAGGCAGGCAAACAGACAGGCTCTTACGTAACACTGAACAGGCCTAGACTTTTTTTCTAACCATAATGAAAGTTATTTAGAAAGGGTGTGTTGCCTGCTGGTAAGCTGTGTATCAGGTTTTTGTGTAATGTTAGCTGAAGGAGGGGATTATGCACAGCAATTTATCACAGAGGTCGAAAGAGGCATGATAATTATCACTGGGAGTGTGAGAACTGCCCCCACATTTTTCTAAATCTCTCACTGTTTGCAAAGAGAAAATCTCCATTTCAACTATTTCTCAAGTACACTATGATTACACACACGCAGCACATGTGCACAGACCTATGGCAAACCCACATTTACAAACCCCTTCGTTCCAAACCTGGAGCTAGCATGTGAGACATTTATTAAGACAGACAAATGTAAGATAAAACAAAGTTATAGGCCCTTTGGACAGCAATGGAATAATCTGATTGGCCTCTGGGGCAGCAAATCAACTTAACGGTCAGCAAATTTCAATTAGTCTCGGCAGCAGTGGTGTCTCACGCCAACAAACACAGTCCCAGATACTTCTGTCACTGTTCTGAATATTCCTGTGCCCAGGCTATCTCAATAACCAACTAAATTCACTGTGGGGACTCTGCTGTCAGCAGATGATCTGTTTCTTCTTTCTTTCCTGCCTGGAATAACGGCTGTTGGAAAAGCCATCAGCTGAGTCACTTTGGCGGATATGGATTTGGAAGTTCTTAAATCTACCCCCTGGGAATAGTGGGGTCTGAAAAACAGGGGTTATTATTAACATTGGCTGCACAGGAAGAGGAAATGAGGTCGTACAGGCCAAGCTTCTGCTATACAAACACCTCACAGCATAGACCAATGGGATCACTGCGATTTGCGTAGAGGAAGGAAACTGAAAAGACAAAGAGGAATCACTGAGGACAATGTCGTGTCCACTTCGTCATACGTTCAAAGCTTATTTTTCCTCTCACTTTTAAATAATCAGTCATAAAAATATCAAGCAGAAGTGATAAAATAACATTTCGGGCTTGGGGTAAAGCTGGTAGCCCCCCAAGTTCCTGTAAAACACCTCCAGAGAGCCAGTTGTCCTGCAACAGCTGAACTGACGCACCTCCCTCCTCTGAGCCAAGATGTCTACCAGCTGTGCATGTCTGTGGCTCCCACAGCCCGACCCTGTGAGGAGTGCTGGGATGGGCCAGAGGACAGCCACTACGATCATTCTGAAGGGCCAGGATAAGGCCAAACCCAACCAGATTCCAGAGAGACCCGCCTCTGGAATTTGAAAGTGTATCTTCAACTCCTTTTGTGAGGTCAGATCCCACTATAGCACACTGGGATGATATAATTAAAGCTGGATCATCTCTCTCTCTCTCACACTCACACACACACACACACACACACATCTCTGAGACTCAAGTCTCAGAGATGTGATCAGGAGTGCAAAAGAGCAGAAAACAACCAATAATGTCTCATTAAAAATGGATGGGAGTGAAAACCTTGAAAGCACCCTGAAAAATAATATCTCTTCACGCTGTGAGCCAGCTGAAGCGGTCACGTCTGAGGCCAGTTCACATATGGTGCCACTGGTTCTTCATGAAAACACTGGAGATATTCCACTGCACCACAACAGCAGAGAGAAGTCAACTGTAAAAGCAGTGTTTCAATGATATCTAAAATAAAACAAAAGAGGTTTTGGAGACACTGCTTCAGAGAGACACATAAAACTGTAGCTCTGTAATCTAGGTCTTGAGAGCGCCATGAACTTTGCAATTATGAGAAAGACAGAGTGAAATGTGGAACTGCACAGAGATAAAAACTAAATAAGGATACTGTCACTCCTAACCAGACCCAAAGCACTAAGGCACATATCAGCATCACAAGTTCAAAGTGCAACTTTTCCGCAAAGGGGAAGAAAAAAACTACTTTATTATTATAGGCAGACGTAGAAACACCATCTGGAAAGAGCTGAAAAAAAATGAGCTTACCACACCAGGAGTGTAGAGATAAAACAAGTCTTTCCAGCGTGCGTAAAAATGTTGTGGCTACGTCCTCAGAGTGGCGGGAGATGAAAAGCATGAGAGGTTTGTGCTGTCGCAGTAAACATGCAGACAATGTGTGACTCATTAAAAACTTAAAAACTTTATCTACCCCATAAGACGCCCCCTCGTTTCCTAAATAAAGCCACTGGTGATTTCTCCTACATGACTCACAGTAAGACAGTAACACAAGCATATAAGAGGGAGTCTGTTTTGCTTTGGCTCTTTTTTATACTTTTGCTTTCATGTGCACGGTTTATTTTAAAAAATTCCCCCAAACAGAAACTGAAATAGAAATTAAAATACAGTGTTTCCAGTTCAGTTTTTCAGTTGCTTGTGTAGTCAGACACTTGTCACTTCTGCAGGGAGGTTTCGCCCTTTACCTTCGCTAGAGTACATCAAAATAAATCAAAAGCCAGCATCCCTTTGACTAAGCTTGTTGCACTCTCGTATAAAGCCATCTTAGTTATCTTGTTTCCTCTTTATTGTGAAGAAGCCTCTGTATAAGAGAACAGCAGTAAACGCTGTAACGACAGGGACAGAGCTGAGTTCACCTACACCCTGATATACCAGAGTCTGTGTAAGCTTTCTGAATTTTTTTAGAGGAATCCAAAGCCAGCCAACAATCAGGAAAGGCGAGTTTTGAGTGTCTAATGTCAGCGTGACTGCCTTAGATTGAATGCTGGTGCACCGCTATATCATTACAGGGCTAAATGAGAGGGCACATATAAGTCATTTGGTGTTCTTCTCCTTTCAGCATACCTAAACTTCCTGTTTAGAGAAAGCTCCTGGTTGACCCTGGGGGACAACTGGCTTTAAGTGAGGACCTTTGTTCCTTTTAGTGGTCCATTACACACCCCAAGCCGGCCCACAAGACAAAAGAGTAATGTGACCCCAATGTGAACCACCTTGGGTCACTTCTGGGTTGTGTTACTCCATGCTGTCATGCGTCCTCAGCAGACTTTTAACATCCACTCAACCTCAGCAGGTTCCTGTAACTTAAAAGTTCTGTGGAAAACAGCCCACACACAGTGAAGACAGGCATACACACAGATCACACACTATCTATGGTGAAATCCTGTCCAGCTGTTACCTGGTTGATGACAACACCAGACAGACACACTCATGCACTGAAAGTTGGATGAAATTCAATACAGATGTTGTAAGCTAGTTGATCCTTGAGTTGAACACCTTGAGTTCCTTTATTATAGAAAGAGATCAGTTTGCCTCAGTTTCCTGTGCTCATAACCACATGTGACTGACATGTTTACCCCTGGAGAGCACGGTACTTCCCTGATGAGCACCGCAGGCTCAAAGTACCCAGAAATTCCCAGGACATGTGATAAGACTTAGCCAATGAGTAACAGATTTGGCAATCAAGTCGACATACAAGTGCCTACACCTCCTGTAATCATGTTCGTAGACAAGTACAGATACACGCTTTAAAAAGAGAGGGAGAGACACATGGAGAAAGGAAGCTGCATCAACCAGCCAGTGCTTAGAATAACACAAAGGGTGTGTTGTGTGAAAACTTTGGAAACATTTCTATCTGTTATGAACAGATATATTAATAGCCCAACACAAAAGGAAGCACAGGGATTGTCCCATCTCCACAAAGAACGACATAAGGTCATAAGTTAACATTTCATCTCTGCTGACATTTCATAGAGGAAAAAAAGAACATGTGAAGACATGTTTAAAATAGCTGAGACATTCAAACCCTGAGGAACTTGAAACAATGAAATAGCCCATTACTCAAAGGACCTAAAAAAAAGAAGTTATGGCCAGAAGCTGCATGATCCAAAAAAAAAAAAAAACCCAGGAAGACAACTATATTGTCATGAAAGTGCTCAACACTCCTCTTTTCTGGGTGGGACTGAACAGTTAACCGACCTCAAACCACTATGACCACTCCAGCTCTTCATTTAAACTTTCTCCCTTGCTCTCCCCCCATTGATCCATGTCATTATCAGTGACATGGATCAGAGACATGCCTGACTGAAGGCAGGCATGTCTCTGAGTTTGTTTTCAACCATTTTGAGCTGTCACATTCAACCCTCTCTGTTCATTTTCTGCTGGTTTCTGATTACCTGCAGAGAGATGGTGGCAAGTGAGCATGTTAAGAGCCATATGGCTAAGAAGGGTATCAAGCCTCAGGGGGGCTAAAGACTCCTCAGCCTTCCTCTGAGGAACACAGCTGGCCATTGTTTTGAGGAAACACAGCAAAGGTTCTGTGAAAAGTTGAGTCACTGGGGCAGAGTGGGTCCCTGAGATTTAACACTCCTTTCACACATCAGCAGCAACATCATGCAACAGGGCTCCACTAGTGGCGTCAGCAAGCATGGCTGACCAGTTAGTTCCCCCTCCACCATTGCGTAATCCCAAAGGAATGGGGGGGTCAGAGGAGAGACCACCTAATGGCCAAGATGAGGTGCAAGAGGAACCAGGAGAAACCGGAGAGCCAGAGTCGCCATGGAAGAGCCTCCAAAAACCAGCAGGGTTCATCTTGTTTATAGGCAGTTGGAATGTAAAGGTTCTGCTTGTTATTAACCACACACAACACTCTCTCACATGCCTCTCATGCATGCACATTTAAGCTCTCACCCATAACAGGCATTACAGTCTTTGATGGCCTGAGGCCTAGATTTGTTTTAGGAAAATGAAATGAGCATTGGAGCAGAGCAGGGTGGTGGTAAGCACACAGAAGGACACTAAGACGGCCTCAGTGGCTCTGTGCCAGGGGAAACAGAAGTGGCATGTCTGGAATCTGGCTTGGAGGGAAGAGACGGTGGTTGGACGAGGCCACAACGCCAGGCACATGATGGGGTCTCTGAATGAGTTACTGTTAGGGGCCGTTCTGCACCAGTAACCGTAGCGTGTGGAACAGGGGGTGGGGGGCGGCATGTCGTGCTCTGTAATATAACTGACCACTCTACCCATTTGGTAGCGATTTGCTGAAATGCTAAGCACGGTTCACAGGCAACAGTATGGAAACATGGGACATATGGAATGTTCAGATAAGTGAGAATGAAAATAAAAAAGCAGTTTGAGTTCAGCACGAGTGGTCAAAAGTCAAAATAATCCTGCGAGTTCTCATAGCAGAGGCATTTGAAAGTCATTACGGCTCACTATACCACATGCTTCTTTGACTATCACATTTCCCCACTTTTCTCCTGATAATTTGATCCACTAATGATTAAGCACAATTCTCTTTCCAGACTTACGCTAGAGGCTACTGAAGGCTTGGTCAGGCTTACCTCTGTGGGTCTTTGCTGCCATCTGCGCTGTGTTCGTTGCTACTTCCATCACCCTGCGATCTGCTATCCACTGCTGGGTCCATCTCAGGGTTGCCAGTCTCCTCATTGGTCTCCAAGGCTCTGGGGATCGGGCTGTCTCCGTCCTGCTCGGGCAGGGGGGTGCAGCGCCCTTGGCTCCCTATGCTGCTGATACTCCCCGTGGTCCCATGGTGGTGCCTGTCCACGCCTCCTCCAGTCTGCTTGGCCTCACTGCATCGTTTCATGGCCTGAAGTTGGGAGAGGGGCACTATATCAGCTCCCTGGGGTCGATGCCAGACTGTGCGGCGGCCAGTGGAGTTGTAGTAGTAGAAGCGGCCACTGTGGTGGTCGAACAGCTCCCACCACTGGTTACCGTCTGCTTGGCGGACAGGAACGCCTGGAGGGGGATCCCAGCCGCACTCACCAGTGGTCAAGTTCACATACATACGCTCACGGGAGCGTGGCTCCAGGATCTCCACCCAATCAGAGCTGAATGAGAAGAAAGAAGACAAAGGATAAAGTGCTGTTTACAGATGAAAATAGATTATTCACCAGCAGGATGCAATGATGCACTAGAGGACACAGTCACGCCTGATTACTAATCAACTTGACAAGAAGTAAACAGCTCACACTGCTTGACGGACTGAAAGGCTCAAAAATGCCCACTTGTCCATATGGAGAGAGTGTCAGTGTTTGTGTCCCCTACATGTATCCATCTGCGTGTGTGTGTGTTAGAAGTGATGTCATCTCTTTGGTACGCAATGGAGCGGCAGGAGCGATGCCGTGTATGTGTGTGTTTCCTGAATAAGAAGACAGGTGGACGCAGTCAGGGAGACACCAGGCATGGAGTCAGCAGGGCCCAAAGAGAGCCATACGCTCTGAGTGGTACTAAGGCAAAAACCACAGAGCTTAACTACAATCACAGGGTGGCAGCAGCCAGCTCAGCACAATACACATAGACAATAAAAAAAAGAGGCAGTGGAGAGGGGAGGTGCAAAAAAAAGAGACAGAGAAAAAGAAAACCCAATTGACAACTCAGCAGAAAAGTGCAAAGGCAAAAGGGCACAGATAAGAGCGACAACCAATGAAACACAATTACACCATGAACTGATTTTCAGAGAAATTATAGGACAGTCTATCTGTGTCAAACAAACCCCATATACAGTATGTGCAGTAGCTAACTATATAAAATCAGGGTCAATAAATGCATCTGGCAAATAAGCAAGGACTGCAGTGTGCTTGTATATCTAGGTTACGCTACCCTTTAGTGGGCTCCATTATGTCTTCTTTGATGTAGTTCCCTAACGCAGGCCTGAACTGTCACAGCAAATCCATGTGGGAGCACTGAAAACAGCCAGCTAGAGCCCTTTCCCCAGACTCAGCATCACAGTCTATATATCAGAGCCAGAAGAAGGACTCCACAATGCTCCTTTCTCCTCTCTTGTAATGACCACTTGAGGGTCCTGGCAAGGCTAGGTCCTTTCTCTTCCTTAGTATCCCACCCAACTCTAGCCTAGCATCTTTGAGAGAAAAGTGCCAGTGGGGAGGAATTAGTGTCACAAGAATCTGCCATAGGCTTGGATCCTTTCCCAGCTTTCTCAGGACAGAAAAGCTTTTCTTCTCCCTGTCATGGCTGTTTGTGGTACGAGCCTGCAGCCTAGGCTACCTGTGAAGATCAGAAGGGACACGAAGCTTAGTGTGGATAAGAGTGCCTACAGTGTTCAACAAATACCCACGCTCGTTTCTCATGTGACATCCAAAACAACCCTGTGTGCACCCCCGGCCTCAGAAATAGACACAGTGGAGTGTGGTGCCTGTCAGGTCTGGCAGGGTTACAACGTCAGTCTGTTGGCTACAACTCACTGGGAACAACAGCTGCTCTCCGTATTCACTGCAAAGCCATGGATAAATTTGGCATACCTGTTCATCAAGTGTATAGTATCAATCGACATCTCTTTTATGTGCTGCCAGCACCAGCCCCAGTCTCCCCATAGGTTAATTTAACAGCCAGGTAAACATAGAAAACACATCGAGAGGATATAGGAACTTTCCACATACTGTCTACCCATGTGTCCCACCACTCTATGCTGGGAAACCATCTGGTCCAGAACCTCACACCAGGCAAGCAGCTCTGACCTTAGTGGACTCAACATGTAAGGGTGATTTTACCCTGTGTTTTTAGCCCATCTAGGATGGCAAGAAGATGAGAGGGGAAATTTGGAGGAAAAAAAGTTTTAAAAAATGTTAGTGTGAATGTTGGTTTGTGCTGCAGGGCTTGGATTCAGTGTAGCAGAGAAGTGTTTACAGTCTGACTACTCACAAAGAGAAAGATCCCACAATGAGGCCCAACTATTAGAAGATGACTTTCAGACTTGATTAGATCCACAACACTTAATGGGAGGGAAGCCTTGCACATAATGGGGCATTCAAAGCAGAGGCCAAATAGTCAATACCACCCCACACATGCCACAGACTTCATTCTTTTACTGATCCTGGCCTCCAGAAGAGGCTTTCCCACACTGAGAAACTGATCTCTCCACGCTGCCTTCCTTGTTGTTGAGTTCTGTTTGTCATCACCCTCTGTAAATGCAGTGTTTGTATCTGATTCCAAATAAACCAATCCTTGAAGAACATGGAGTGAAAGAAAGCTCAGGCTGTGACACTGAGAAAACCAGCACAGCCTTCAACCGCAGTGCACGGTGTCCTGCACACCCCAACAGGAAACCAGGGTTTGAGGGTCAGCTGTGGAGGCCACGGCTGACGAGCTTAGCAGCACGGGGTGTGATGGTTGCATAAGGACTGTTCCCTCTGGGTAAATATACAGCAGTTAGAGCTGAGAGCGAGCCTGCTGGGCTCTGTTGACACAACCAGATAAGCAGGAAGACGGGCCGGTGTTCAGGGTCTGAAATTCCTGGAACATCACTTTTGGGAGCACTCAAACGACATGTGAAAGATGTCCATTACATGGGTTGTCAAGGACAAAGGAATCTACCAGAACTGCAGGATCTACCAGGACACTTTTTCTCGACATCTGTCATAAAAACTTATCTGTTGATTCCCACCATAATTACATTGACTTGACTATCAAAATGAGATAAAAGTGATTTGATTGCCTGAAGCAGACCAACTAAAATTGTTATGAGCAGCCTAATTGCTATACATTTCTGGAGAAAAGTTCCAGTCTGTAATATCACATGAACGACCCTCAGCTTGCTCAGCTTTAGGTGATTCCTCGACTCGAGCAGACACAAAAATATAGTGCAGCTCTCCAAACAATCGTAGCAGTCTGCCTCACGCTGCAAATGCTCATAAATGGTTTGGAATGCAGTCTGCACCAGCTCAGCCATGTTCAACTCCAACAGAAATGTTTTATATTGATCTAAAATTAACTTAACACACACAAGGTCCTATGACTGAAGGGCACAGCACCTGATTTACCTCTAGGGAAACTCAGTCTAACTGAGGCCAATTACTATGCCAGAGACCCATGTTAGACGTTTGTGTGGTCCTTCACTGCCTTCAATAAACACATGAACATAGACAGTTCGGGAGTAATTGGATTTTACAGATTCCACCGGAAATATTTTTACCTTTTGTGGAAGCTATATTTTCCAGAGATAAGGATTTCTTTTCATTTTTCATCTAATCTACAATGTTCATTTGCACTCTTGTGAACAAAACAGGGGTTGTCATTCACCTGGTGGTACCAGACAGTTCTGTGTAAAAAACAAACTGTGAAATCTTTTGAAACTACAGCGTGCAATCCAATGTCCTCTATACTCTTGCGTGTATTAACACACTCTTTGCTCTCCCATGACACACAGGGTCTTTGTTTATCATTTGGGTCAAGGAGACGCTTGAGCCGCCTATGGTTATTCCACTGGACCTAAAAATAAAGCTTGTCAAACTGCTCTGTTCTGTGCAAACAGAACCCACCACTGAGATGAAGAGGCGAAAGCTGACATATGCGCACACATGAACACAGACACGTGCGCACAAGCACACCTTAAGCATCTTGTTACTCCCAGTCCCAATGTGCCGGGGTCTCCTTCTGAAGGAGAAATTCTTCATCTGTCATCCACAATTTAGAGTCAGCTCCAAAAATAACTAGAACTGAGAGCAGTTTCCCAGAGTGAGGGAGACAACAGAATATAGCTCATGGAATCTGCCCCATTGTTCGAAGTCAGCGCCAAAGTGTAACTGGCGCTTTTCCCAGCAACGGTAAACACAGAGGACTGGACAATACATTCACTAGAAATAGGCCAACATGCAGCCTTGTGTCATTGTCCAGCTTTGGATTTCACGCAAATTCAAATACCAACGTGGCGGGTGATTTCATCACAAAGATAAGCCACACGGAGGGGAACAAAGAGATTGTGTTCTCTGTGGTATAGAGTTTTGACTAAACTATAGCTGCAGTGTTTCATCAGATAATCTAGTAACGGCTGAAATGCAGCTTTATGCTTCGGTCCCATTGTGGCATTTCTGATAGACTGATTCAAAGCCTTCAGAAACTGAGCCAAATGGACTGTATTACTGCATTCATTTGTCCATAAATTTGTTAGGGTGAGATGAAGTGACACAACCAGCGAGCCAGTTAAACTCCCATTTACTATTTAGTACTCTTGTAAGGTAACCTCTAACCTTTTCCAACAACAGACTATTCTGAGCTGTTGCCTGTGACTGTCCCTTGTGGACCAAGGCAGGCGGAGTTCTCACACAGGGCCTGCCATTCATGTAGGAAACCTTAGCTCTCTGTTCACCAGCCACAGCAACAAGTGCCAAGGTCCACCCTGGCCGGTATATTTACAGAACTGCTATTTCCTATTTACAGACATAAGACAGTCTTTCTCCTCAGATACTGGATTTAAAATAAGTCATCACTCAAGAAGAGACGAAGGAATTTAAACTCACCTTGTAGCACAGGTAAAAAAAATATATTAAAAATGTCGCAATAAAGGGAAACCAGTGGTAATTTGCTCTCACAGAGACAAGTAGAGACCTGAACCTCAATATAAGGAGTGATCTGCCAAAAGCAGACTTCTGTTTGATTATGTCTAAACCATGTACAAAGTCTATTCAGCATGGCTGCTAGGCAACCTGCTTATCTAAATATTGTAAAACAAGAGCAGGGACACGGAGCGACTACTGAGTGCTTGGCAGCGGTTCCAGGTAGCTGTGACTAATGAAGAGCGTAACTGTAAACCTGGTATGTTGAGTGGTGCGGCCACTGTCCCCTTAACTGGAGTGAAAAGGGCAGTGGCTAGTGTGTGTAACCCCGTCAGCAGCACTGCAGGGACTGAACTGAAGCAAACTGTTTACTTTGGATTTACTTTCCACCTTAAAATTTAAACTACAATAATAGTTTTCTGAATGTAATTTTCTTTCATTGAACATGGTTGATTTAAAGGGGCAACATGTAAGTATTTTGGTTTTAACATTCAAAAATCAACTAAGATTATCAACAGAATGTAAAGAAATAACATTATGTCAAAGACGTCCATGTATTGTGTTAGAGTGCTAACCAGCTAGCCCCAGCCCATCCCATCTCATAGTACCTGTTCATACCTCAAGAGGCCATGGTGAGTCCCTGCAGCGTCCAGTCTGCCCTCAGTCCAACAAGAGAGGATGAAGAAGTACTTCATGTGAGTAGACTATAACCTGTGTTGCATCCGTCAGCAGTCTAACTGATGACAACTATTAAAGAAAACAAACTTCAAGAAAACTCGACTATCTGAAGAAAACAGCCTACCAGTTACATAGTCAGATTTGCAAGGTAAACCTGTGTGGAAAACATTCCCCGAATTCAAGCAGGTTTGGCAACATTGTTCAAGTTAATGTTAGCTCAACGTGAGGGTGAGGGTTGAAACTTAGTTGTGTCCCAGAACACGTATGCAGCACATACGTCACATGCATATCCCAAATAACGGGTACACAGAGAGGGCAGGTAAGAACCTTTTTTTGACAGTTCATTGGCCCACCAATCCAGCAGCCCAGAGGGGTTTGTCTCATATGCCTGTTGGCCAGTCTGACTATGGCACAAGGCGGTGGAGACCCCAACTTTCTGGGAATATATAGGAACTTGTCTGGAGTATGAATTCAACAGCTGCCCAGTTCTTACACGTTGCTGCTATAAGGGTGTATATACAGATCTGGTAGCTACAATAGGGTCTTGACATAGCTAACATTCACCCACAGAAAGTCTAAATAACACACTGCGGCTACGAGCACATAACAAAACTTAATGGATCAGTTTGGCCTACATTTTTCCATTACCAGTTCTTCCTAGACTTGATAGTAAAGATATGAATCAGGTTTGAGAGAGGCTCTTGTCCTTATCAGAAGCATGATCCAGCCTTTCCAAAGGAACATGTTTGTTTCCTGGAAGCGTCCACTGAACTAAATGTTTCTGCTGGAAGCAGGTGTATAAGAGTCGTCTCTGTGCAGGATGTGTGTGCAGGCACCAGCACAATCAGAGGGAGTGGGGACAGTGCACATGTTTCAGATGACAGAAAAAAACCAGCACCTGTCACATACACATTCTTTGGCTCTTTTGTTTAACACCTCCCATTCCTGCTGCGTTACCAGGGTTAGAGGTCAGTCAAACTCATGGCAGTATTGGTATGTGTGTATGAGTGTGTGTGTGTGTGTTGCATTGAATTTAACAACAAACAAACCAGCACAAAGACTGCTGAGTCTGTTATAGAGTAATGGACTTCTAAGAGGCGACTTGGCATTCAACCGCACAGAAACTCTCATAAAGTTAATGCTAGGGGTTAGAATGTGTATACTTATCTTGTTTTCTAACTTGATGTGCTTTGTGTACCAGACCCACAGGGCAGCACAATACCGGCCTTGTTTACTCTTTTGCCCCTTGTTAGAATTTTGTACAGGTTTATTTATTCTGTTTCCTCTGTAACACCACAGACAGTGGGAAAAATCGATAGACAAGAATTTGGGAAGATCGATGAGACCTACAAAAAGACCATTCGAACATCTGCCCAACAGACGGGACTTTCAAAAGCCCATTTACTTTTGCAATTTTCCTTTTCAGATAAATCTGAAAATACATAGGTTTTTTGGCCTTTCATCAACACAGAGCCATTATCTACTACAAACAACTGAGCTTTCAATTTGTTGTTGAACAATCCTGAAATGAAATTGAATTGAATGAAATGAATTGTGGGCTGGTAAAACTGGACCTTTTGGAAAACACTAACATGTGATTGTTGCATTTATCACGTATTATTAAATAATAAATATATATATTTTTTTACAGTGGCAATATTCTGACAATAGAATCAATGACAACCCTGAGCTTGTGTGGCTGGATATGTAGAAACAAAATAAGTTTTGATGGAGAGAGTTGTAGCGGACAGAAATCAGATTTTTGAATTTTAATGTGAATAGAAAAACACTAAATCAAAGCTCAAAATGAATCACATTAAAGACAACATGGTTTCAAACGGGTTCATACCCTTTCTCTTTACTGCATGGAGGAAACCCCACACACAAACCCCCCCCAACACCCCGCCCCCCCAACCAAACCACCCCCCCCCCCCCCCACCCCCCCCCCCCCCCCCCCCCCCCCCCCCCAACCCCCACCCCCCCCTCCCCCCCCCCCCCCCCCCCCCACACCCCCTTGCACCCCCCCCC
>JBBMJY010000018.1:6331764-6347265 GCA_037833715.1 Toxotes lorentzi
TGTAAGGTCTTATATAGACAGGTGTGTGGCCTTCCTAATCAAGTCCAATCAGTATAATCAAACACAGCTGGACTCCAATAAAGGTGTAGAACCATCTCGAGGATGATCAGAGGAAATGGACAGCACCCGAGTTAAATATATGAGGGTCACAGCAAAGGGTCTGAATACTTATGACTGTGTGATATTTCAGTTTTTCTTTTTTAATAAATCTGCAAAAATATGGGGTGCTGTGTGTACATTAATGAGGAAAAAAACTTAAATGATTTTAGTAAATGGCTGCAATATAACAAAGAGTGAAAAATTTAAGGGGGTCTGAATACTTTCCATACCCACTGTATGTGTGTGTGGGCGCCCCTAAATAGTTATCCATGCACTAAACATACATCATTCATGCGTCTCTTTGATCACGGCTGACAAAATGGTACAAATTAGCAGAGCTCATTATGATGGTAACACTAATGTGAACAACACATGAGCCAAATAAACTGGAGTGAAACCATGGCTGTGGAGAGGGAGAGGGTGGAGAGGGCTCAGTTGCCAACAGCTTACTGCAGGCAGAGGAAGATGAGATCGAGCTGAGATTATAGAATTTGTGTCATTCTGGGTCAAATGAAAGGGAGCATGAATGCGAGGATGAGTCATATGCAAGCAAATAGCTGTGAATGTGAAAATGTAAAAATTTACCGTTTTGCTTGTCAGCTTTGTCCCACATAAAACAAGTCTGTTTACATCACATAGGCAAAGGCAGTCCTCAAACTGTTCCCTCTTATTTGTGCAGGCAAGTTTGTTATCATAAAACATCCAAAAAACAATTTGAGGACTCATGGCTTAGTTAATAATATCAAGGTTATGTTTGCTTTAGCACTTTGAGGCTAAGTAACTTCCTTACATGTGCTGTGATGCGTTGGGGAAAGCAGAGCTGTACTGTGGGGCGGAGTCCTCTGGTCCATGCGGGGCAACGTGGCTCAGGACCATCATGACAGGACGGTGAGGGTACATCCTCTTGGACATACGGAAGTAGCTGATGCTGTCGTTGGTAATGATGTCTGTCAGGTAGTCCTGTGGAGCGGGCAGACATTGTCCATCAGGCAGTCAGTGAGTGACAGAGGAGGTCTTACTGTGCCGGGTCAGTGCCTCATTACTGACTTGGTGTGACTCAAAAAATAATCCCAAGATCGACTCACTAGCTTAATGACCCACAATGGATTTGATCATACTGTTCATGCCTTTAAACCCAGATTTTCATCTTAATCCCCTTAAACTGCCTTTATCATTATTATTATTATTATTATTTGTGTCATGTGTGCCCCTCCAAGTGACTCTTTGGACTCTTATTATTTCCTCTTTTACTTTGAAATTAGTTACCTTATATGTCCGTTGTTGTTTTACTAACTCCCCTGGAGTGTTTCCCACTTCTGTGACTGTCTGCCCCGCCCTGATGTGTTTCACCCTATTACCCCTTTCTCCTCTGTGTATAAAGTCTCTGTGTTCCATTCATTCCTTGTCAGTTCGTCCTATTTTTTTTTGTTTGTTTCTGGTTGTGTTCCCTAGTGTTCCTCGGGTTTTCCTCATGTTCCTTCTACCAGCATGTCTTTTTTCCTACCTGTGTTCCTGCCAGTTAACATTTTCATCTCGTCTGCTTGTAAGCCAGCTGTTATTATTAAAGTGTCTTCACTGCATCTACCTGCTTTTGAGTGTCTCTGCATCTGGGTCCTCTCTGCCTGTGCTGTTACAATTTCTGTATTGTGTGTCAGGTTGCTTATACGAAGTACTGAGCTGCGTTTTCATTCCATCAAAGTGAAATATTCCAAACATCTTGTACATCACATTAAGCCAATTTACCTGAAGTTATGAGTGTATGCTTTTTAAGTTCCAGACTATTTAGCAATTATAACACATGGTTTGTGTTAAAAGTGAAGTTAACTAAAAATATTTTGTTTGACTTTTACTGTTATGCAGATGATCATCTCACCTCTCGGGGAGAGAGGAGTGTATTAATACCTTTGAGTAGTTGCTGCTGTGTTTCTCTCGTACTCCGTTCCTGCAGAGGGTGTAGTTGTAGAACCGTGAGTTCTTCACCAATGCTACCCATTCCTTCCAGCCGGGAGGCACATAGGAGCCATTGTACTCATTCAGATACTTTCCAAAAAAGGCTGAGTGAGGAACAGGTGTGCAGCATGTTAATGTCGTCCTCCAACCCCAATGAATCTGTGAAACTCTCAACCTAAACTATGTGTGTGAAGCTACTTGTTCACCTGTCCTGTAGCCAGAGTTGTTGAGGTGCACAGCGAAGGTGTGCGGCTCATGGTGGGCCTGCCACGATGGCGAGGAGCAGTTCTCGTTGTTGGTGTAGGTGTGGTGGTTGTGGACGTACTTCCCTGTCAGGATGGAGGAGCGGGATGGGCAGCACATGGGTGTGGTGGAGAAAGCGTTGGAGAAATGCATGCCGCCCTTCTCCATGATGTGCCGAGTTTTGTTCATGGCCTGCATTGAGCCTGGGAGAGAAAAGTGTGAGAGAGAGAGAGCGGTGGGGGGGTTGTATGAAACGATAGGAGGGTGAGAGGAGATGCAAAGGCCATGGATTGAAATGAAAGGGACGCAGTAACAAAGTTGGATAGAAAAAAAGGGAGATTGAGGAAAACAGAGAGGATAAAGAGTGAAAAATATAAAGATTGGGCATAAGGGGGTAAGAGCAAAAAACATTATGGACATGGTGAGAGAAATGGAAGGGGGGGGGGGGGGTAAATGAGGGGATAAATCTTTTTGGTAAAGTGTAGCCCATTTGGATTCCTGTGTACTAAAAGCTTTTCAGGCTGATGGTGATTGTTTGGGGAAACAGATGCTTGACCATAAATTCCTGCTTTTCAATGGGAGTCTTCTCACTAGCAATCACAGGAGGACAAAGGATGTCACTGAGGCCATTATGCAGCCACTCCAGTCCAATACGCCGCTAAAGGAGTTAAGCGGGTAGGGAGATGGCCAGGGTTTGGCACCCAGACAATGGAAGCCATAGGCTGCCCTCATTTCATGCCAGCAATGGAGGGATTGGCAAGAGGAGCACATGACTCTGAGTGGGTCAGTTGTTATGGTGCCAAGAGGCAGCATTAGGCTGACTTTCCCTTGCTGATGCCGTTGGATACACATGGAGAGAATATCCATACCCAAGGGACATGGACAGAAAGCAAACAGAGACAAACAGATGCACACTCACAGTGAAAACACACACAGGGAAGGATTAATGGAGGAAAAAATCTTACCCAATTCTATGTCCTGATCATCAGTGAGGATCAGGATGATGTTGGGTCGGATGTTGCGGATGTAGCGATCCCTCTGCAGGCGGGACCTGAGGCGGTATCCAGACAGGTAGCCTGAGCCCTGGGCCACAGGAAGCACTCCCACCAGGACAAGAAGGAGCAGAAGAAGAGGGAGAGAGGCGGAGAGCACCCGCCCTGCCATCACGCCACCCTGCAGTCACCTCCTCACTTCTTCGTGTCTCACAAAGGAGTCTGCAGCTCCCTCACTCAACCTCAGAGACGAGACACAGAGCGAGACTGATAAAAATAAAATACACACGCAAGGACACACACAAAACACGGTAAAAAATAGCAGATGCAAGCCTTGCACAGCCATTACAGGGTACTCTTCCGTACAAATGCACCCGTTTGGGCTGAGCTCAGCTCGTTAATCAATCATTAATGATGCATTAGAGTGGTGTCATTGGCTGGGTGTAATGATCTCTGGTGATGAGCACATGGCTGCCAGGCTGGGGCTAATGGGCCTGGGCCCAGGGCCAGCTCAGGCCTCACCTCCCCCCTGAGAGGGTTAGGATGGATATGAGGGATGAGGGGAGGTGGGGTGGGAGGAGGTGTAGGGAGCAGAGGTGAAGGAGAAAGACAGAAGAAGAGAGGATGAGAGGAGGAAAATGAAGACAGGGGTCAGTGAGCAGAGTAACAATGTGAAAAGAGAAAAGGACTCCTCTCTTAAAGAATGAGATAATACTGACTTCACGTGATGCCAAATTGACACAATGTGGAACAGAAAAATACTAAAGTACCTGAGAAAAAGCAGGGAAAATAATTTGGGCAATATCACCAAGCAAATTGCCTCTGGATGTGCAGAAAATTACAAATTCTGCTCTGCTTCTGAACCTTTAACATAACAATTAGAGTCAAGTTCGTGTTAAACAGAGCTTTTTCTTAATTAATCTCTACATGCAGTCCACCAAAATTACTCTACAATCCTGTTAGCTCTCTAATAACTGTTCCTCGTTAACAGTTCCTCCTCTGAGTTTACCATGGCAACTGTTGGTTATGCTCCTCTGCAAACACGCAGATGTAGATGTACTGAGATTAAATCTCAATACTGAAGCAAGAACTGGTCTAATAAGTTTGTTGCATTGCAGAGACTGGATGGACAATGACAAACATTAGATAGAACATATGCATTTAAAAACTAACTTTTAAATAAAATCTGGCTTTATTAAACAGAACTATTTTATGTCTGACCTCACAAATGAGCGATCCTCAGACAGAGGTCTTATATCTGTTTCCAAGGCGCGGTTGAAAACTGGAGATGACAGAGCGTTTGCAGTCAGAGCCCCGAAGCTATGGAAAGAGCTGCCTTAGGAAATCAGTTCAGCAGAATCAGTGACCTCTTTTAAATCTCTTCTTGAAACTTACTTTTATCGGAGAGCTTTGCCTGACTTTTCTTGATTTTTATCGACTGCCCTTTTGCTGGTGATGCTGTAACTGGGTTTATTTGTTTTATTTGCTTATTACTCTGTCAGAATTTGTAACATGGGTTTAGAAAAGGGCTCTATTAATTAAGATTATTATTTATTATTGTTTTATTCCACGTTCCATTCATTGAGCTGTTAGATGTTCATTTATTAAAGGAGAAGTACTGAATGTTTGTGCATATTTTATCATGATGCATGATCAGAGCAGCCACACGCCCCATTGACCATAATCATAAACACAGTTTACGAGCAGCACTGAACACCCCGCCACCACTGAGCTGCTCCACTAGGCAGGTGTGTGTGTGTGTGTGTGTGTGTGTGTGTTTGTGAGTCCACAAGGACTATGAGGCCAGAGCAATCCTTGTTCTGAAAATGAAGACAATAACAACAACACAACGACAACCTCTCTCCGCTGGGACTGCAGCTCTTCCAACAACCTGACTGGAAAATAGTTCAGCACGGGGGATGAGCAGACACAAAGTGAACACAAATGCAACAGTGCCTGGATGCACATGAACACAACTGATGCTCTCATCAAAGACAGGATGAGGTCATCGAGAGCAAAAATCTAAAAATGCATTAAACATTTAAGGGAAGAGATGATTATAAGAAGAGCTTTACTCACGCAGAGTCACAACAGATGAAGTAAGTGTGAAGTGAATATAGGAGAGCTTCTCTCTAAACTCCCAGAGCTCCCTGTTCCTCTCTGGTCTGCACTGATTGTGCTCATTAAACTCTTTCCTATCGCGCAAACATCCACACATGTCCTCCATCCTCCTCCATGTTCTTGCTTTGCTTTGCACGAACGGCACAAACCTACACACCACCACGAGCATATGAATACGTATGTACATACACACAAATAAAATGTACAACAGCAGCTGTGTTTGCTCTGGTTTCCTACTCCCTGGGCATGTGGTTCTTCCCTGGAGGAACACATGAGCTCTGACCCAGGGAGCTATGCGTTGTGAAACTGTCCTTGCTCCTTCCCTGTGCTCTCTCCCTGTCTGCATCCCTCTTTCATATCTGGCATGGGATGAAAACAAGTCACCAGCAACAAGGAAATCCACAAAAAAAGAAAGACACACATTTCACCAGCTTTGTCTGTATTCAACTGTGATTATTCTGCCACCAAAATGGATTCTAGGACATCTACAGTGAATAAAGAATAGATTCATCGTGTTCAGATTAAGCTAGTCCTCTGCCATTGGCCCCTCTTATAGAGTGCTTTGTGTTGTGGAAGGTACAGTACTCGTCTTTGACAGTTGTTTATCTGTTCAAAAAGCTGGTGTGGACAAAACCCATTAAGGAAGAGAACCAAATATAGTTCTGATTCACACGAAAACATCCAGCTCAAATTTACACGCTAAACTATCAATAGCCAAGTAGATAAACACTGTTACTGAAATGCTATGGTGGTGGATATTTCCGGACATTTCTCCCATGAGGCGTTCCTCCTTTCCCCAGATACTGAGGACTAATTGGATTTTCAGTCTTTTATCAGCTCTAACTGACAACTACAGTCCTTTCTTTCCAGTTTGCTCTCTCCCTCTCTCTTTCATCTTGCCGTATTGTTTACCTCTCTAGGTGGCAGGAGCTACATGAAACCACAAAGAAAAAAGCGGAGGAAACCATAACGTCAGACAAAAAGACGTAACAGATAGACAGAAACTGTTACACCTTGAAGATGTGTGCAAAAACAGAAGTGTTACCGTTAGGAAACACCCGCGCTTAGCCAAGCTGTCCTCAGTCTCCAATACCATGACCAGGGTGATGGTTTGTACACATTCATAATGCAAAGCAAGCCATGTTGTTTCTGTAAACTGGGATGATTTAGAGCTCGTTTTCCTGACAGAGCCCACATCAGCTTTTTCCACATCAGCTTTTTCCACTAAGTGAACTGCGAAACGACAGTGCTGATTCAGCCGGATAAGACAGAATGAAAGAGGGATTTTTGCCATTTATACAGAAGCACAAGACAACATGAGTAAATATAAATCTCAGCAAAACTCATTAAAGGCTGGGGGCTCGGAGAGGAAGGGCTGAGGAGTAAGCTAGCAGAATATGAGATCATAGGGAATTAGCTTCTAAAAGCATGTTTGAGGACCATGGATCATCTAAGGTTATACTAATGCCAAGTGATGCCTGGAAGACAGAACAGAGCAGGAAAGTTTTGCTCTTCAGTCATTCGCTTGTAAAGAGGCTCTAAGAGACAGCAGCACAGCATCACCAAATAAAAACTTAATGCTATCCATCTTTTATTGAGAAGACTGAATTATAAATGCCGTGACAACGGAGCTAGCCATGTCCCAGCATGGGCATGATGGTAAAACGGTGGCAAAAGTGGAGGGATGAAAACACACACCAGATAGACAGACAGATATGTTACACTGCCCAACAACACACATCTGTACTTCAAATATCAGAGTTCAAGTGAGGCAGTGAGGAAGCTCAGAGAGTGCTCGATAGATCTTCCAAGGACTTTGCAGAGGCGTTAACGTACCTTTTCCCTATAAATAAAACACCTTGGGATTTGAAACAGGCATAAAGTCTGATTCATCCAATCCACAGTCCCCCGAGAAGGCATGAAACAAAGACAGAAAATGAGAAATCCGTGGAAAAAAACAGACATTTATTACATATTGAAGGAGGACGAGTCATGGCGAACACTTGCAATTTAATCAGCGCTGCCTCCTAATGCATATGAAATATGGAGGCAAAAGCCCACAAGCTTGAAGCCAATCTCCTGAATTCTCCATCACACATGTTCAGAGACAGAGAGAGATGGAGAGAAAGAGACAGAGAAAGTGTGAGAAAGGGAAAAGAACCTCTAGGCATACAGTCTGGAGAGAACAAAGCTCGAGCACTTCCATTGCAGATGGATTTTTCCCAAACATGAAAACTAGATTCGTAGACCAAGGCTTCCATATAAAATAGAGCAGAATAAAACAGAATGCGGTAGCAGCGAACCTCCAAATCTCCTCTGCGTCGCTCTCGACACAGAATCGACACAGGATTGCCATCCACTGTATTGTGGTGCTGCAAAACATAAAGGAAGTGGCCAGGAAAGTTTAAATAGACACATCCAGTTCTGAATGTGGCCTGCTGCAACACTATCAAGCCAATGCCTTTGGTCATAATTGAGGCTGGCAGGGCTTTGCTAACGTGCGACTTTGTTCCCATTGGCCTGCCTCGCTCTGAACAGAATGTGCAAAATCTCTAAGGACCCTTGAATTTACCAACAAAAGTTGGCATTCAGATGCAAATTCTGCAACGGCATACATCTATCTGAGAGTAACTTTCTCTCAGAGAACTTCATGTGTGTGTGCATGCATGCTGGTGTGTGTGTGAGAGAGAATATGTGTCAGTGGAAGGAGGGGTTTGCAACTCTCAATACAGTATGGAATGCTTTTTTCATGATAATACCAAGCCATGGTTTGCTGCCATCCTTCATCTATCATTCTCCGCTTGCAAATCTCTGCACCACCACTAGAATCTCGAAAAACACTGCAGCAAAATCACTGTTTTCACTCAGGTTCGTCAATCCCATACCTACATGACCTGGCTACAATGACCTAAACACTGAAACACTTGGTTCATCTTAGGGAAAGACTGCCATAATAGCTGCCAATGTGAAATGTACATCTTATAATACATATAATGAGAAAGCAAGTCCTGCTTTCTGGCATTTTTCTTTTTTGCTTGTTAAAAACCCTCTTCTTTACTTTTAAACATGGACAGATTTAAGATGTTTAATCAAGCGACCAATGCTGTTAGTTATATGACAGTCTCTTCATGACAGATGCTTTGACATGATATATTCTACCAATGACCTCTACACTTTAATGTTTGTTAATGTTTGCTTGATGACGGCTCCTTTAACAGGTCAGCACAGTCCAAACCAAACTCTCCAGTCGCTGGCTGATAACCCTTGAAATCATATTCAATAACCCTCCAGCTGCCCTGTGGTTTAATATAGCACCACAACATCCTTTTGACAAATGTGCCTTTACTTCCTAATAACTAACTTTAATAGTTGTGAATGACACGAGATAATGCAGAGGCTGATCCCATTCACCGGGAAGATTTAATTTAGATTTCCCTCAGGTTCCGATAAGCTTGGCACTCTGCAGACATTCTGAGATGACAGTCAGAACCGGCACAGCAATTTTCTGTTTGAATACACAGACACAAAGGAGAAGTGGTTAGACTTTAAAAGTGCGAAAATGAGATTTCTGTTGCGATGAGGAGATTCGAGTGTGAAATAATTCTTCCTGCAGTTACCGTTTAACTATTTGGGTCTACATCTGTGTGTGTTTCTTCTCTTGTTTATACATGATATTCTCCCCTAACCTTTAATACCACGTGGAATGTCCTGCCCAGACAGTGAAATATGAAAGAGAGTAATTTTAGCACTTAACACTTCATTAATCCTGCAGTGAGTCTGTTACCCCGAGAAGAGGGGTGAAGCTGTAATGTGTTCTGGCTGGCACACACACACACACACACACACACACACACACACACACACACACACACACACACACACACACTGCAACTTATCTTACACGTACATTCCATTTGTGTTTATATATTTTTTTCTAGCAGTGAGACAACACATTGGTTTGTTTTTTTCTTATGATTTGGGAACCTAAGCTCCAAGCAAGTGAAATCTTCATGCTACAGAAACAGTGATATTTAAGCCAGGTCCATAAGGAAATTCCAAGTTTGTTTAGGCAGAACCTGACTGGCCTGCATAGATCCCTGACTTCATCTCCATCCAGCACCTTTGGGATGAACTGGAGCACTGACTGCAAACCAGACCTCACTTATGTGCTCGTGACTGAATGGGAGCAACTTTTTTTGAAGCCAGGACCTAGAATCTTGTGAACAACCTTCCCAGAGTGGGAGTTGTTTTAGCAGCATGACGTTCAAAAAAGACAATAATCAATAATCACATCTATGTGGCATGTTTGAGGCTCTGCATTATTTTGGCCATGTAGTTTTCTCTTAAGAGATTTATGGTGCAAATAATATTTGTAAAGCAGTGTGTAAGTGAAAGTAACATGACAGGTAATAAACAAAGAAGCTGATAAATTATAAATGCAAACACACACACACACACTGAGAAACTGTCCTCAGAACTCATGTTGTGGTAGTCACGCTATACTCTTGAAGACTTGAGTTAGAGCTTTGTCCACACCCAGACACACACGGGGGGAAAAAAAAATCATCGCCATCTCTGTAACTCCATAATCCACTAAACCCATTATCTTTTAAATGGTTTCTATGAGAGAGAGTGATGGGATGCCAAGCAGATAGTTTGGTGGAAAAACTAAGAGGGTGAGGGAGAGAGAGGTAGGAAAAGAAAGAGGTGTCAGTTCAGACAAAAGGCCCAGTCATGATGTGTTCTCGCTGGAGAACAAAGAGCTCTGACAGACTCCCTAGGTCTTCTCTGTTGACTATAAATGTACACCATACGCACACACACACATACACACATGCAGGCAGAGAGGCACACAAACACACAAACACACCCACACTGTGTATCTGACTTTCTCTCTGAAATTTCTCTCTCCAACAAGGGGGGACAGAAAAGGAGAGAACAACAGTTAGGCTAATTATCTCTGAATCTGCAGGAAATGAGCAACATACTATTGTGGTATTGTTCTCAAATTGTTTTGCCCCAGCAGCAGTAGAGGGGCATCACACAGCTACTGTCTGCCTTTTTGTCTCCTCCGGGTTTAACAAACTAACTCAGTGACGTTATGCCTCATAATGAGCCTGGATTGCAGCCACGCCACAAATAACAATGTCAAAACCTGCAGCAGCGGGGATGTTTTGGTGGCTGAGTTTAGTCTTCATCTCTTAAGATGCCAGTTCTCGTTCTCATTCTTCACTCCTGTCCACCTCACTCTCGCTCTCTGTTTCCAGCAGCAACCGGGTGGCATGTAGGGCTAGCGTGGTGGTCTGCAGGTTTTTTTGGGAGGCTTCAGTCAGGGTCTACCGCAGGGTCATGGTATTTACCCCTCCTCCACTGCACCCCTGCAGTACGCTCCATGAGAGCCCAAAGAGAACACGGAGGTGTTAGGGAAAACACAAACAGAGACCCAATTGTCCCCAACTTGGGTTCAAGCCCCCCCCCACAGCTCCACCTCCAGGGGTTTAAGACTGAGAGAATGAGCAACTGTCAATGGTGTTTTGTAAATACGTAGCTGTTTTCACTTCAGATGGGTTTATTCAGACGTCAGAGGGAAATACGCCTGCTTTGCAGTCTGCGAGTGTCCTTGCCTTTCCTGTCCTATTGAGGTTTGTATGGGAAAGCCATTTGTGGCACGTCCGAAAGAGCGGCACAATCGCCAGCTCCTTTGAGACAGGGGCTGACAGCTGAAACAAGTGAGCAAGCTGGTGGACAGGGCAGCCCGCTGAGTGATGGCTGTTTCTTATTGGCACTTATTGACCAGAGGCAAAGCCCCCCTACAGTGTGTCACATCTCAGCTAAATGGATTACAGACGAATCAGTCGGGGACCATTGTTCCACCAACCTAACTACCTCACTGAGACCTCAGTGCAGCCGAGTGACTTCTGTATGACATTGGATAACTGCTGCACCGACGAGAAATCAAACATCACTCAAAATACGATCTGCTAAGAAATCCATAATACTAAAATAAGCTTGATGAGAGGAACATTACTGGGATGCACACAGTGATATTTATCTGTTCGGCATAAAGCAATTATAAACTGCACACGTGTTGGTAAAATTAGATCATGTTTCACAGGACTCGTAGGTTATAAGCTGCTATTTGTTGTGTTTTAATTACATGCCATTTCTCTCCCATCATCAAATTAGCACCTGCAGTGGGGACTGCTCCTAATGGCCCTGACGTAATGATGATTACAGACAATAACAGTTTCAACTTTCAGTAAACAACTGCCGCCCGCCTGCTGAATAAATTACAGACAGCCCAGATAAATCAATACGCTGACTGAAAGTTACAGTTCAACTGCTGCAGCAGTGATCACGTCTGTAGACTCTGGATTCTTTTACTCGCCTGATAAACAGTGGATCTTGTCTACGCAGCAGAGGGATGTTTTACCATGTGGTGGTGGGGGCCATCTTATCTGGTGTTAAGCACACCCTTGGGGGTTGGCGAGGTGACGACCACCTTTTTACTCCTCGCTCCTCCACGTTCTCTGTCCTATACACCCCCCCAACCCCACCACCATTGCTAGCTGGCTTCCTCATGGCCCCTTTTGTCGGTGGATTACTGGGGGTTTAGAGATCCTTCCCACCCCTATCGGAACCACACAGGGGGTTAAGATTAGAGCGCAGAGGGGACACCGCCACACAATGACGGGAATTACAGAGGCTTTCTGTGTATGGCCACTTATATTCCCCCCCATTTGCTCTACTCAGAAATCACCACAGAGCGCAATTTAGGGCTTGTGGTTTTCTCAGCAGGAATCTTGGGCTATATGCCAAAACCCAGGGCAGAGTCTGTAACAACACCTTTAGAGTTCACTGAGTGTTTTTTAAATCCAAACTCTTTGTCTTTTGTTCAGTTTAAACAGGAACATGTGCGACGGTCCTCGTAATCATCCTTGGTAAATGACCAACGCAGCGACGAAACAAACAAGCCTCGGGTGAAACCACAGTGGTGTGTAACTGCACAACAACAACTCAACACTCACAGCCCACATCATTTCTCCATATTGTGAGAGAGTACAGACTGTCTCCTCCTCTACAGGTCGGTATCCATCTCTCTCTGCCCTGTCCCCGGGACAGCTGCCCAGACAGCCCATCTGTCTGTCCTGACCTGTGTTTGAGACCATGGGGGGAGCCTAAGTGGCCCACGAAGGGGGTCTCTGGCATCTTGCCCGCCCCGTGATGAGAGTTAAGCTGCCAGCGGCTTGCCTGACAGCTCTTGAGGTCTCTCTGTGGTGCTAGAGTATTGATATTGTATCCGATTGCAAAGGGCTTGGCAGCCTTTTAATGAGAGCTCAGATTGATCAGGCAGCAGTGGCGGTCCCTTTCCTGTGGATGATGCTTATTGGCTGTCCCTGCAGGGCTGACCTCCCGGTGCTCTGTATCACTGACCGAGACAGGAGACGAATACACTCATACATACACACACGTGAATACACATATGCTAGCTATACTCATGTACAAAGGCAGGAACGCTAAAGATGTCAGAATCTAACTAGAAATGGAGGATTCTCTGTCTGATTTTCTCGACAACCGCTCATCAAATGGACTTCAGAGTTGGTGGATGTATTGCTGTGGAACAGGGGAAGTGCAGTGTGGACCGTGAAGTTTTTTTGAATGATGCTCTCAAGAAAGCTGGATTAATGAAGCTAGCAATCAGCTCCTACTGACAAGCACATGAGCTGGCACTGCACCAGTACATGTTAATATTAAATATTAACATTTAAACTGCACATTGAATAATTATAATCTGATTTTTGTTGGAGGGAGTGTTACAGTCCATTGAACATATTGGCTCCTTTTGCTTTAAATCCATATGCGAAATGAATCCATGTCTCTCTTTGTATCCATATTTAATGGGAGTGAACTGCCTGACTGGATTTTGGCAAATTTCATAATCCCCAACCTGCTTTGCAAAGAATTGCTTTACTAGTCAAGTTTAGCTTAAAATAAAATACTCACTGGTAAATACATTTCCTTTAAAGAGTATAAAATACTCAGCAGCAACAGCTGAAACAAATTACTGAGGGTCTCAATCATTTGCCATATTTTAAAATACTATTGACAGTAAACTTCGCTTTAAAATAACTGAAACTTGAAATCTGTTTCTACAATTTAAAAAGATCTTTTAGTTTAAGTCTACATGTCATAATAAAAAGATCAAGTTGCTGTAATCTCAAAAATTCTTTCCCCAAACAGAATAATTTATCAGCAGTTAGGCAAAATAAAATACTTTCAAGATTTCTCCCAATAAAAAGCCTTGCTGAAATAACTAACAGCAAAAAAACCCCAAAAAACAAACTAAAGTTAGGAAAGAAAAACTTTAAAGAAAAATAAAATAAAATACTTTTAAAAGATTTATTATAAAGCATGCAAACACACACCCACACACACTTAACTTACCGACTCACCCACACACACAGGTGAGAGAAAGCTAAATCTCTTTCTTCTATGTTGAGGTTCTTTGTGGGGTTAAAAACTGGACAACAGGAGTAAGCAACGTTCAAATAAACAGATAGAGAGAGAGAGAAAGGAGGGAACAAGATATTTAAACCACCTGCCTGTCAGGCTCAATAATGCCACTTCACCTTTTCGTCCCCCCCCTCCTCCTCTCCACCTGCCTGCCTCCACAGGCTTATATCAAGGTCACAGCAGTGCTCTCCAGGACTCCACTGTCTCCTATTAGCCCTCCATTAGGTGCCTGTCAGAAAGGCAGCCAGCTGTCAGCCGCCCCATGGTTGTGATCATGACCCCCACTCAGCCTCTGGCCCCCCTCTGGGATCTAGAGCAGTGAAGTAACAGGATGGAGGTAGAAATGAAACTCCTGCTCAGTACTCAGGGGAGGGGACACTGTGATTACTTTTCTGTGGCCTTTACAACGGAAGCAGCTGGGAGACCATTCCACGTCTTTGCCGGCGATCGGTCACATGAAATTGTGATGTGAAAAAATTCCATTCCGAGTGCGCACAGGTAGGAAAGGTACATGCTGTGATTATGTCCTCCTCAACACGCCCTCATCCACACACTCCTGGTGGCAACCTGCTCGCCCTCTCTCTGTAGCCCTCCATCTTAGTTTTCTCCCTCTCTCTTCTATTAAACATGAATTAGCAGCGCCTTGATCAAGTTCATCACCCTTGTGTTGTAATTAGTGCTGTGTCAGAGGGCCGAGTGGCCCCATTTCACTAATAGAGTCATTACTGCACCAGTCGGCCAGCTCTCTGACCTCGGCCCCAACACACCTTCAAACCTTCGTATTGCACCTTCCTGCCAGCTCGGATGGAACATAAAACATCGGACAGGACGGGAGATACACCCAGCTTTTCAAGCACAGGGGGATTAATAGGCGCCTATAACCTTTTACTGTGGATAACACTGAGTGAAAAGGTCAATCAGATTCATGAGAAAAGCGTCGTGGTTGAATGTCTGCACTTAATGAACGATGTATAGCACCAAGATCGCTGCTGCACTCTGCTATATGTGAAGCAGAAAAGCATTTAAAAGTAAATGGGGAGGAAAGCCAATTAAAGATGCGCATTAAAATGGCCTGTAAATTCATAGGGTAAGCAGACAAGAGAGGGACAGTGCCTTGGTCTAAAGAGGAGAGGGGGACACTGTTTTACTGCTGGAAAGACTCAATTAATCATCCCCACATCGTAGTTAAGGGAGGGTTGAATACTATAAACCAAAGATGTGAGGCTTCAACCAGAATCTCCACCAGCTGTCCTGTGCTTTTTACAGGGTGGGCAGGGATGACATACTTGGTGTCATCCTGTATTTGGTAAGCTCCTTGTTAAACATGGCTGTGATTAAAAGCTATTAAAGCAATTATCTTAACGGCAGGAGAGCTGGGGATAAGACTACAAGAAGAGGGCCTTTTGTGGAAAGATGAAACCTCCTTTCAGCACCATCGCCCCAGATAGCTTAAGCTAACTGAGTGGTTATGCAAGTGGGCAGAGGAGATTTTTTTTTTCCATGAGTAGTGACACACACACACACACACACACACACACACACACACACACACACACACACACACACACACACACACACACAC
>JBBMJY010000018.1:6347365-6375116 GCA_037833715.1 Toxotes lorentzi
ACACACACACACACACACACACACACACACACACACACACACACACACACACACACACACACACACACACTTTCTTCACATCCTTACAAATACAGATCCAACTTCCCAGCCGGCCAATGGGAGCTGACACACAGCAAAAGAATGAGCCACTTCTGTGTTGTTACTATAAAGCTTGGCCAGAGTGCAGCGTGGCCTCTCTGTGTGTGGTGCCACAGGTTGGCACACTCACAGGGGGCTTTATTGGGGCGCTATCCTGAGCGTCAGGCAGCATGCCCGATGTTGACAAAGCCTGGTATCGCCTGCTGTCAGCCCATTCTGTGTGCACCCGGCGGAAAGAATCAATTAGGCCGAGCTCACAACAGAGCACTTTAATATTTGACTTTTAATCAGCGGGCAAAAGGCAGGCTGGGGCATGGAAGCAAGCTGGCAGTTTCCATCTTGCTGATGTGGAAAATGAGGGTCAGGGAAATGCTCCCAGAGCCCCAAAATGTGCATCACATGCACAGAGGAGGATGTGAGGAATCAGTCTGAGAAAAAGTTGCCACCAACAAAAGGCTAATCCCCCAAAGTGTTAAGAGAAAATATTCCCTCATCACTCAAAAGATATCAAAAGCACCTTATGCAACCAGCTGCAAGGAATGGATGAGAGATATCACATAACTCCGTTCGTAAACAACCAGATCTCTGAGGAGGGGACAGTGGTTTAAGAGAAGAAAACTAAATTGATGAGGTCTTCAGTCGGCAGATGAACTGCGCCTTTGAAGAGTTTCTCTTGAAGACTTGGTTTTTATCCTGCACTGCCGAAGGCCCCCTCTGCCAGCAAGAAGAGGAGGAAGAAAGAGAGAGGTGAATGCTGTCCTCACACTGGGGTTTTGAAGTGGAGATCAGTCCTCAAACAGAATCGCTTACCAAAGGCGCATCATTCACCTGTCTGCTCTTGCTAGTGTCACAGAGACAAGAGGGAAAATCAAAGTTCAGCTCCCTCAAATGCTCCGTCAGGAAAAGTTACACAGCCTGGCATATTTTTTTTTCACAAACAAAACAGTAAACTATCACGGCTATATTAGGAGCCATTTGTAGTGAGTCATTTGTTAATCAAAAAGGAGAACTGATTACAGTCGCACACACACACTGATGTTTTTGCAAGTGATAATGAGTAAGCTGTGCACAGCTGTGCATTTATTCTGCCCACATGTGCCGAGACCTGCTTCTTCTGGTGCCATCCAACTGTTCACAGAGAATGACTCTGATCACAGCAGCAGCACCAACATGTTACTGGTAAACAGCCAACAGGACAGCCGCGGCCCTGCAGTGGTGTGGTGTCCAGATCTGGCACATTTCATACCTCTTTAGAGCACATTTGCACAAAAGCATTTCATTTTTTTTTTTTTTAATTCAGTGCCTCCATATACTGATTTAAAGGATAAAAAAACAGCCATTGCTTGTTTAGGGATGACATGAAGCCAGCTTACAGCCCGAAACCACAGGGAGTGAAGGCGATTTTTCAGCTATTGATTTAACAATTCTGAGCTTTGTAGCTCGCTCATTAATTCTCACAACTATTTCCCTCAGCCTCACCTCACCCCCCCTCCCTGAATCTTTCATTTCACTCTCTTTTCTCATCTCTTCATAATTACCATTTGGACTGACGGCTGCTAAGGGGGCATCTGCTGTGGCCACAACACAACCCACAGCTCTCTTTGATCATGGATTCTGTCTCAGTGGGGCCAACAATAACCGTCCTCTTATTTGTGCACAATGAAATGCTAATCACTGGCAGGCAAATCAAGTGAGGTGATGCGATTTTGAGACTGACTGAAGCAGCGTGATGCATGAGTCGCCTCTGGAGGTGACGAATCTATCCCCCACGGTAAATAAAGCGTTGACGTTAACTGTAGCCTGCTGTGTTGTTTGTTTCCTCTGAGATCTGTAGAATCCATGGTAACGGGAACAATAATCAGAACCTGACTTCCTTCTGCTCAGATGGAGGAGTGATACCCAGATAGGCAGAAAGATGGATATGAGAAATAGATGCATGAGAGGTCAGTGGCAGTCTGCACTGGAGGGAGTGAACCTCGGACAGCTGAATACTGTGATTACATTTCAAGACAGGCAGACACGACTTAGCATGCACTGACCCACATCAGTGAGCAAACACATGCAAAAAAAGAAAAACAGAAGAAAACTCCAGTAGCTGTAGCGACAAAATAAAACCTCCGTTCTCCGAGTCAACTCTGTGGGTGAAAAGAAGAAATGAGAGGGCAGAGGGAGACTTCCCGTTCACAGTGAGTAAGAGTACAGTGAACAGTCTTACCTTTCCAAACAAGCTGCCTCTGATGTTCTCCTCTCCCACTGAAATCAGCCTCTGACTGCCAAGTTCTGTAAGCAAACACAAAGTCCAGCGTGGATGAATACTTGGAACATATGCAACTTCCACTTAAGAGCTCAAACAGAGCCAGACTCATCTCATACCTACAGTATTCTGGCTGGTTTAAAGAAAACAACAATTTTAAATTATAAATAATGTATGAATTATGCCCGATTCTGGCCTGTATTGTCTCTGTCCTCCCGACCAGAAGCAGTAAGTCATTCTGAGTCCAGATGCCACTCCCAGTCACAACTCCTCCCTCACACATACTCCGAGGATGGTGACACATCTGTTTTAGACCAAAACACCGTGACGAAAGGTGGGATATGGAGATAAACAAGCACACATGGCACGGTAGTCTACATGGCCTGTAATCAAATGTATCTGGAAGCATCCACACTAGATAAAATCCATATTTTACTGATGTGACGCCTGAGGAAACAGGCAATAGTTCAGGAGACAGTTTAATTAGACCTCTGCCAGAAACAGAGAGTAAAAATGGTTTAGTTTTTAACATAATTACCTCTCACCCTCCAGGACATTTTAGTGATTGTGATAATAATCAGAATCTGTTTGTAATGCTATGTAAACACCGCTCACTTTCAGTCAGGCAGACAAGCAAATCCTTACACTGCTTTAAACTAGGTGTCAGAAGCAGCCGATTTACGGGAAAAATAGCTGTTTTCACCCAGCTCGTTCCATCAAGCTGCCATCTAACACTGCCTCCACGTCTCCAACAGCCTCTAGCTGAGATCTTGTAAGCTACAAGGCCTTGTTCTGCGTCTGCCTGTCAAAGACATGTTGACAGGAGTGGAGCTGTCTGATCCGTGTTCTGATTGGACAGGTGTCAGTGTCCGGCATGTAAACATCAGACCGAGTCAGACCGACCAACCTCTCCATAACCACGCTGTGAGATCTTAGGCCTTAATCTCTCTGTAAGGAGGGAGCATCTAATGTTTCATATGTAGTCTTTGGTGAAATGCTTTGCACACAACAGTGTGGTGACGCACACACACATGCACCCGTTGGTATGTGCACCAGGCTAAAAATACACAGCAGAACCTTATGAGCCCACATATATCTCACTGCCAAGGCACGTCTCTGACCCCAGCTGCTCTCTGCCTGAGCCAGCCCTGCCAACCACTCGTGGGCATCAAAGAGAGGTGAGAGTGGACACCTGAGCCTGTCATCTGGAGCAATAAAAAAAAAAAAAAAAAAAAAGCCTAAGACCTCTGTCAAGGCTTGCTTCTCACTGTGAAGTATATTCCTAGATAGCTTAACACATAACTGACACAGACATTTGAAGCCAAGGACACAACAAAGAGGAGGAATTTTACTTGCACGACAACAATACGAAACAGCAGAGACATCATTTATTTTGACAGGATTTTATTTGGCCAACGATGACATGCACATAAAGTTGCAGCGTTCAGCAGACACCGCAGGCTGCAAATGGCAAAAGTGATTTACTTTCTTTTTCTCTCGCTAAAATAAAGGAGTGACAGATTTAATATAAATAAGCAGAGAGGGGGAGGAAGAAGGGAGGGGATTGGAACAGGCTGCGGGTGACAAGGCAGTGTGACAAGCGTGGCAACTGAGAGAAAATTCAACACCTGGCCTTGTCCTTGATGTGAATAAGAGGATGATACATCAAAAAGTGACAGAGCAGAAAGATGGCTATTACCCAGGCAAAGAGGAAGTTGAAAAGGAAGAAGGTAGAGAGACTATTTTTAGCAGTAGAGTAAAAATACAGCAGGTTTTCATTTAATATTCCTTTCCATACAGGGCTCCTGTTAATGAATCATGCTTCATTAGTTACAATAATCTTGAGTTCTTGGCAGGGTCGCACTAGAACTGTAGTGCCCACGTTAACAAATAAAGGCGGCTGAGCGACTCCATCCTCCTCTGACTGAGATAAGCTGGAATGAGCTGTCTGTGTCTTCGGCCTGATCCTGATGAAGTTTGACTGGGAGGGTAAATGAGCAGGAGCCCGAGGCCGTGTTTTCTTTGATTGGCCACATTCTCCCCGGTCGAGCAGGAGTCTGATTGATTTCAGTGGGCTGGAACCCCGACTCTGCCCCTATTGATCCCTCATCCCCAGCCCTATCTCTTCCCCAATTAAGAGTTCACTAAGCCGCCACTATGGACCCCTCCAAATGAATACCACCTTCCTGCCAACATCTCAATGTTGCATTCACTAACGCTGCCTGTCTCTGGTGTTCTCTCACTTTCATCTGCTTACACCTCTTCCTCAGTTGTAGCTAATGCTCAGCCACGTCTGAACAGTAGTCGAACTGACCTGGATTTGTGATGAGGTAGCTTTTGGGTGGTGGGATCAAGATAGGCAACCCACAGTTCATTAAAAGTAAGCATGAGGTAGACCAGTGGTTCCCAACCTTTTATTTTGTTGTACCATCACAACCCCCATCACCATTTAAACCATTTTATCCATTACTTTTAACAAACTACTTCGGCTGTTAATCAGTTAATTTTATCTATGTATTTAACCATTTATTCTTTTTCCTTTCAGCTAGGTATTCTAATTTATCTTCCTGACATTCATCCATTATGTTCACTGTTTTAAACGTGTATCTGTTACTGTTTATTTCAACCATTTAAGTGTTATAACTAACTCAATACGAAGATATAATTTTATTACTATATTTATTTAATTCAAATTGTAATTTATATTTTCTTCCCAAGTTTCTTGAGCTACTCCACAATCTTTTCAAAAACTCCCGAGGCAGATGCAGAAGTACCCCCTGGGGTACAAGTACCCCTGGCTGGGAATCACTGCTGTATACAGTCCAAATCTCTGTACATCACTGGGAATCAATTGCTTCACCAGCGGCCAGACTTGAAGGATTAGAACGAATTGAGCTTCTTTGGATGTAGAGATCTGGGATGTGTCTGGGTGTCAGGCGAGGAAGATCAAAAGATTCATTAGATTAGAATTAGATCAAACACGGTTGAAAGTTGTGAGGACAGACAGAGGAGGAGTTTGTGAGAAAGAGAGTGGTCGACATGAGAGAAACAGAAATCAAGACGTAGGAGCCAAGAAAGCTGTCTGACTCTAATTGTCAGGTACATACAGATACAAGGAATCAGCCTGCCTCTCTGTCTTTCTCCAGAGCTGTCGGCACGTCAGCCTCCTGATCTGCCCACCTGGATGCAGTCAGAAAAAAGCAGTTCAGTCACAGGTCAACTGTGCCCTGATGCACCCAGCCTTAAACCCCTAATCCCACTGCTTTGGTGGAGTGAGAAAATCCAATTTCAGAGATCTGTAATTCCATAAACCTTATTAGGCACAACAATGGCTGCTACACCCTAGGGGAGAGGCATGAGGGAGGGGTGAGGGTATGGCGGGGGAGCTGAAGTTGTGACCAGGCTAAACACAGGGACAGAGAGAGGGTGATGAACGCAGAAATGAAGATTAAGGTGGAGTGAGTGTAGCAAATCAGGGAAATGAAAAAGACAGAAGTGCTCTGGCACGGTCGCACTGTCAGTAAGTTACCATGACTAGGTACAGCATGATGAAATGGATGACATGCAAAGATTCACGTGGTAAAAAATTCAGTAAGTATTTACAGTCAGTGTCCTCAAAGCTGGTGAAGCCGTCTTTGTTTCACCAAAGTCTCACATTCTTTTGTAATATCTTAAATTTGTCACAGCTCTGCTCTTTTGTTTCCTTTCTTTTTTCTTTCATTAAAAAAAAAACTGCTTCTTTGCTTTGAAAGCCTGAAAAGATCAGGAGGTTTTGGGTGATGTTTTGTACACCAGCATATGGAAGGAACAGAAATTCAAAATAGGAAGTTATCTGTTTTAGTTGGTTTGGCTTAGCGTCTTATCACCTGTCTTATCACCACTGCATCCTGTATTCATTTAATCGTAACATCAATGGGCCACTTAGACTGTTGTTATCTGAGTGCACTCATTGATTGTTTGCCTAAATCTGGGAGAGTGGGGAGTGCCTGTTTGTTTTGCCTTACTAATGGACACCGTCTCAGCACACACCTCAGAGAGAGTGCGGAGCCAATAGTGAGCAGCAGAGGAGACATGGCCATAAGAAAGAATGGCAGACAAGAGGAGCATACTGCAGGTTGATCGATAAAACCTCTTCAGATCCATATTTGAGGGACCCAGGTGGTGGAAAAGTAGATGAAAATAATTATGGTAATAATTACAACCGTGGTGATGAGATTTTGCTTATCAGACAGAAAAACTGTTGAGAAAAATGGCTTTGAACTCGAGCCAGATTTTGGCGGTGTGCCAAAATCTCCCAATCACTGCTCTTAGCAACCGCAGTTAATTCTGTCATAAATTATTCACAACTGTAACAAAACTGTAGCAAAAGGCCACTGATAACCCCGGGATCTGAAAGCTGATTAGAGGTGGTGATTGGAGCAAGGATTTAATACAAAATTCTGATATAGCAGGCCCTTAGTGACATCTCCGCTGTTTGATATTGCAAGTGAGAAGGGGCCTCAAGCCACTGTCTCTCCTGAGACAGATAGGGCAGTGAGGCCCATATTCTGTGGCCAGCAGGGTGTAATTACATTTCCCCGTGGGGCACCTCCGCCGCAGCAGCTCAGCCATATAGAGGGAAGAGATTGAAATCTGATTGCTCTCGCACACGCCAGGCTGTCCACACATGAACATTGGGAATGGCACAGGCACATACACAAGGAAACCAAAACACACAGAGAATCACACGCAGAACACACACCAGCGAGCTTCGCCACTTCCTATCAGCCGCAGACTACTCTTCACTCCCTATACACTGCTGAGAGCGGGGTGTTTGAGAGGCGTCGTCAAAGAGCCCCTCTGCCTCTCTATCATTAGAGCTGAGAGGAGAGGCAGCACCGAGATTTACACACTGATCTCCTGATGCCGTGTCATCGCAGGACCTGTTAACAGCAGCTCATACATACAGATGAACAGGAACTCAGAGAGGAAACACGTGAGTGCTACTTACTGTCAGGCTACTTTTAATGTATTCTAAAGGAGCCGTGCGTGAGTGAACGGTTGATGAAACTCTAGTTATGTTTCCAAGCTTTAAGCTGAAAATTGTGCTGGATGAAATGCAAAGTAGTGTAGATTACCATAAACTAAGTGAATGCAAATATATTTCGATATATCCAATATAGACAGCCATCTATCCAAGTAGAAAGATTACATGATTAATCAAGCACTGGTAACTCTGATTACCATGACACTGAGTTGCTGCTTCTCACCTCAGATGGCATTGTGTGTTATTATTTAAACAGGTGATATCATATTTATGTACACCCGTGAAACTCAGCTCTCTGTATTTTTTTATTTTCTAGGTCTTTCTGGTGGAGTGAGGCCACTTAACGATGCATGGCAGCATGACATGAATGTTTTGTCCACAGAAGAAGAAGAAGAAGAAGGTACAGTCATCAACACCAAGCTGTAATGTAATGTAATGTAACTGGCGTAGCTATTGGCATGTTCCTCTAAACATGTAGAGAGACAGCGAGTGGAGCAGATGGAAGAGGCTGAAGCTCTGAGAGAGCTGAATGAAGATAATGAGAGACATTACCTTTAGGACCCTCTAACCTAACCTTGCTGTGTCTAACCACTTAAGGTCAAGGCGGCAGTAAAATGAGCAGACACCGGCGCTGCCCTGGCTGCCTGCAGGTCTGCAGAGATCATCGAGCGGTGTCACCTTGGCTCCTGTCACTGATATCTGCCACCTGTCACCACGCTGCCCCCACGGCCTGGGATGTGGATGCGACGGCAATGGGTTTGTCGATAGCTCTTCCTCCCCAGAGTGTCGATGGGGGGAACATGTCTTCAGCTTTCATCAACAGCTTGAGTCAACAGCTTCGGCGTGGGCATTAGCATATAATACATATTCATGCCGGTGTCTCCCTTCAACTGCATCACCAGCCCTCCTGCACATTTTCCAGCCATTTTTACAAACGGCATGTCAAGCGCCCCATTTTCACCGGGAATCCCACATGGCCTTTTATGTATTCAACACACGGCCGCTGCGAACAACATCAACAGGTCTCAAGGTCGTCACTCCCTCTGATTGTGTGTGTGTGTGTGTGTGTGTGTGTGTGTGGTGTTCATGTGTCCCAGTAAGTGTGTATACAACTGAAGAAGAAAAAAAAAGGAATTGAAGAAAGATGTGAAAATAAAACAGTTAAAGGTGTAGTGAGTGTGTGTGTAAGTCTGTGTGTGTGCTCTATGAGCAGGATCATAAATTTAAGTGGTGTGAGTGCTCCCCTTGTACGTCTGGGCTAATGCAGTGCAAATAAGCGGCTGTGATTTTGTGAACATGTCCAATTAGTGAGCGTATCCATGCAAATACCGCCTAGTGTGTGTGAATATAAATCTCCACAAAATGTTACGTGCATCTGGGCGCTTGCACGCGGGTGTGTGCGTGTGGCACGCGGCTGCAGTCTCAATGTGCCCGGGGACTAGCTGACAGGTAGACTAAGAAAAGGAGCATCTTCCTTCAGTCCACTTGCATCTTAGTGCGAAAAGAGGCCAGTTGATGTGGGGGTTAGAGCTTCCATGGCAGAGTGTGTTGTGATAAATAATGAATGCTTAAAGAACAGATCTCTGAAGCTTCTTTACTTTCCATCCATCCCTCCATCCTTGCATTCATTCATCCCTCCAACCATATCGCTACAAACAGCATGGGCGGGGGGGGTTCAGCCATAAATATTTCAGCCTCTAGGTCAGTGCTTGCACCCTCCCACCGCTCTCCTGCTCTTAACTACCACCGCTTGGTGATGACACAGCCTTTTGACCCATAAAGATATTGACAAAACACTGATAGTGAGTACATTCACTGGGACCAGCCTCGTAGACTGAAGCCATGCAGGCTTCTATAGGAGGGGCCGTGGCTGCAACTGTTGAAATGGCGAGTCTTGGGTTTTGAATGCTGAGTGACGAATACCTCCTCGGTTTCTAAAAAAAGGTCCCCACAAGGTAAACAATCCGAGGCTGGACCAGTCCTGCCTTTTGGAAAAAGTAATATTTTCACTGCTGTAGTTGTTGTTTTGGCTCTATTTTTAAACCAATACGCACAATTCAGCACCAGACAGGATTATATTTGGCTGAGTAAATACAAAGCAAGGCTGAGACAATGAATGTTCCAAATTTCAAAACACGACAGACTGTGAATCAGGAAGACAAAGAGAACTAATCACAGATTGGTTTCAACACCAACACAGACCAAAGAACTGTGAAAGCTGTAGTGACTTGTTTTGCTGAATAAAGTGGATTCTTACAGAGTCTCAGCACAGCTGCAATGTGATAACTGTCCTACACCAGCAAACTAGAAGATCTGTAGACACGTGAGCATTTCTTAAAAGCAGTCACTTCACAACCTGAACCACAGCACATGACAGCGACGTCCAGCCTAAAAACTACCAACTTGTTCCACCAGATAAACAGCAGCTCCTCTCCACGCTGCTCGGATTCAAAGCCAGAGACTGCGAAAAGAGTCCAGTGCATCCGACGAACGAGAGGTCTCATCTCTCTTTACCCTGATGAGCAGCGCCGTTAGCGACTCCATGCATAAATCTCAGAGGCGAACAGAACGGATAAGAGCATTCAAGTGTAAACTAGGGCAAAGCTCCAGCTCTGTACCTTCTAGATACACAACTGTGGAAGCAAGTCCTGTGGAGGAACAAGCAGCTATGCACTGAGAGGTACACTTGCTGTCATCTATCACAAATACACACACAGGCACAAACACAAATTCACACACCTGCTCTGGTCAGTCCAGTACCATCCAGTCCTGTCCGGTCCGTTCAGATCCGGTCCCCTGTGCTGGCAGAGTGAGGAGCTCGTCTCACCCCCCACACAGCCCGGTGCAGACAGCTCACTGTTATAGATGCACTGACATGTGAAAGGAGGGAGGCGTGGTTTCACATGAGATAAATAAAAGAGGGAGGGAAAGAGGGAGGAGAGAGGCTCCCACAATCTACAATTCAATTTTGCCCTCACTCCCTTTTTCAGCGGCGTTTCTGTCTTCTTCTTCTTTTCCTCTTCTTTCAGCATGTCCTCGCTGTTATTCTATCGCTCTTTCTCCTTTTCCATCTTCCTCCCTGCGTGTTATTTTTCTCTGGCTCCCTCTGTTTCCATTAGTTTTAGCCTTGCTTCTCCTGTATTGCTTTCTGTTTATTCTTTTTCTCCTTGTCACATTTTCCCCTGCCTCTTCCTCTCGCTTTCTCTGGGCTCTCATTCATGCATGCGCGTGTTCGAGTGTGTGCATGTGTGCATGTGTGTGTGTGTGTGTGTGTGTGTTTTTGAGACAGTGAAACAGGGCAGCTCCGGCCATCTGTTGGAGCCTGTGAGCTTCACCTATTCACACTCTCATAAAGGCAGAGGCACACAGAGGAGGGAGAGAGAAAGGAATGGGAGGGAACAAGGGATCAATCTTAATGCTGCAGGGGTGGGGAGGGAAGGCACAGCCTGGCACACACACCATATCTATCAGGCTGGCACCTCTGAGGCGAGCTGGCGTGGGCACGCCTGCCTCACTGGGTCCAGGCAGCACAGGGGATTTGGCTCACAGTGCATGGGCATGCAGATAGAAAAGAAACGCACACCCAAATCAATTTATACACAAGCACACAAAATCATATATATGTGGGGGAGTTCACACCGCACACACTCGCGCAAATCCACAAAACCAATTTCCTCTTTGAAAACAAACAAACAGGATCTATCAAGACAGATAATCCTACAAACTCAAAGAGACAAGGGGATGGGGGACAGGGGACGATTCGACAAACTCACACAGACGCACACACAAAGCCTGCCCTGAATCCTTCCATCACTGCAGAGCTAAAGGAGGCATTTGCCTGCCTGGTTCAAGCCAGGTATTTCTCCTGAGTGCCAGTGTCACTTCCTATCCCTGACCAGGAGGAAGAGGCACGGCGGAGGGTGGTGGAGGACAGAGGCATCCATCACTGTCCGCACCACCCGTCCCATGATGGATGCGCCTGTTTATCCCTCTCTGCAGGTTATTTAGATGCAGTCACAGCCAGAGAGATTAGTGATGGAGAACCTCTGCACCTTCTCGCCTCTCCTCCCACCCCATCTAATCAATAACACTCTTATCTATTATCTGCATTTCGAGGTATTTCTCCATGGAAATTTGAAGCAAGCAGAGAAAGAGAGATTAATTGTCCACCCCCTCTCAGTGTTTTCAATTACAACGCCTGCAATGGATCATCTATCTGTCAGCTTGGCACACTACGGCATTTGTGTCACTGCAAAAAGATGAAACCATGCTACTTTGAGAAAATCAAACAGTATTTTTCTGGCCATGACTGTCCCATGCAGATGCAAAACAAACTATTCAGAGCAGGGGATCTGCATGGGATTTGAGGATAAAAAAAATACATCATACATAGAACTTTAGGTGAATTCAACACTAATCCTGTTTAAAAAAAAAAATCATTCAAGCCAGCTGAAACCATCAGCCCTTTGTAAGTGTGGATTAGGCTGTTCGAATACTATTCATAATCATCTTAAAACAAAATATACTGCTGGAAAATGATTTATTTCTCCACTATATGCATATCAGATGATGTCTGAGACTCTGGGGCTGCTTACATAAAGGAGCCATCTAGCTGCTCTAACATGCTGGATTACAGACAATGCCCGAGAGACGGACATGTTTTTCCTGAGCGGTGCCGACATGCCAACACAGCAGCCCAGTGACACCACTTTAGCACATGGTTTATTCATGCTCCCACTCTCTCTCTCTCGCTCACTCTCACGCACACTTAAGCTGTGTCATACCGCTGACTTATAATTGGGTTTAGTTCAACAGATGCATCCTCCGTCAAACCGGTGCATACGAGCAGAGTAAAATCTCCTCATGAGCACTACAGGTTGATATCTTCCAACCCAAATGGATCCAGAGAAATTCCCACAGAGGGTCAGGTAGAAAAGTCACAGAGAGACATGAAAAGACAAACAAAGAGAAAAACAACATGCCACAAAAGAAGAATACAAATGTTTGTGTGTCAACAGAGAGAAATATCTGCACCTTAAAAACACAGTAAGGTTCCAGACCGTGGGGAAACCATTTTGCTTTTCTGTTTTCTGCTTCATTGGACACAAAGTGGGCACGGCCTTGTGCACCAACTTTGCATAACAGAGCTGGGGCAGGTGCATAAATAAGAATGAATGATTCCTATTCTGATAGCGCAGAAAGACAGCTATGTTCTATCCTGCTGAGATCTTGTCCTTGGCTGGGAGTGTGCTGTTACAAATGAATTTGTTCCTTTTCTGCACTGTGTGTGCCAGGCTGATAAAAATATCCCCTGTCAGCTGGCTGCGTGAAGAGGGGAGGACTCAGTGCAAATGAGGCAGACCCCCTCACTGTCTTCTCCTCCTCGCCAGCTCTATCTCTGAGAGCACTCCTCCTATTATTCTCTTGGTTTGGGCTAGTTGGTTCAAGGCTGACTTCTTTTCACCATCACACACACACACACACACACACACACACACACACACACACACACATCCTCTGCATCTTGCCCTCCATCCACTCTGTGAATCCCTGGTTGAATGCGTGTGTGTGTGTGGACAAGTGGGTCCTGTGCATTGAGACAGCTCTACATCACCATGGCTACATTATGAAGAAAAACTGAGATAGAAAGAAGAACTGAGGGAGAAAGAGAGGAGAAAAACCCAGGAGCTGACAATGTGGGGACTCAAGGACACAGGACTGACAGGACTGAGGAAGAGAGTAGTCCTGGTATCGCGAAACAATTCTCCTGAAAATAGCACAGTGGGTCCTGCAGGTAGAATAGTATTAGGGCTATCTAACCTCTGAGCTTTAGAGGCACACTACTACTCTATCCCCCTATATCCTCCTGGCCAGCTTGTGTAGGCTAAAACATACCATAAACATGTCTCCAGTGTGTGTTAAAATACAATGCCTGCACGCAAACAGCACACACAAACATCCGAGGATTAAACATAAGTCCAGAGGACAGCTTTCTTCACTAATTATAAATGCAAATAGTTGAATCAGTTGCATTCTGCAGCTATGTTCATTGCTCCCGGACAATGTTTCTTCCACTCGAGTTCCCAAGCCGCAGAAGGTCATCAGAATGCCAAGCACTGATTAGCCGAATACCCCGACATTCATTACATCCCGGCAATGATGTGCGCCACACATCGTCCTGTCAAGGGTAATGTATTCCCCTTTTACTTATTTCATCCCTCCTGTCACTGCCACATCACATGCTCCTATTGAAAATATAAATAATTAATAAGTCAGTTATGAGCGGCCATCGTTTTCCCTGTAGTTGGTTCCATATCCTGAGGTGATGTTATAATTCATTCATTAGTCTCCCACAACTCTGAATAGTACAATTAAAAAGAATAGAGGCTTCAACAAAGTTTCCTCCTTTGCAGATTTCACATTTAATTGCTGAGCTTTTGGTCATAGACATTTTTCAGACAGAAGAAAGTCTGAATATGTTTCTGACTAAAAACTTTGCAATAAAACATAAAAGACAGAGAAAAGCTGTTATCCTCTTTAATTGTACTTCAGATTGTGAATTTTCCTCCAGCACCTTCGTGAGACAGTTTGCAGAGTCTAGACACAAAGCAAGAAGACACAAAGCCAAGGGAAAATAAGAAGTTGGTGTCCCGGTTGCATATATCTAGTCATTCCACATCTTATACAGCGTTTTGAGTATGTAGTGCATTCATAGTGGAAAAATGCCAGACTTTAGTATACTTAAACATGCCACCATGCATACTAAAATCTTAAGTGCAATGATGTTGGCCACTGTTATCCCACAATGCAGTGCACAACAGAAATGAAAGAGCTGCTGATAGATGGAGTAAAGAGAAACCTCGCTCACAGTGCACACTGTCACAGAAGGATAAGCTAAGGTGTTACTAATAAAATTAACTGAGGCTCCGTCTCACTGAGGTGCCCTGGTAGCAATGTGACACTGAGCCCAACGTCAGAGCCAAGGAACTGAAGTACCTGATTAGAAACCCAGGCAATAGTAATCTTATTCGTCAAACCTGTATTTGACAAGTCAAAATATCTGTGGAAACACAACATTTTCACCTATACAGTTTTCATTTTTAAAATGTTGTTCCCGAGCTGCAGTTTGACTGAGGTCCCACATGGCTGGTATCATTCCTTGTTAGTACAAAACAGTACACTGCATTGATTTCTTGTGTACTCTATCTGCCAAAACAGTGTGCTGTCAACATTAGTGCATGCTGTATTAGCAAGTAGTAATTAGAATTGGGACACCCTGCCAGTCTCACTGAGGGAGCCCATGTTGTTTGATCATCAGCCAGCAGGGGGAGGTGTACTCAGGTCTGGTAGGAATAAATCTTCTACTGTGCATCATGAGTGTAAATAATAATAATAATACATGACTTTGAGGATGAAGAGACAACTTTGAAAAGTTGACTAATGCCTCAGTCTTTTCACTGAAATAGCAATGCTGGAAACTGTCTGCCCACTATGAAGCATTTCTGTTCCCTCATGTACCTGCATGTGAGTTCTTTTGAAGCCAGAGTTTGGCCTTGAAAATAAATGTCAGCCTTTGAAACTGTGCTAATTGAAATTGTGTTGAATCCCATTATGGGCAGAATGTGGAATTTCAATGATGAACTGATTATTTTCTGACAGAACTGAAACCAGTTTGAAATGCCACTGGATTCCCTCTAATATAGAGCAGGCATACATTCTTCTCTGTGTTGTAAAAGATGAACTACCACGAGTCAAGCTTGAAAAGCTTCTTCAACTGAATATGCCTGTTCATAAACTCACAGCAAATGAAGTGAAGGGAAAAAAAAAATATCAGAGTAGACTGGATCAGTCATGTGCACAAAACGTGCACACGCACACATCCTTCCCATCTGTCCGTGTGCAGCAACACCGCAGAGGTTGGGGAACTGTTAGCAGACCGTGGGATCCACAGATCAAAGAGCGGCCCCCCATTGAGGTCTGCGGTCCCGAGGAACACAAGCCGCTATGGGCCAGAGCCAGCATCTCGTCTCCAGCTAATTAACTAAAACCCCTCTGACGCCATCGTATTTGCATTCCTAAAGTACAGCACTCTGTGTAATATCTGCCACACATATTAAATAAGAAGCACTTGTGGGTTTGTCTAACAAGGCACCCCAGTGTTTTTAGCACAAATACATTTGTAATCACTTTCAAACATTGTGAGGGCGGCAACACAGAGGAGTTGAATTACTTACAAACAGGGGTGAATTTTACAGTATAATTAAATGAACATTTAGGTGAAACTGCTTGGTACGCACGCTCAACTTTGTGTTTATATATTAATACTGATCAGCACATGCTTTCCAGGACACACACACCTACTGCAGCACACAGCTGTGCATGAACAGAATCACACAGGACCCTGAAAAAACACACCTCGCCCCAGTGAAGCTTTAAGTGCCCTCCAGCGCAGCCTTGCAACCTCAGCACTCACTGGAGCGAGAAAAGTGCCTCAAACAAGGGGCTTTAAACATCTATGTAGATTAGTCGTGTTTGGTGTCCTTAATAATTAATTACTTGTTTGTACCAGAGTGGACCTCGCCTCTTTTTTGTATGGCTCTCTGTGTCAGCAAACAAACGCTCACTGGCATGCAGTCGGGAGCTGTGAGGGTGCGAGGAGGGCGCCTGAGGAGCCCGGTGTAGGGACTGACATGGTAACCTAAAGGTCATTGCTGCAGGGGGGCATACTCATCGTGTGTGAATAAGGTTATCTTTACACTTGTGACAAAAACTCTTAAAAGTCAATCTGTTTTGCTCGTATGCACCTGTTTCAGGAGTTGAGAGGGGTGTAGTTAGATTAGTCAGTGTAATATCCTCGCTCTGTGTGTGCGCGTTTGTGCATGTAGCAGAGAAAAATGTTAATTAAGTTTCAGCTCTCTCACAGCATATGGACCACTCCCTGCCAACAGTTTCACCAGCCAGCTACAGCAGAATGACACCTGTACCTCAGATTGTCACAACGCTGCAGCCTTCTTTGTCTCTCACAAAATAAATAAATGTGAGACAGACCTCTGCTCCTTATCTCAGCCCTAAGGCCATCTCTCAATGACTGCCCCGAAACAGCCCTGTAAGCAGACTAAAGACAAGTGGGAGGATGAAATAGCATCTCCCTCTCCCCCGTGAGAAACAAAATGATGAATTGTGTAAAATCTTATTTGGCACCTCATATTAAAAAAGTCAGCAACGCAAAAGGCAGGAAAGAGCTGATGCAGACAGAGCAGAGGAGGGCCCATTAGGGAAATGCTCCTGTCTGTCTCTCTGTCCAGCTGGGTGACACCTCGCCCCTTAATGAGCTGTCTGAAGTCAAACAGGAGAAATACCAACACAATAAATTACCAGGCTCATCGCTTCCTGCTTGCCTCCACTCAGATACGGCTGACTAATCTTTCTATCTGGCCTCGCACCGTCCAGAATGAGATTCTGTCAAATCACATTCTACAATCCTTGGGTCCATTTGCATAACTACACTCGATGTTTCCAGCCAAACTGGTGACATGTTTTTCTGCAGTTAATTAGATTTTGGAATTAGTTTTCCAAAAAGAAAAGAGAAAGGAAAAAAAAACAAGATGATTTCTCCTCTGCTTGCTCTTCTATTCCCATTTGGAAGTGACAAGATAAAACTGTGTATAAGGGTAATTGCGTGGCAGTGTTGAGCTGGAGAGAGAGAAAGTATTTTTGCAGTTAAGGGGCTAATACTCTATTCCAATTTCAGTCTGTTTAGCATGCAGGCTCTGAACTGTTCCCTCTGACATGGCAAACCTCATTAAGATAGAGCAAAACTAATTCACTTGAGGACGAAAGCTAATTCTCCATATCTTTTTTTTTTCTTCTTAGAGATATAGAGACAAACTGAAATTGGGTCTTGGGGGTATACACACTTGAAGGTAGAGCTCTTTCCCAGCTTCGCAGCTTATCATAACACATGCGCTGTAGATTAAAGAGAAGAAGGGACAGGACGTAACCTTAAGCTACCTTTGAACTGCTGAGGTTAGAAACAGAGAAGAGGCTGAGCCTTTGTATGGCACAGCCCACTCTACTGTCAAGAGCGTGGACATCTGAGCTGCATGGGATCCGTCCACTCGTGTGTCTATTCCTGCTGATAAAGCACAGCTAACCTTTTATGGAGCAGAGGAGAAGAGGGAAGAAGGGAGAGGAGAGGAAAAATTGGAGGAGAAAGGGCCGACGCTGGGGCTGCAATGGGCAGACATCCATTAACCAAGCACTCAGCATGGGATATGGCATTTACCGAGAACAGCCAAATGCCATGGCAATTAATCAGGGCTTTGAATGCCAGCTGTATCGATACCCCTTGTACATGGTCATGGGCGCACTTATGCACACAGAAAGAAACACACACACACACACACACACACACACACACACACACACACACACACACACACACACACATATACACCTCAAAATAGACCTATACTTTTCTGTGCTTTCATGAGAACAACACTGTGTGGATACAGCACTGTGGCTTGTGTCTAACCTTAATATTATTTCTATGTTTCAAACTAGGACGCACACAGAGAAATGGAATGAATACATCACTTACACAATCACAGAGTAAGGCCTGGGAGATGGCACACATTTTACTCTGCAGGGAGTTGCAAATTGCTTTTGGATAACCAAGGTCTAATTGACAGGAAAAGAATGCGCTGTCACTTCGCTGGTGCGACTGTCATTAACACATTTTTCATTTTGTACATGCTCCGAGGCATTATTGTTTTGTTGGCCTCAATCCCTCCCCGGTGCAGTGAATATGTTTTAAAATGGTTGTGAGCAGAATGTTGTTAGCTACACAACGCTCCCCGAGGGGGAACAAAACACAAGAACAATTGGCTCATTAGAAGCAGAAACACTTCAAACCACAATATGGCTGGAACACACTCAGAGGAGAGACAAAGTCAGCGAGTGAGGAGCACAGATGGATGGAGAGGAGGGACCGAGGGAGGGGGGGGCAAAGGCCCACCAACGGAGAAGAAGAAAGCTTGTGTTCAACACACAGTGAGATCAGGGTACACAAGAGAAACCTACAGCTGAGGTGAGGTGAATTCACTGTAGCAATCCTGCACATAAAGAGGCTGAGGAGTGTTACATGCAGTTAGATTATGGTGATCTGATTATAGTTTGTACTACCTGCAACAACATACTGTATGCTTATAATAAGTTCACCATAAAGGAGTTTATATACATTTTTGAAAACATGATATTTGTAGGTATGTCAAACATTTATCATGTCTACACTTTCTACAACATTAGAATTGAACTAATTGAAGTAATGATAATAAATAACGGGCCATTTCACAGCAGACACTGCTTTGCCACAGTAGGAGAAGCGCAGGTGTTACTAAAACATTAAGGATGGCTCTGTTCTATTCAAGTGTGCCAACACGACAGTGTGACAGTATCCTGAAAAAACACAACAACATTTAAATCTTGAAATTTAAATGTGGCTCTTATTATATCATTTCATGTTAGTATAAAAAGGTAAAGTATGCTAACTGATAAAACAGCACTATGATGCTATGCATACTATGATTGCACAGAATCTGTATGTAGTATGAAGGTGTGTGAGCAACTGAAAGAAACAAAGAGCTTCCACATAGGTTACATCGCAGACACTGAATTTACACATGCAGTCAGGAAAAGTGATGTCCAGTCACTTGAGTGCTGTCTCTAAGTACACTTTTAAAAACATTTTGTTACAGGTTGGTTAATGCTTAGGATTAAACTGTATGAATATATACCTAAGTAAAAGATCTGAATACTTCTTCCGGCTCTTATAATCAGCATTATCCTACCTTGTGAATGCATGACTCGAACAGCTCAGCTCAGCTGCTGTCTGGTTGAGACCTGCATCCGGCAGAGCTTCTAAACCACAGTGTTTGTCACAGGATGTCTATAAAAAAAGGACATTGCATAATGCAGTGAGTGAATGTCCTTGTTGTAACACAGATGTCACAATTATACCAAACAACCAGTTCTGGCAAAGAGTGTTTTATGACAGACACCAGCCTGTGTCTCTCTTTGGCTGGATGTCTTAGAGGCAGACTGGAGGAAAGCTAAAACAGCTCTTGAGGTCTCTAATGTTTTGTTCAGAGATTAGAGCAATATTTTCCAGGGCATATCATCTATAATTCATTCAGTCTATTGAATAACCAAACATCACTCACAGTCCATTAATACAAAATTCACAGACAGTGATGAAAAAATCTACAGTCTGATGAAAGTGTTACTGTGCAAAAACAAACACTTGACTTCACTGTTGGTGAATCAAAGACAAGGTTTAGATTAATCTCACACTAATGCTATATCTGTATCTTACTTTTCTTCTGACTTTACCTTTTAAAATTGATGGTAAAACTATTTAAGCCAGTATTTATTTATCTTTAACATTTCCATAAAGAAATAAATAAAAACCTTTACACACCTGGTGCTCTGCAAATCGTTAATAAAGGTTAATATAAAGGTTAATAATGGTCAAAGACAAATCCACACACCTGTGCCAAGTCCTACCTGCTGTGTGTGGGCCATCAAACAGCTCTGGTCCGGCCTAAAACTGGTTCACGGCGACCTCTACCGATGCCATTGTTAACTCTCAAGGGTTCACAAAACGGCATTTAGTAGTTAACGGGGATTTCTAGTAGTTTAGTTACTGTTTTCCGACAAGAAAAGTCTATAATTAGCTAATTTCAAGAGGGAGGTTGTCGAGCAAAAGAGCAGTGTAGAGACAGCGCATTGATATCTGAATTGTAATTCGGTCACAGGTGAACTACTTTGATTAGTGACTTTACAACAGCAGTGAGCTGTTTTCCTATCAGGTATTTTGAGCTGTTATAGCAGGTAATAACATTAGTGACCAGTCCGTCATATTTAGATGTTATAGCCTCACCAGTCAACATGCACAACACCAGGACATCAAGCCCTGAATGGATGGCAGCCATAATCAGTATTATAATATAATAAATGACACCTGTGCGTTTAATTAACACACACAACACAACACAGTTAAAATGTGTTTCATGAGAAGGCTCATATAAGGTGTGTTTGGTGTTTTAAAGTCATGTTTATGCAGGCTACGGTGCTACAAGTCAGCCATTTGTTATAAGAGCTCTGATAGAAATCACGAGTTAAATAAATAAATAAATAACCTTTCTCGTTTTGACACAAGAGGGCGCCACCAGCTTGTATTATTTTCACAAGCAGTACTGGCAGGACTGGCTCTGGATCAGCTGCAGCTGGCAGGACAGAGGAAAATGTGTGAGTTTATTTGCATTATCAGAAAGTATCCCTCAATAACATGAATGCTTGTTTGGGCTGCAGTTTACTTGGTGGGTGAATTTATGGATCGGAGAGGTGTGGGCTAATCTATCATAATAACATAATCCCTTTGCATCAAGCACAACCTCTTGGTGGATTTTCTTTGTCATCCGGCTTTCCATCCTCCATTCTCTGTCAGACTATGAAAGCCCTCATTACAAATGTCATATCTGTAGATGTATGTAGGGTATCCATGTATTATTCAAGGGTTGTTCTACAGATTGTGGAGAAAAGTATTTCTTTGAAATTATCTATGATTTTAGGTGCACCAGGAACAAACATCCCTCACAACAACATCTTTAAAAAATATAATATCTTTATACTTCCTTAATCTGCACGCTGCTTAATGGAAACGCCCTTAAATCTCTGCGTGTAATGTCTCAAACTACATTTTGCAATAAGGAGGACAGGACATGAAAAATGCAGTGGAGTAAGCGGTTTAATCATAAGAGCAGACTGAGGAGCATTAGTAAAATTTGGTGTCAAACCTTTAGGGGCTTTTCATGTAATAGCATTAACAGATTTCCCCCCAAATCCCTGTATGTTCTATATCTTTACAGGTGACAGAAACACAAACCAGGGAAGGACTTCAGTTGTTAGTTATAAGTCCAAATAGCCAGTCTGTAACCACAATTAACAGATGGAAAATAAAGTGCTGCTTTCATTTATTGTATTGATCAGATTACATGCACAGACCCTAACCATGTGTGAGATACCTCGGCTCAAGATGATCAGCATCATAGACATCCTCCGTCTATCCATTACAGCTGCAAAGCAATGGGTATAAATGAGACGTGACAGTAGCATCTGATGTGCTTTGCCCTGGAGGTTGGGGGGTGGGGGTGGGATTGTATGTGGAGGAAGACTATCTGCTTAGATTACATAAACTCATCCAAGAGCCATGGGAGAGTAAGAGAGAGGAGTGCCGCAGTAACCTGTGGATCTCTTATCTCTATGTCAACATCAAGGCTCTGTGTTTATTTTTCATTATTTCCCAAAGGCACTGAGCTCCTGGAGGAGAGGCCTCATAAACACATGAGCCACATCTCATCCAAACTACATGCTCTACCTCTACAATCCTATTTTTAGTCCTGAAAACTACAGTACCCGTGAGGACCAAATGACAGCTTCACCACGTATGTTTTCACAAGGTGATGGCAGAGCCTTTGCACGTGAAACAACAGCCTACACCCAGGGAAAGGAGCCCGTAATCTTTTTAAATATGTCTCTGACAGTTGTTGTTGTGACTACCAATAGAGCTGTTATTACAGGCATTACTGTGAGTCTGACAAGTATCTCCTGGCAAATGTTTGCTTCACCGTCACAGGCTAAGTGAGATCACAGATGGCAACAATAGGTGGATGATAGATGATACATATATAGAAAGATGGATCGTTTCACTACACGTGTTGAATGGAGTGAATCAAAAATAATATGAGACCAAACATGGCCGAAAGAGAAAAGGGAGATACAGTTGCAGGGAGGAGAAGCTGAGCAAAAGGTTAAGTGCCACCTGCAGACAGTGGGACGGTTCAGGACGCCATAACACGGCCGTAAAAAACGCTCTTAAGGCAGTTTGTTACAAAGCTGGTTAACACAAGTGGAGTAGTTTACAACTGGAGCTGATGCACAGTAAAGCTCTTTACACAGTCGCTGTGACTGACTGGTTTAGCTTGTACTAGCTCACATGCACACACAGGCTCACGTACACATGAAGAGTCACTCACAGAGACTTTGGAACAATGATCTTTATTTTGATATAATCCAGCTGAGTCAGTGCTAGAATAACAAGTCTCCTGTCACCTGTCACTGAGACTGTTCTGGTCTGGTTCTAGCTGACAAGGCATGACCACCGATACTACTCTTTCATATGCATCCAACTCCCACGTTCAAACCCCAAACAAGATATCATCAAATGTATATTTTTTCAAAATCTGGAGTAGTTTTTAACATGATCGCACTTGTTCACTTGAGAACAAGTGCGACTTCACATTTTAAGCCCACAGACACAGACTACAACTACAAACCTGTTATGATGTGAAGCAAATACACTAAGTTTTAAATTCTTTTTAAATTCATTTTGGATTTGAAATTTTTCAGTCAGCAAAGTGTGACAGTGTCAGAGAAGCGCTGGAACACATTTTTCCAAGTGACAATCATTGGTAGTGCATAGCATTAACATTAATTATTCTTTGTTGTTTTTATTAAACCAGGCGGGTGACACACACACACACACACACACGCAGCAATTCTCACCCACTGTTGCTGTGTAATTGTTTCTCTTCACACCCCCATTTATGACTTTATCACTGCTTTATCAGCACTGGGATCATATACACAGCACTTCTCACCCACTGCAGCAGACTGATTGCTTTTCTTCATGTCTGACTTTATCACCAGGCATAATGTATTCCAAGCTGCTGGATAACACCTTAAGCCTGTGTTTGGCGAACTCTCTGTGTACAAACACAGTTAATACCAGTCTGGCTGCACCGCTACTGCTGTTGAGCCTCTCCCAGTGGGGCGTTGAGCAGGCCTAAGGTTGACAGTGGTGTTGCCTCAGAAAGCCTGATGATTCACACAATCATGTGCCAATCGACGGGTCTCAACACACCAGCGATGCACACGCCTAGCCAGCCAGCTGGTGTCTTATTGTGCAACAACAGGACACCAAAAACTTTCTTTAGCTGGGCAGACTCATGCGTACAAAACACTCTCACTTTTGGACGCACACACATTTATTGTGCAAAATATGGGTCTCAGTAGGACAATATGAATCAGCACTTAGTCTTGAAATAACAAAATCCGTTCAGCTGCCTCTCAGTCTCGTTTACAGTAAATCGCTTGGCATCAAGGTCTATTTGTGGCTGTCAATGGGGAAAAGATAGGTACGTCAGCAGCGTTTTGACCACTGCTTCATTGTTTGGAAAGGTTTTTATGATTCTCCTCTGACTAAAGCATCAGTTCAGGCTTTAGTCAGTGACCAGTAGGAGGTATTTTAGGATGTCAGAGGAGATCACCTTTTGTTCCTCACATCAGCCACGGTCAGCTTGGCACTTGAAGCAGTTATGGAGAACTTTTAAGTTGTGTGGCTCTCGCAGGGCAGCAAACTCAGTCCCCTCAGCCTTTGTCATGTGCGATACTCAAGCTCCATGGCTTTGACGGCGGTGAGAGCCATGCCGACGGTTTGCACCTGTAATCTGAAGAGCTGAGGTCACCTCAAGCACTTGGGACTCCTTGTTCTCTTTGTCTTTCATAACTCCCTCCTCTTGTATCTGTTGTCTTTCTCCTATCTCTCACTCTCCATGTCTGTCCTTTGACAAAAAAACAAGGGTGGGAACCGGAGCTGACACAGGTGGTGCGAGGATGTGCAAGGTTCAACCGGAGTGAAACGTGAGAGTGAGAGAAGACCATTTAAAGCAGGAACACTGTTTGTTCTAATGGCTTCCAGAGAACGCAAACACCAACCAGCGCTATCCAGATGTTTTCTTTCTTTCTATACTTCTTTCAAAAATGAATATTACCGTGTTTTAGCCAAGTAGCTGGATAATTTGTTCCATTTGAGGGGTGGGGGGCAGGCAGGCGACAGTCAGGCGAGCAGCCGCACAGGTTCAGGCCTTGTTGGAGAGTATCACGTAGCCGCTTTTACGACCTGTTTAACACCAGAGGGTTGAACGCAACCATTTTTCCCGGAGTGTATGACACGGTGTGAATGCAATTGGGTGAATACGGCAGTGAAAAAAAAGGCTCATGTTCATTACTGGTAGAGGAAATCAGGCTACATGGAAAGAAAGAGAGGTCGCTGTTTGTCTGCAGTAAATTACACTGACGCCTGCCTCTCTGGATCCACTGACAGAAGCTGTTTCTGCTACAACTTTCCACTGTTAAAATGGGAGACACTATTGTGATTGTACTCATGTGCCAAGGGGAAACCCTGATGCATGAAGTAGTAATAAAATTTAAAACAGCCATTGCCAGGCACAGTGGGTAATTTGCATAATAATTCTTGTCTCAGCTTGAACACAGAAGTTCCTAACTGTCTCCCAAAACCATCCCACTCCCGGAAACATATTTATCTAATGAAGCCGAGTGCTGCGTCCATCATGTCAGTGATAACACATATGTCTCTGTGTAGACATTATGACTGGTCCCTCATGTGATGTATAAAACATCAGCATAAGAAGCTTTAGCTCTTTTTATGTGTGAAACAAAGCGAGGACAGTAAACAGGAATGTCCAGAGAAGATGTGTATGTGTGTGTTTCTGTTGGAGGACAGGGGGTGAAGGAAGAGTGGATAAATCACAGGAGTGTCACACTGGACATCAGTCTTCATCTTTACAAGGTCCTCTGCAGATCAAGGAGCATTTGTCCTGACAGGAACCAACAGGAGCCACCATTAAAACTAGACTGTGTGTGTGTGAGGGAGAGTGTAAGTACGCGAAGTATCATGTTTATCGCACTGCTGTTTATTATGTATGTCAGAGCTAATATGTTTATATGACCACTCTTTGGCACTGGAGCCTGATCCTCAATTCATTGAAAGATCACTGGAGGGTCCCCCTGTGAACACTTAGGCTCCAGCTTTCAGAGGGAGAGGAATAACAATCCCCTCTATGATGTCTTCCACATGCTCTCCATGACGCACAGTCATTTTTTTTCTGACTAGTTTGCCCTTCATCAGATGTGTTGGAGGCTGGGTAAGAAAGGGAGAGAAGAGAGAGAAGGGTGAAAGAAAGTGAGTGGGAGAGAGGAAAAATTGAGAGCTGATCTTAAATTTCAACTGAGCCCCGGCAGCTACACAAACAGAGGATGAAGGGGGGGCAGAGCAGCTGAGGCAGAGGGATGGATGGATGTGGATGTGGAGAGGGAAGAGGGGAGGGAGCGAGGCACTCGGCAGAGCCACTCAGTCTAGACTCCAGATGTGCAGGCAGCAGCAGTGTGGCTGTTTTGGCCCCCACCAGGCTGCTCTGGGAGTATCCCCGGCACATGTCCCCACGCCGGCTGTAAATCAGCCCAGCCAGGCCTCAGGCAGCACCGCAGCCACAAAACCCCTCCACCCGGACCCCCAAAACGGGCTGGCCAGCGACAGACGGACGCCGATGAGCCCACTGCGCCGCGTTACGCCTGTAATGGTCTCCCTCACTGCTTATATGATATATCAAGGTCCAGGTTTTAAAAGTTACCACCCCTTTTCTACGTACACCTTTTCGCCTCTTGTTTTTTAAGTGTGTGTTTGCATGCATGTGTAGGTGTTCCTCTAAAGGCTCATGATGCACACCAGTGTACAGCTGTAGCCTATAGATGAGAGAGGAATGCAGCTCGGTGTCATAAACGCTGCCGCCTCTCCTGTTTTTGCTTCACCACAGCCCGTCTGCCGCGCTACTCCCTAGTCTCACTGGCACCAGGGCATTCCTTCAATAGTACACTGCTTCCCATACTCCACATCCACTCCAACATCCACAGAGAGCATTCACACAATTACAGATTCCTGCTGGATGTGAGTGTGTGTGTGTGTAATCCTTTCCCATCAGTGCTCAACACATAATTAGATGTTGGACTGGGAGGCACGGCCCATATATAGTAAGCAATGCAGACCACAAACATGCACTTAAAACCAGATTTCTTATTGTACTCCATCAGACCAGAGTGAGCTATTTTGAAGGCAAAGAGAAAAAAAAAAGTCTTTCAGTGGGTCACCGGGCAGCGTTTAACACATCCACGCAAGTCCACGCGAGCAGAAGGAGCACAGGAGGAGGAGGCCTGTGTGTGTTTCCAAACCAATCCCGTGCTATTGTGCAAAGTGCTAAAGTCAACGCTCCACTCAGCTGTTCAAACAGGTAGCGTGGAAACATTGGAGCTGTGTTTAAGTTGATCAGGCTGCAGACATCCTCTGAACAAACAGGTGAGCACAGGGAAAAAAATGTGGAGGTCACTGTGTGTGTGTGTGTGTGTGTGTGTGTGTGTGTGTGTGTGTGTGTGTGTGTGTGTGTACGTTCAACCGTGACTGTGGCCCTGTGAAAACAGGCCACTTCCCCTTCTGTCCACCCTGTGTGTGTGTGCATGTGTGTGAACAGGTGAGCGAGCCACCATTTTTAGTCCAACCAGCAGACACAAACACTGAAACACACAAATACACCTATTCACACACTCACACACACACAAATCCCAGCTGATCCTCCTAAATATACCTATGCTTACTCATGGTGAGATTCCAGTAGCAGCAACCCTCGCACAGCCTCCATATGTGAGTGTGTGTGTGTGTGTGTGTGTGTGTGTGTGTGTGTGTGTGTGTGTGTGTGTGTGTGTATGCACTTTGTAGTTGTTCAAACACCTCGATTGTTTTGTTCTTCATCTTGGGAATACAAAGGGAGGTTTCCCAGAGTCAAGGCCCCGACCCTCGATGGGACACTTCAGGAAAAAAACAGCTGACAGTCTCTGGAATGCTCCTGGACATATGAGGTTAACTGGGCTTTAACCTCTGCACCGTGGGAGGGGAGCGCTGCTAAAACGCAGCACAGACCTCCGACTGGACTGTAATCAGAAGCTTACATTAGACAATGAAGAGCACAAGACTCAACAACATGAGTACTGTGAGATTTATAGTCAATGTTCTTTGGTTAGAACCTACAGTTTGTCTTTACATGATGAAATGGACACAAAAAGGTGTGTATGAGTCAGTGGGAATGGTGAAAAGATCAGCTGATTAATGGAAAGAAAAGTCTTAAGTTTTTGGCTGAGTCGAACAAAAGAAGCATTCTGAAGATGTCACCTCCGGCTCTGAGAAACGATGATGGACGAAACCGGAGGGTGCCCTCCCCTTTTGTCTGATACGTCCCTGTGACCCAATGCTCATGTTCAAAGTGTGTTTCTTTACATTGTGTCATGAGGCAGCTCGGCTGCCTCTGGGGTTTTTCTGTTTTGGTTTGTTTTTCTCTCTTCTGTGTGGGTGTGCTGGTGTGTGTGTTCTTGGTGTGGGTGTGTCTTTTCAGGTAGTGGATTCCAGG
>JBBMJY010000018.1:6375216-6398338 GCA_037833715.1 Toxotes lorentzi
TTTGAATAAACTCTTGTGAACTGATCACCTGTCTGCTTTTGGGTCCTGGCCTGTTTAAATGAACTCAGCATTACACATTGATTGTTGAGGTGGACGTTATTTAACACTACTGACTATATAAAAGTGATTAGAGTCACTGTATTTTTTTAAATGTCAGTCTTTAAGTGGCTTAGTTTAAGCTTGCATTTCTACTGCTACTACTCTGACTGGCAGAAGCTGAATGTTTCTACTACTCATTGCCCATTAGGTTTAGCTAGCTGTTTCATTGTCAACCATTAGTAGATAATTGATAGAAATAGCTTACAGTAAAATGGAGGAAAATGTTTACATTTTTCATCTATTTATAATTCCTTTGAACCCTTTTCACTACTTTAGCTAACTGTTTGGACTGTTCATTTGTTTTTTAGCTTCATACAGCATTTGAATCACCTACCCATTACCTTTAGCTAACGGTTTACATTTCTGTGCTCAGTTGTGAACTGATTTCAGGCACTGTCAGTGGTGTCATTTTGACTCAACATGTATGTTCTAAATGAAAACATAATTTCTAATTTTTCAACTTAGCTAAACTATGTCAGGCTCTTTGCACAGACCCCCTGGAAACTGCAGAAGTAACCTCAGAAGTATCCTTGGCTGGGACCAACTGATGAATTGCTTAATCCTAAAAATAACTGGCAGATTATTAGATGATAAAAGTAGTTGTTAGTTTCAAGGAAACAGTTTCAGTATGTAGCAATACCCATGTTTCATGTGATCTTTTACTATTTACCTCGTACGGTTTAGGCGAAAGTTTGGGGTTTAGAGATGAAGAAAGAGAAAAGCTCAACATTAGAAGGAACACTTGAGAATCTTTCTATCCACCACAGAATCCACTTTGTACCACAAGAGGGCCACCTACACCATCTAAGGTCCTCCTGGGGTCCACCACAGATAGGAATCTGTGTCTATGTGTGTATTTGCATGAGTGTCTGTTAGCATGCATGCATGAGCAATCCTGAGTGGGGGGGTTGCAAGAGACAAGGCAGTCAGTCAGAGGGCCCTGGGCTCTCCTGGTTAATTAGTAGCAGCACTAGGCCACAAACAGGCCAGCGGCAGCCGCCTGGCCAGCAGTCATCATGTGAAACGGCTGGAGGGGAGGACGTCTCCCTGACGCTGCAGATAGAGCCGTTCAAAGAGCTTATCTGTGGCTGTCTGGCCTCGCCTTATCTGATCTGACCCCAGATCACACGCCTCCTGTTACACTATGTTTTATCTGGTGCAGCATGTGGAAGTTGTCCCTGTGTGTGTGTGTGTGTGTGCGCGCGTGCATTCGAAGGCCCGTGTGTGTGTTAGAATCTGGTTATAATGTTAAATTCTTGGATTGGATGTCAACCAGGCCAGTGTGAGGTCACCATAAGTTGTACAGCTATAAAAAAAATCAATAAAAATTTTAAAATAAAAATCCACAGGTAATGTCACTGTTATGAAGCAATCTGAAATCGTTTAAGTGTACATTTGTGCGGTGATTTATGAAGTGATTTATGGGAAAGTTAGTGAGGCGAGCTCTGTGGCCTGAGCTGGATACGTCCACAAGTGTGTTTTTGTTTAAGTGTGTTAAGACCAGAGCTCAGGGAGAGCAGCAGAAATCTAGAAAGTGGTCTGATATGGTTGAACGTGAAAAGCAATCAGTAATCTGCACAGAAGTACATTCTTCAAACAGCCCCCTGAGCTCTGCATGAGTGTGTACTCATCCTGCAGGTGATCATTTATTCTCTATTATATGCTAACAAGCAGTGTTGCATCTTTCAAATGAAGCACTGCACAGTAATTACGTAGCCACTCTAGGCTTTTCTCTGCTGGCACAGACTGACTGTGGGCAGGGACGAACAATTCAGACACAATTTAGCTACAATGCTGCAGTAATTGTTGTTGCCCACTGTCTCCCCCAGGGGTGACCCCTCACTTCCCGAAACACAAACACACGCAGATACAGATACACACAATCACACACATTAACACACAATGTTGACACAGCTTCAGCAGGGACACCCCCCCTCTCCAGCATGACGCCCCCCTCCTCCTCTTCCCCCCTTTTGCCTTCTTGATCCCTCATCCCATCGTCCCTCCCCACACACACACACACACACAGTGCTGTTTGGTGGAGATCAGAAGCCCAGCTCGGAGGCCCAACACCTGGGCATGTTTGCGGAGGAAGCAGGCCCTGGGCGGGCTGCGCTCCATGCGCCTGTCGACTGGCTCCACCAAGTCTGGCCAGCTGTGCTCCTGGCCTGGCCTCGCGCTGTGGGGGCTGTGCAGCTGGGAAAGGCATGTTTCCCAAAAGAAGAGAAAAAAAAAGACAGAGAGGGGAGGAGTGAGGGAGGACACAGAGAAGAGAAAAAGAGAGAGAGAGAAAAAAAGCTTTAGGTTATTTTGAGCTCATTACACATTCATCCCTGAGCTCTCCTAAAGCATCTCCTTTCATATGAAAAAAAAATCTGGGCTAAGCTGGTTAATACCTTGGAAGTGTTTGAATTCATTATTAGATTTTTGCTGGACTTATCAAGCAAGTTTGTTTGATTTGAAGCAAAAAAAAAACAACAAAAAAAAAAAAACCAAAACTTTCACATAACAAATAATCAAATTATAGCTGTTTTGATGTGTACCAGGGCATTAGTGAACATTTGTTGACATGTTTGTTTTCCCAGCTGAAAATATGTAGGATTATTTGCTGTTTCTCTTTTCAGATAATTAGGCCAGCTGGTAATACTTCATATTCTTCCTAAAAATCAACATATTTGTCACAAACTAGAATTTACAAGTGTTTTGTTGCAATTTCATGAAATAAAATATTGTTGTTGAGAATGTGGGAGTTTGTTATTTGGCAGATGCTCCAGTGTGATGACATGGCCCTGAGATGCAATGGACACACACACAACACATTTACTAATTTTAAGAGATGACAAACAAACTGTTGCAGCATTTGCTGTTTCAGATGTCACCTCTTCCTGTGTGTGTACTTAGCCCGCTGCCATGTGGAGCTCCCAAAGGCTGCCGAGCCCAGCGGTAGCTCAGGAAGTGGGGGACGTGCAGAGAAGCTGCCGTGTACTCCTGTCACTCAGCACTCCAGGGAACAGCCAGCCACGGCGAGCCAGGCGGACCGGGGCCAGAGCACGGTGGCGATGGGGGATTCCATCAGAACATGCCCAGTACACAGGCCTCGTCCTCCCTCGCTCCAAACTTCCATCCCTGAGTCCCAAAAACTATGTTACCTTAATTATGATAGATTGAGAATGAGACTGTATCACCGCTGTTGTTATTTTTCTTTTGTAAAGTGAATGAAACTGTCAGAGCTTGCTACAACACACTGTTACATCTCCAATCACTTCAGTTCAGTATCACTCGTCTGTTTTAGCTTTGTTTGCATAGTTTGGATTCACACACCTTGATACTATCTGTGTAGATGTTAACTGAGGTAATATAAACCTTTAGCACTCGTACACTTCAGTGGGTATCCCTTGGGCTTGTTTGACTATGGACTGAGTGTTAAGGTGAAACAACACTAGTTATCCAGTCCAACTATTTATTGCCCCCGCACAGGTCATTCTCCTCAGAGAACCTCAAACATATGAGAGCAGCCGTGCAAATAGAGGAGCAACACACTAAACCCATTTGTCCACTGCACAAAGCATAGAGCCTGCTGACACACAACGTGTTCTGTCTGTAAGGAGCCCATGTGTGAGCCACATCCCCTCGGTTCAAAGGAGCCTCTCACAGTTTGGCCTCTGTGTGGGGGGAAGCTGAGGTGACACACTGGCTCTCAGCGGCCCGTAGCCACTCCTCAGGCTATGTTGGCCCGAACCCCAGGATCCTATACCTGTCAATCTCCAGGCTAGTCCTGCACCCTGTTGTCCTCTCTCCTCTGCCCTGACCCTGGACCTGCCGCCCTGCTGTCACCGGTGGGGCCAGGTGGCCAGATGGACATAAAGAGAGGAAGTGGCATAAGGTGAACATATGCTGGTGAAAAAGAAGCGGATGTTTTTACCAGGAACTTAAATTCTTTTTTGTTTTTGTGACACACAATATGAGAGATAATAAAAAAATGTTACAGTATGTGCATTGATAAAACAACATTTATAGATGATGGGTGATATGTTGCAGAATGGGCTCAGACAGAGAGGCGTCTAAAATCAAACTATATTTTCTCCTACACTCCCACTCCTTATGCTCATTTTCCCTCTATTGCTCTCTGTTTCTCTCTGTGGGCCTGTGTTTGCTCACCCACTGAGGCCTCCTTCTCTCAAGCTGTCTGTGCTCTGTCCTGCCTGCCCCTTCACAGGAGCCTGTTCTTGGTCTTGGCGTACCGACTAGAGCCAGTCTCTGCTCGCTACCAGGGCCCACACACCCACATCCACTACATTCCTCTACTCACAGCCAGAGGGGAGGGCGAGGTGCTGGCTGAGGTGAACTCCAGTACTAATGGATGGGACGGCCTGGTGCGATATTGAAAGATACTCTCTAGAGATCAGCAGGCATGAACTGCACTTTGTGCCTTGGTCCAATGTCGTCTGGCTGAATGATATCTGTTAGGCTCATTTTCCTGTGATGTTGCGTTTCATAGGTCTGCTCTCTCAGAAGATGATCTGTCTCTGGGGGATCAGATTCGCTTTGCATTGTATCAAAATAAACCTTAGCAGAGTAAATGGAAAAACAGTACAGGGGGAAAAGAAGAACTCTGGAGACACAGAAGGAGAGATAAAAAAAATCCTGACAGAGGCAAAAAGAGAGAATTATCTCCCCAGCTGTCTGTGCATCAGGAAGTCTCTCCCAGAGAGTCAGCTCTGACCGGTCTGATCACAGAGGCAGCACAGGAAGTCCCACAAAAAGAAAAGGAAGTGAACACCAGCTCCAGGAAGTGAGTTTTTGCAGCTTCGGCTCCACAAAGTCTGGATCCTGATGGGAGGGAGGAGGGAGGAGGAAGGGAGGCAGCCCAGCTGAACACCAGAGTGTGAGAGAGGAGGAAAAGAGAGGGAAAGACACATAGAGGGGAGGGAGAGACGGATTGGGGCGTAGTGACGGCAGTGACAGCTGTCTCCATGCTGCCAGCTGTGTGTCATTTAGTGAGTGCTTATAAAAATGAGCTTGGCACCAGGGAGTGATGTTCCTGATGCTGTGGCGCCAGGCGCTCCGCTTCAAATGACATTGCCACCACTGACTTCCTCTCAACCTACACACACATATACGCACACAAATGAAAGAGCACAAAAAGCTCAATTCAGCACAAGTAAATGCAGGCCTGTGTTTGTGAGAGGCATATTTTCAGCTGCTTTCCTCCTTCTGCAATCTCTTACAATAGAAAACTGAAATGTGTTTCCACAAAACATCTAATTACACAATACCGCGAGTCAACAGTATCAGAGCAAACACAGGGTACGTCAGGACAAACAGATTAGCGGCTCCGGTGACAACATCCCCACCACGTCCCACTCACACACACCTGCGTTCACACATTTTCTGACTAAGCCCAGCGTTTTGCATGTAAATAGAGTGTGTTGCTGTGGTGAGGAGGTGCTAACTTCCTCTGTGCTGCACCTGGACCGACTGCTCATCTACATAAAGAGAGAGAGAGAGGGGTGGGGTGACGGAGAGCTACAAGCACAGAGAGAAAGAGGGAGAACATCAGAGGTGTTAATGGGTTAAAACCTGGTAATTGGGGGGTACTTAGTCGCCTATTGTCATTAGAGCAGTGAGGCCTTTTTATATTATACCACTTGCTGTAACTTTGATGGTGTTGGTTGTTGGTTTTTTTGTATGGTATTTGTAGACCCTTTCTTTTGGCGCTTCATACTGTAGCTGGTCTTTTAGATCATTTCTCTTCACCGTGCATCTGCTTTTGAACTATTTTCATCTACCTGCATGGAATCAATAATCGCATCTTTAATCGCATGTTTTCTTTACCTATTGTGGGATTAATTGTGTAAAGAATGGCAAACTTCTTCTCTAAAACTGTAAAACTGTAACATATATTTTCAGTACAATATTTTTATGTGCGTCTGTGTCATAAACATGCAGTTGTAAAATGCCAGCCAGCCTTGAAACCACATCTCAAAATGTGCCCTTTGAGAACGCTCCAAATTTCAAAGAACCACTTTTGCAGAAAGGCAGAAAATTGAATGACATATAATAAGAAGGAACAGTTTGACTTTGCACAAACACGGATAAGCTGAAGTCATCGTGTCTCGGCGCATCAAGTGTGACATATACGGTATCTTTGTGTCCTCCCGGATGTCCTTTACCTCCGATCTTGTTCTTCCCTGATAAATGATAAAGCCAGAAAGCCATATGCTGTCCGTTTGCTATCAGAGCCTACGAGGGCCTTACAACAGTATCTGCTAGGGCCCAGTCAAGGTCAGACCGCAGTTCATCCAAAACCCTTCAGGCTCGCAACTGCTTTTCAGATGGGACGCTGGCGTCTTGGAGTCAGCACGTGACACGCAGTCATAACATTTGGGTTGGAGTCTTCCAACAGACATAATTCAGCACAGCTTTAAAAGCAAAAGCTGATAATATTCAAAGTGACTGCTGTCATCATACTCAGGAGAGTGAGTACTCTGGCTAAGGGCCAGCCAACTCACTGCTCTATATTTGGTCATTTCTCCTGGCTTACCATGACTTCACCAATGCAGTTTTAGTCCAGGCCTGTGTGTTGTTTCAGTCTCATTTTCAGTAAACTCTGTGATCACCTTGCCTTTGCGTTCCACAGGCCTTTCACTGGGAGCACAAAGAGAGAGAGGGGCATTAGTCCACAAGAAAAGCCCAGCTTTGGCTTCTTAAAGAAAGCAGAGGTTTAGCTCTTTCACTTCCACTGCATTGTTATGCTAAGGCCCAGCTTGGGAATAAGAGTGAGCCATTAGCATCTGAAGAAGAGCCAACATCTGAGGGAAACATGTCTTTAAGGCCCCAAAAGAAAAGAATCCATGCTGTCTCTCCCTCTCATTTTCTCATTCTCTAACTCACTCACTTGTTCCTCAACTCAACTCTCATTCCTTGCCATTCGATGGCCCATTCTCTTTTCTTTCAGTTTCTCCTGCTGGCTCTTTCGGCGCGAAGAGGGATAAGAGATGTGTGTGTGTGTGTGGGTGGAGAGGGGGATTAGGAATTGAAATGCTTCATGAAACAATGAGTATAGGTCTTAACAGATACTCTATATTTATATCAAACATTAAAGGATGGGGTCCATTATCAAAGACACCACCTGCCTAACTGACATGACCAACAGAATGTGAGCGTACGTGCACATGTTACTTACAGCAGCAAATTATATTTTACATAACTATATGTGTGTGTGATTGTGGCTGAATAGCATTTGAAAATTTTAATTGCTTCTCTTTCTTTAGGTTTTGCTTTCAGTGTTTGTGTCAGGTGGTCACAGGAGAAAGGGCTGATCCTCTGTTAAACATGCTTGACACTGATTCTAATGCTTCAGCTCAGGGTATCTGCTCATACCGAGCACTGATGGATACTTCATGCTCTTCTTCTATAAACCACACTGAATCATTTTGGTTAAAGGTAACAGGTGTCCAGGGACTCAAGCTGTGACACTAAAAACTGACTCTCCTGAATGACCGTAATGTAATAACAGGTATCAGAGATTACACAGGACTGTATAATAACAGTGAAAAAGTTTGACACCAGATCAGCTTAATGACGTTAGTGTTGCTGCTGATACCGATGTGATGCAGGAGATTGATGCATCCCTGTTACATTCACAGTATGTAAACAAACAGACAAACAAGCCTCTTGGAAGCTACTTCAGCTGAAGTCTCAGCAGCGCAGTTGTTTATCCGGTCTACTGTGTGATTCTTAGCTCCTGCACTGACGTGCGTTGTCATACAATGACAACAAAGTTTCAACAAAATCAAGCTTTGCAGATGCCAAGTCTCACGTGAGCGCAGCCTGATCTATCCGGAACAATCATGTTCCTGGATGCCCGTATCGTTTTTCCCAACACGGTTTGGATGAAACACCGCCCACTTCCATGTGGGGTTAGGGTTAGGGTCAAGGTTTCAGCCCTTCTGTTGAAGCTTTCGTCATACGGAGGAATGGAGTGGGTGTGGCTTTATCTACACTGGCTTGGAAAAATCATGGATGTTTCCTGGATATTTGAACATGGCATCATTGTGACTTCCAAGTGCAAAAGTGACTTTAGGTCACTAGCTTGGGCTCCCTGTAAACACAGCAGCCTGAATGTTGGCTGCATTACTCCTGCAGAGCTGGAGCCGGTCAGGGGGGAGGGGGGCTTTGGCAGCTGTGGGATGAACACACACACGTCATCCTGGGTGGGATCCCACAGACGCTCCCCTGGGTCACAACTGGACATGGAGTGGATCGAATCCCAGACAGAAAAAGAGCATGATTCTGTGAGGATAAAGAAGCACACTGCAGGGCTGACTGAAAGCTAGAAGTGCTGAGTCACTTGAGTTTCTGCAGCTGAGACATCACTGTTCTGCTCCCAGCTGGCTGTTGACACCTACCAGAGCGGTGATGAGCTGAGTGATAACAACACCACCATCGCTAGCAGCACTGTGAAGCCTGCTGTATGATAAACACATGACTCTGACAGGGCTCTTTTGGTGAAGCCCTTCTAGCTGACTAAAGCAGTGAAGCAGAGAGACGTTTGGGAAGAGAAGAATGACTAAGTCGTGCACCTGCCTCTCTGTCAGAACAACACCGCCAGCACTCTGACAGGAGGGAAGGGGGTGAGAGGGCTGCATGAAAAAAAGGAATTTCCAAGGACGAGGAAGATGTTGTGAAATCATATTGCGCATGTGGCCCGCACAGCTGCAGAGGGAGTGAATCGCTCCATGTGTAACAGAATGAATCACCAGTAGAGTTCCCCAGAAGTCAGATCACACTTTCAGTTCTCTCTTTCTCTAATTCCTCCTCTATCTCTCTCTCTCTCTTACACACTCCCCCCTCCCTCCTTGTTTTGCTCTCTCTTCTGTTTTCCGTGCCGCGCCTTCTTTATCGCAGGTGCAAGTGACGAAGTAAACTGGCTGGATTATCCACATATGCCGTATAAGTTCACCCCACTATATTACACACACACACACACAAATAAATACACACACACACACACACACACACACAGACTCACAAACATCAGTGATCACAATGAACAATGCCGAAGCCATCCAAAGTCTCTTCATCAGCATGAGATCATGTGGCCCATATAACACACAGCGCTCACACACTTCCTCCTCCTTCTACCCCCGCGACGCTGTAACACAGGTGGCCGACTGCAGCAGCCGGAGCAGCATTCCTGCACTGCTGTTAAGTGACATCTCCTCTGTTGAAGTGTCCTCATCCTCATCCAGGAAAATCAGATGACTCACAGGGTTATTTAGCTCAGATGGATCTCATTGGGGTTTTGATGTCACAGCCAGTGTAACTGGAATGCTCATGGGGGTTGGGGGGGTTGAGGGGGGGCGGCTGCTTGGACCAGTACACCTACAGCGTATCAATGCAGATGTATCATAGCTACATAGTAATGAGAGGAAATGTTATTGTGAGCATTTTGGCTGCTACGTCTCCCTAAAGGCCTGGTCACACCAGCATTTGAACAATCCCCCTTCAATTACCTTTATGGAATAAAATGATATGTACAATACTGAGAACAAAATTCCAGGAGTGAGTAATCAGCATAGTACAGAAAATAACATGGAAGGAAAAAAAACTGGAAGGGACTGGACATGCCAGCAAGTTCACCAACTAGAACGGCACCAAACTCCTACAACCAGACTGCGAAGATGTGCAGATGAAATTTGCTGTGCTGTGAATTTTTCTGTTGTGATCGGGCCTTAAAAGTGATCAGTCAAAAGGAATTCGCTCTCTAAATTCTTCAGTGAATAGCGGGATGATGGGAGGAGGGCGGCTGATTAGGGGAACACCCTCATGAAGTGGTCAGGCTGCCGACATCTTTATCTGTCAGAGCCGTGGCTCTGATGCTAAATTGACAGCTTTAGAATGTGTCTTTAATGCTAATTCAATGGGTAAATCCACCCGGAGCAGGGCTAGCTGTAGTGCCCTATAGGGCAGCAGTGTTATCCAGGGTCCCTAAGGACTGTCCAGTGCTGCTCTGTGTGGTCCAGCCCCCCCAGGAGAGGGTTGGGGGCTCTGGGCCTCTGCCTCCCTCTCCTCCTTGTCCTCCTTTGATATCAGGAGTGCTGGAATGGAGGAGTAGCACTGGAAGGGAGGTGGGGAGGGGTGCTGGGTCTCCCTAGTTGCCAAGCGAACGCCATATGGGCAGCTCACTGGTGTTACTGGGGGCCCGGGGCAGTTCCCAGAATTCACATGATAATGAAGCCCAAGGCCATTCAGAGTGCTGGCCTAAAGCTGGGCCTAAGAGCTTTTGATAGCCCCCAGCAGCCTGTAGGCCTGCCCACCCCGGGCCCAGCCAGCTTTCCTGCCAGGCCCAAACCACCTGTTTGATTTTCCCAGGGCCCTGCCACAGCAGAGGGAGAGGAGAGAAAGCGGGAGCAGGGAGGAGGAGGGGAGGGGCAGCAAAGGAATGTCTCCCTCTTATTTTGTCACTGAGTGTGTACTTCCCATTCACTTCCTCTTTATAATCCTCCAGCCCTCCCCTCACGTGCACACACACATACACACTGTTACATAAACACAGGCATGCACGCGAACACATGCACCCGAGTATAACCTAGATGCACACACACACACACACACACCCTTGCTGACCCACACACAGTCTCTTTCCCCTTTTGTTAAACCCCATGAAACAATCCCAGGGAGAAGAATGAAGTTTAAAAGTAGGGCACCTTCTGCTGCATCGAAGTTTCACACAAGCGTATTCCTGAAAGAGGGCCCTGGATGAAAAGCAGGGCGCTTGTCTTAGCTGCGTTTCTCTCAGTTCTACGTGGGAACCAGAAGAGGATCTTCACTGGGCAGCCGAGGGGACAGGGAGACTGGCACTAAGAAGGACCAGGGGGTGGTGGGGTGATGGGTGGATGAGAGCACGATGGAGACTGGAATGGATAAAGGGACACCCAGGCATGGGAGGAGGGATGGGAGGGAACAGGGAAAGGGAATGAAGCTTGTGGTACTTGTGGGGGGTCGATGTATGTTTACAAGAAGGGCACATTCCTTTATCGTGAGAATGGCTGCTTGATGAACAGCAATAACACCGGGACAGACAGGGTGGATGCCCCCCACCTCCACCACCCCACACCCCCCACCCCCCTTACTGTAGCCATAGCACATGAAAACAAAGGTTCAGTTCTTGCTTGTTGCTTTGTCAAACAGAGTGTATTTTAGGTCAGTTTAATTCAGCTATAGGGCTTTAAATGACATTTGCAAATAAAATGCTGACTGAATGTGTGCTTTCTTCTCTGCCAAAATTCTGTGGTAGAACGTTTCCTGTTGTGAAATCATGTGATGTAGCAAAACACACTCAGGAGCACAGGTGTGCAGGTGTGACGCTGTGTACTCTGTGGCCACTTGTAGTTCCCAATTTGAAGGCGGGGCAGCGTTCCTACAGTTTAACCAGAAATGCTACCTTGCTGGGGGCTAAACACCTGCGTTACACATACAGAAAAAAGGGCAGGGAGGGTGAGGGTTTTGGTGGTGGTGGGGGGCGGGCTACACCTGAGCTGCTTGTGTTTACCCCCCACCCTTTACCTAACAGGGTCTCTGGTTACTGTAGTCCCCTGGCTGAGCTGTTTCTTTTAAGACATTATTCAGGTCAGGTGTACAGGGGACATCTGCATAGAAAACATTACAATAACGCTGCACTGTAGCTCTATTGACTGTGACAGGAATACACACACCTACACCTGTTGCACCTGCACTGCCTTCTGTAGACCACATGAATAGACAGCCAGATTCCCACACCCAAGTAACTTAACTTCCTCTTGCTGTTGCACCCTCTATACAGCTTTGATAAATAGAAACAACAAACAAGAAGGGAAACTCAAGCCGGCTTAGATCACAGCTGAGCCAGCAGAGACTGTTAAGGTGGGACTTTAGTGTCAAGAGCATCAGGAGAGAGAAACAAAAACTCCCCAAGGCCCAAATAACTTGATTATACCCGCTCCACAATCAAAACAAAAGTGGCAGGCCCAATCTGTTCACTGTCAATGGCGGCTCTCATTTGTCAAGCCCATCCAAGAGGTTGGTTCTCAGGCGACTCGCACAATGCCCAGTGACAAACAGGAGGGCTCTCCTTTTAGCCCTGCCTGCCACTGGGAAGCCCATCTGAAGTATTAATCTTTGGGTGGAAGAGTGGAGGAGAGGGCTCAGCCTGGCCCAGCCATTGTCCCCAGGCCTGGGCCCTCTGAATGGGGCTTTGTCAGCTCCCCAGCTGCCACTGTCCATGCTCCATCTTTGGGCTTTGGCTCCCATGTCCCCTGGCCGTGCTGACTGGACGCCTCCGTGCAGCTGTGGGGATGTGCAGGGTTTGTGTGTGTATGTGTGTGTGGGTGTGTGTGGGACAGAGAGAGGTCAGGTGACAGACCATTTGTCTCACACACACACACACACACACACACACACACACACACACACACACACACAGATACGTGGCTTTACACAGGCTCTTGCTTGTCATTTCAAAGTGGTGCATTCAGTTGCCATGGAATCTTAGAAACAGTGAGTTCCGGTGTTTAATACCTTAGTTTGATTTTCTGTTCGTAGCTAGTTAGTAACTTCATCAAGGCAATAATCAGTATACACCCCTCCTTGTGTGGCTCTTAATTTTATTGCTCTTCTTTTTGATTTGACAGAATCACAGGACAATTTCTCACTGTCTCCTCTTTTCTGTTGGGTGTTGACGATGACCCAGGTCAGGTTTGTTGTCCCTCTCTAGTCGAGTCAGATAAATGTCTTCATTAAAATATATGTACAGGAAATATATTCATCCACAATTCTTCCCTCCAGTCCAGCAATGATGTCTGAAAGGTAAATTAGCAAACAGTGGACATGGAACGAGGACAATACTGGAGCTGAGCTGATGGTTTCCCAGAAGCATTTGTTTGTTCTCCATCTCTCTCCTACAGCAGGGGGGCAGCTGGCCAGCAACAATCGGGCCTGTCCCCCATAGGCATCTTCTGGCTACCAGCTGGGAACAGCTGGTCTCCCCTTCTGCTACCAGTGGACCTGGGCCCTGCTGGAAGTCCTGGAAAGGAGAAGGCCTCATAGGATCTGACAAACAGGCAGCATTCACACATAGACAGGTTCCCACTAATGGAGAGGCCTCATTAGGCAACATTTACAGATTCTATAGAGGTGTATCTATTGTTCAGTCAGCTGTTCAGGAGGGGAGCTGTATCCATGGGGGCTCCTCGGTACAATAGAGCAGCTCATCAGGTTTTGTTGCCGGTTCTACCGTAGCCTCAGCGCAAAGTGTTAGCTCACCCGAGCGTCCGCATATCTGATGTCAGCGGCAAACTGTTGCTAAAGTGAAAGAAGTAAAGGGAGGGGTGAAATAGTTGGTGCTGGGGGGGTGAAGAGCGGATGGAAAAGGGACTCAGGCGTTATTAGATTTGCAACAAGCCGTAACACTGTCTCCCATTGTGTATCCCTCCACCCCTGCCCTCCCCCAAGCCCCTGACCGTAGAGAACTCTGCCCAGCATCTCCTCCTCCTCCTTCTCACCCCCTCCTCACCCAGCCCCACCCCAGCACCCCCAACTAAAGCTCTCTCACCAGGCAATTGCCACTGGAGTGGAAAGTATTCCAGAGCACAATGCCTATGCTCTCAATGGGTGCTTTAGCATGCCACCAGTGCGCTGTCACCAGCAGATAGGGAGCTAATTAGAAGCCATTAAAGGGCTTTGATAGTGTGTGTGGGAACCAGGCGGAGGGAGATGGCCACAGGGGTGTAAAGGGGGGGTGAGCTTTGGGTCCGGTGAATGCACACACACATACACATGTACACAAGTGAGAGAAAAAGATAGAGGCCAAGCTGTCCCTCTGAGTCCTCCCGGGGCCAAGGACACAGAGCAGAGGACACCTGCGGGGCTTCAAGGATCTCCGTGAGGCTTCGCCACACACCAGCTATCAGATGGAGATAGTGTTCCTGTAACCTGCGCCTGGCTCTCAGGCGAAGGCATCCATCCACCCACCCAGTCTGCTCCCTGCACGCAGGAAAAACACCCAACAGGCGGCGAGGCTCCAGTCGGTCTGCACTGCTGATGACACATCTCTGAACCAGGACTCCCACAGGAAGTGACTCCCAACCACGGGTCCTCAGTCATTACAAGGGCTGGGCTGCCCAGGGAGGTGCCAGGCCACGCCGGGGCACACCAGGAATTCAAGCGGAAACATACACAACGCACACCCACAGGAGCAGTGACACACAGTGTTACAAATTCCCACACTTAGCACAAACTTCCTCCACATGTACCTGTGACTGATGAGCCTTGAGTGCCACAAGTCAGTCATCAATCAGCCGAGGAAAGATGTGACATTGTGGTGTGGAAAAGTTTTTGTATCTGACACCGCACACACCCCTCTCAGTCTCATATGAGCCTCTCCACACACCTGCACACAGGTGTGATCATTATCAAGCAAACAGGAAGAGCCTGACTGGGAACTGGAAACTAATCCCACAGCTGTGAGGGGATGGTCTATGTATGTGTGTGTGTGTGTGTGTGTGTGTGTGTGTGTGTGTGAGTAAAAATTGTTGAAAACTTGCATGTGGCGCTCTCCTCTCATTATCAAATTCCTCCCCATTTCTTTTCAACAGTGTATCTCAATAATCTTACTGAAGTAAAATCCTCTGTCTAAGAAACCATTTATTCTCGTCCGCCATCATTGTGCTTTGGTCACTTTCATGTTTCAGGAAGTAGTACGAGCATTACTTATTGTCCCCACAGCAATAATAACAGCAGCAAAAGTGTGAAAGCATTGCTGGAATGTCCTGTTTCCTCTGAATGAATTCCTGCACCAACTTTTCCCTTTGTGGCTTCCTGTAGTGTGCTTTTGTAGATCTACGTGGTGTAGCGATAAAGAAGGCGTATTAGCTAATAAGTTTCCCCTCCACCAAATGGAACAATTTATTCTGAAAAAAAAAAAAACACTACTGGGAAACAGTTTGTGTGCTGGCACAAATATAGCCAAGATACACAATGTCCTCAAAAAAAAAAAAAAAAAAGTGTTGCCTTTCTGCTGTTTGATGGATGCATGGTGTTGCAACAGCACTGACAGAAACAGTAGCCAGTTGTAGAAATAAAATGCTAAGTGATAATGGGCTCACACATAAAGAGACCACTGGGAAATGAATTCTGTGTCAGCAATGAAGGAGGAAAGGGGAGCTGGGAGAGGGCACTGCTGCCATTCTGTCAGTTAAAATCAGGAGCTAATATGTTTCACTTTTCTTTCCCCTCCTCTGCCTCATCCCTCTGTCTTCTCTCTCCCCTCGCCTTGATGTGCTGTAAACAGGCTAAAAAGGGCCCAGCTGTGTGGAGTTATTGTTGGTGTCAGTAGGAAGTGCTGATAGCTTTTGCAGCTGAACAAAAGCTGGATGAGGGGAGTGGAGGGGCGCTCCAGACACTGTGGCTCCAGCCTAGATTCTCTCCCACAATCCATGCACCGCACTCCCATTGTTCTACCCACCCGGCCCTCCCTCCGCCCTGTCAGCTGCGACCTAGGACAGAGGGCAAAAAAAGAAAAGGGAAAAAAAGAAAGTTTTTTAAAAAGTTTTTACAGGCTACTGCAATAGCTAGAAGAAACAGTCCCGGTGGTAGTTAACTTTGTTACAAGACAGCAGTACTGACGCTATCTTTGGTCTGGTTTAACATCTGTGCAGATATTAGCAGTGGTTCTTTAAATAGCATTTATATTAAAATCTGAGGAGAACAAGCTGCTTTTATTCCTTCAACATGATGCAAATGAATTTAAAATTTGATGAAAAACTGTCAGTCAGTGCAAATACTAATATTTTAAACAAACTTTTATATGTGCAAAAACAAAATGCCTCTATGAACAATTAGATGCTGTAGATCCTGATCAGTAAAAGCATTTTATAAGCACAACGTCTGGTATTATACAGTGGTGAAATGTAACTTAGTACATTCACTGAAGGACTGTACTTTCAGTCAGTGCAAACTTGAGCTGCTTGGACTAACTGTATTTCATTACATTTCAGAGGGGAAATAATGTGCTTTTTTTGTTCTGCTACATTTATTTCACTCCTATAGTGACTAGTTACTGCACATATTCTGACTGATGCATTACTGTAGATTAAACTACCCACAGTATACAAAGTAGGCATAATAGATTCACTTTGGCTGGATACAATGTAAAAATACTGCTTACATGTGCAGGCATGTGCAATATTGTATAGTGTAGTTGTATAATACATGATAGTATGACACTCAAAGGGGCCATTGTTGTGTATAATGAGTATTTTTACTTTGATACTTTAACTATATCCTTTATAACATTACTGCTTTTACTTAAGTAGGTTTTTGAATGCAGGAGTTTTAGGCTACTTGTAATGGAGTATATCATTATTGCCACATATCTTATATATCTTACTTACTTCTACTATATTATGAGAATACTATGTTATTGTAGCTGCTTTGATATTATAATAGAAAATAGTTTTAAAGGGGGTAAATGAAGTAGTAGTCAGTAAATTAACGTGAGACTTCCGTCTCTTTTTTTCTGTTATTCCTTAACAACGTGTCTGTAGGCTACAACCTAAAATGAGTTGGTCTGATGAATGATTAAGTGACACAATCTGACATAAACTGTCATCACTACAACACATAAAACGAATGTGAGTCTTTTAAAAACAGGACTTTTATAGTAACCAGGGTCACAGAGCAGTGAAAGCGGGCTGCGTGTAGGAATGCAACAGTTATTTAGTGTTGAATGCGGTAACAACATAACGCCGAGCCTTCCTCCTCCTCTTCTTCCTCTGCCTCTGCAGTGTTGACCGGCTGACAGCGTTAGCTCTGCAGGTGCGCTGGGCGGTAATCCCATCCCGCTGCTTTAAGGTGATAAATGAACGACAAAGCTCCGGAGTCGGTTTGTTCTCAGGGGCTCCGCGCGCCACGCAGGTGAGCGAAGGAGCGCCGAGTGCGAGCACTCTTGTTTGACGTCTCCATGGAGACCGCCCGAGCGGCGCCAGGCTGACAGGCGTCAAGGCTCGGGTGAATGGGTGACGTCACCGCGCTGGCGCCTGCCAGTCTGCTCGGGCTTGTTTGGACAATCTGGGGGGAAGATTCAGAACAGAGCGATGTGATCTGAGTGTGCACACAAGGCTGAGCACACACTGCAGAAACATGTGAAGGAATCCGTGAAGCTGCTGCTGCTGCTGCTCACACTGGGCTTCGTTCAGCGCACAGACGCAGAAAAAAGAGAGTCTGTGCTCCGAGGAAAACGCCGTTCGTGAGCATAAAGAAAGCTCTGAGTTAAGAGAGCAGAGATTTTGTTCGGGGAGCGGTGGTGTGGGAATGACTGCGCAGCGTGTTTCCTAAAACATTCAACTGTCTCTGCCCTCAGATTTTTATTCAAACTCACGAGCTGATAAATTGTTCACAAAAAAGGTCATCATCTTGAACTAATTAAAGTTAATAAAAAAAAGTGAATCTTATTCCCAGAATTGTTTGGACACAGTGTGATCAGTTGTATAACTTTACTATCGTCATCCACATCTGCAGCGCCACCAACAATCGTGAGAGGCAAATTTAGGGCACTGTGGTAGCCTAATTATCATTAGCCATTCATCCTATTCATCCTGTCCCATCCCACACACATTCTCACAGTGCATATCCAGGCATTCACCACCCCTTGATTGTCCCCAGGCAATCTACACCTGCAGAGTCCCCAAGCCATGGACAGCTGGATTCCCACATATTACCCATAAAAGACACACATTTGTTTCCATTTGTAACGCCATCCCTCAAACAGATTGTAAATCCCGATAACCAGGCGAGCGCAGTCATTGGCTGGGAGTTGTGGTTGTGGATCGACCTACCAATACAAACGCAGCCGTCTCATTGGCTCACCGCCTTCAAACAGGAGAATTCGTGCACGCCCCCGGCTCCGGCGCTGCTATAAACAGGAGGAGGTTTGCCCATGTGGATGTTGCAAACTGTCAACATTGCCCTACTCACATCCCCAAGAGGAGGAGAAGCGTCGCTGCTCGACTATTTCCTAAATTTACCTTTTCCTCATCCTTGGAAACTACACCTCGTACACGAATCAAGATGAAGGTTGTTGGATCTACTTGCGCCCTGAAGAGCAAGGTCGGCAGCGAGGACGTGGTGCGCTGCCTGTCCGATCAGAGCCTGACCATCTCCAAGTGCAAGATCCCGCTGCTGGACGAGCAGATGAGCGTCTTCCTGCAGGACATGAACAGCTGCTACAGCAAGCTGAAGGAGCTCGTGCCTACCCTGCCCACCAACAAGAAGGCCAGCAAAGTGGAGATCCTGCAGCACGTTATCGATTACATCTGGGACCTGCAGGTCGAGCTGGACGAGCCGGAGAAGAGCCGCCAGCACTCCACCAGCAGCGTCACCCGCACACCGCTGACCACTCTGAACGCCGAGCTCGCCAGCATCTCTGTGGAGGTAAATATCTGTTGTATATGTACTATTATATGTATGTGTGTCACTGTACTACAGAGGCGCATGTACTCTGTAACGTGTTTTTGAGTGTCATTTCTCGTGCGTAAAAGTTCCTTTGGCGCACGGGTTTTTATCGTTCCAAAGCACATGAACTAATCATCCTCCTCTTATCTTTGCCCACAGAACGGATGCTCAGATGACAGGATTATGTGCCGTTAAGAGCTCGTGGAGCATCGCACCATGACCCCACCACCAAGAACAAACAAGGCTACCTGATGTGACTCCGCGACCACATCAACTAAAAAAAAACCTTGAACTGTGTAGGGACGTTTCAAACTCCCAATGCTAGAAAAAATAACGTTGTGTGGACATCCTCCGGTGGCGAGGATCTCTGCCACTCACGGCTCTCGATTCATCAGAGGGTCCTGAGAGAAGAAGACCGGTAGTGTCCAGATATAGACTGGGTTAGCCCGGAGGATCAAGACAAGTTCAGTGCAGCCAGCATCGCTTGTTGCTTGTAGAGTTTCTAAAGAAAGCTAATGTCTCTGTTACGCTCTTTGTATCTTGTGTAAACCATGTAGAGAATTCAACATTTTGTAAAAGAAAAAAAAGTAAATTTCTCAGATTCCTGAGCGACAAACTGTATTGTATATTACAATGCCTCATTACGTGAAGATATTGTTTTCTTACAATGTACTTTATTTGTGTTTTTATTAAAACAAGACAATTATTTTTGAACAAGAATTCCTCTCTGTGGTTGTGTGTGTGTGTGTGTTGATTTCTATACAAATACTACAGCTGGGGAAGAGTGCTGTAAGTTAACACTTGGGTGGTTATTAGTGGCTGTTATGGCCTTGTTACCATTGTGATTAATCGCAGGCCCACTCATATTCATCTGAATAGCTTTTCTCATAGCTTTGGGGAGTGTAAAGTGGTTGTCAGTAAAAAGAAGAAGAAAAAACAACAACCTAGAAGAAGCTGTTAAGTCATTCAGGTAACTTAAAACCAAAGCTGGTGGTCAGCATAATGGCTCATAGCCAGTTAAATTGGTAATTTGCTCTCTCTATGGGTCATTAACGTATCACATTACGAGAGGAAGTCTCAATTTAAATCGTCAGGTCTAAAGATGTTGACGAATAAAGGCAGAGTTTGAAATAAAGTTTAAAATAAACACCATCCATGTTATTTTTAAGAGGATATAAGATTGTGCTTGGTGTTAAACAGACTCACTGACAAAGATAAAGTGACGCAGGATGCTTTACTATGAACGAGAAGAGAAATAAATAAGATAAGTTTGTTTCACTTCATAAAACATCCATTTAAATGTGGCGTTTCAATATGTTATGGTGTAAATCAGCCCCCACGCCGGCACTGCAGGGGTTAAAATTGCTTTGGCGAGGCGATTCCTTATAAGATTTATTCTGTCTCCCTGGTGCAATGTTTTTCCCATTTCCCTGCGGTGCGATGCGCACAGCTGCAGCCCCGGCGTGGCCAGTGTGTGATTGTGTTTGTGTGATAGCTTTGTGCCAAGGGCAGGGGAGGGCGGCGGGGCCCAGACTGAGCGGCGCCTCGGCACACCTGGGGAAGTTCAGGTTAAATAGCTCCACATTCCTCAACACACAGCTGATTGAAACATTAACAAACAGTAATCCACGGGCCAGGCCGCAGATGGGCCGGGAACCACGCCAACACTCAGAGAGAGAGAGAGAGAGAGAGAGAGGGAGAGGGAGAGAGACGGAGCTGCTCTCGGGTAGAGATTCCCACAGTACAGTCGTATGTTATAAGTTTACTATTAATATATACACTTCATGTTTTTTTAGAACCCTACTCTGCTCGGGCCGTTACAGGGGTGTCAGGGAGTAGTTCAACTGAACTGTTTAACGCACACAAATACCTCAGCGTTTTCTTTCATACTGTTAAATCATAATAGCGCTTCCTCTTTGAATTCCTAATCACATGTAATTATCTATATGGCAGATACAAATCTCTTACGTAATCTGGTTGAGCTGTGGAGAAAATGAACAGCAGGCTGTCCTGGTCTCCATAATAAGTCTGTACTCGATTACAACGCTTTTATTTTATCAGCATTACTTTATTACTTTATTCCCCTTTAATCCAATTAGGGCCGCATCATGGATTTTATGTTCGCTTCGTTCTTAATTATTGTTATTATTTTGATCCCTCAGTCTATAAACATGGATCAAACCTCGCGTCCCTGCCTTCAGCTCTCGCAGGCAGTTAGCGCCCTCTAGCGACCGTGCGATGAACTGCAGCCGTTTGCCGGGTTAAAAGCTTGTATGAGCTGCTGTGTGAGACGACGTGCATGTTGGAGAGGACAGGAGGAGACAACAATATACAACAATATAGACAACAGCGCCCCCCTCTGGTAACAGTGACACTGGACTAAAGTTGACGCTGGTGTACTACATTACTACGTTACTTGACAACATTTGAATATTTAGACTTTATTGCAAAATTGTTACTCAAGTTCTGTTTAAGTGCATTAGCTGTTTCAGAATTTCAATTTTCTACTTAATACTTGAACTCCACTATATATCAGAGAAAATAATACTCTCTAGTCCATTATATTTACATGACAGCAATATTACTTTATATATTCTACATACAAAACATATGATAATCTAAATAATATGATGCAGTTTTGCTTTTACAATATCAAAATCTTTCCCACTCTAATGAAGATCTAATAACACCAATTTACCCCCACGCTCGAATATTCATTTATAAATGAATCCAGCTGAAGCTGCAGTGGTGGAAAGTAACTAAGTACAATTACTCAACTACTGTACTTTGGCACAGTTTTGTACTTGTACTGTATTTCCATTGGATTATCACATGGTATTGTGAAATATTAAACTAGTGGTTTAACATTTTTGGCTGGTGATCTCTTATTAAAAAAAGCAAAGATTAGAGAAGAGCTCACAGAGTGAATACAAATGTGTGCATTAGATCTTTGTCTTACCTTTATTAATCATCTCACAACCCCCTGATTTATCTTGTGACCCTTTGGAATGGAGCTCAACTTTTGGGAAACAGAAGATTAAACTACTACTCTGTATATAAAGCAATTAAAACTGGCTCCACCTCAAAAAGCTACAACAGTTAAAAGCTACTGATGATTAATATTAAAAACATAATGTCACATAAAATTATATATGAGTCACAGGAGCAAAGTACTACTTCTGTAGGTAAATGTATGCTACTTCTTCTTCTGAAAATGTAGGTAAACTATGCTTTTACTTACATAGAACTTTGAGTACAGGACAACTATTTTCAGTGTGGTACTGTTCCCTTTACTTAATAAAATAGTGCCTTAGTGTATCTCCTCTCTTCACAAGTGTTTACCTATTTTTTCCTGAAGGATCTGAAGGATTCTTCTTCAACCACTGTCTGTTTGTAGGTTAGTGCATCATACTCTATGACTGTTACAATAACCTGAAACAGGAAATTGTAACTCAGCAGGGAGTTATACTGAAAGTCAAAGCTTGTCTTCTGACAGAGGAATATTAGATCTAAAAATAGAAAGCAATAATTTCTTCATTCGTTCCTTCCAAAGACCTGATGAGCTGCAGCTCTCATCTGTTTAGTTTGATCAAACTGATTATGTCAGTGCAATATATTGGCTGATATTCACTGTTACCAGCCTGAGAACTGAATAAATTGCATGCATTGCAATAATCAGTCAGTATGTTAGGTTATATATTAGAGAACCAGAGTCAAGGGTGTTTAAATAGAAATTTGTATTTACATCAATATCAACATCAAAAGAAAAAAAAATATCTGTAATATACATCCTGTAAAACGACAGCTTATCTTACCTCCACACAAAGAAAAACAAAATCAAACCAAATGATCTCTTGCCTTTTCTGCGCTTCATTCAAACTCCACAAAGTTCAACAAAGTTCCTTTTTCCTGAAGTAACAAAATCTGGACATAAAATGAAGTTGTTTCCTGAAAAATAGAAGAGATATTGATATGTCTTGAAATGGATTTCATTCCATTGGTATTTCTCTTTCACAGCAAAACATGCTTTGTTTTTTTTTTTTATTGTTTTTTCTTGATGTAAAGAGTTTCTGCTGTGGGGTTCAGACCTTCCAGTCCTCTCTGCACTGCACTGATAGCTGACGCGCTTTCAGTTCATAACCATCATATGCTATTACAGATCCATGATATGTACCCATTTACCATCAGAATAATATAACGCTTATCATAAAAAATGTACACCAGAAACCTCAGAAACTATACAGAGATGTGGAAAAATATCTTTGGATTGCGCATGTTGAAAAGGTAGATTCAGCGAGTTGAGAATAACAGTCAAAAGAAGATGCTGCGACTAAAATACCCTCGACAGACAAAGCTGGTGGGAAGGGGGAGAACTCTGCAAGGACCAGGCCTGTTGGTGAACTGAAGAGTGCCTTCCTGTCTTCATTGTACTGCAGACGCACAGACACACAGACGCGCACAGACACACACACACACACACACACACACACACACACACACACACACACACACACACACACACACACACACA
>JBBMJY010000018.1:6398438-6468101 GCA_037833715.1 Toxotes lorentzi
ACACACACACACACACACACACACACACACACACACACACACACACACACACACACACACACACACACACAGTCCAACAAAATGACAGTTTTACATAATCGACTGTCCTGACAGAATTCACTTCCACCACCTTCCAATAAAACCTGACACTGTGAAATCCCAAACCTTCAACTCATCAGATCCTCGTCACAAGTAAAAAGTGCCTCACTAAAACATGAAATACAGCATTAAGAAAATGACAAACGGGAGGAAAACCCAAACACGCCTGCAATATTTGCAAAGGCATTTAAAAAAAAAAACAAAACAAAAAAAGCAAATCATCCAAATCAGTATTGACCTATGGGACACAAAAATACAGCCAGGTCTCATACTTTGTGCAATAATGGGCCTTTAAAAAGCATGTTTGATATATTTTGTAGAGTATTTACAATTCATATTCACAGAGGACATTTGAGACATCTAATACTGCAGTACCATTTGTTTGCTCATAACAGGGGTAATGATGCTCAGTTACAGTCTAAAGCATAGAGGCAAGAGTTATTGCTCCAATCTGCATAACATAGTTTAACTGTGCTTATAGCTTCCAATGACTTTAAGAATGAGGCGCATCCAAAGGATAAGAAAGAAACAGAAGAAACCCATGGTTGTGAAGGCATTGAATCTCTAGTAAGGCTGTAATGATGAAGAAATATTGCATCAGTCTTTATTCCACACAGAAGCCTCCAGGTAAAGTGCAGCCACAACCAGTTGTACCGTAGTCCCGTTCTGCAGCCTGACTGTGACGCAGAATACTGCCCGACAATTCCAGGTCATTCACGTGAACACACACACACACACACACACAAACATGCACGCACACACGTACGCATACAGATATTTTGTGTTTGTGCATAACCTAAACAGGGTTAGGCTACAGCGTGCGAGGCTTCAGTTGGAGGTGAAACCTGAGGCATGCTTATCCTTGTAGCCCACTTCCTCCACAATGAGCAGTGCATTGTGTTGAGACTCCTGCGTCACATCTTATGCTGGGAAACTCCTACTGTGTGTGTCATGTGTAGGTCCAGCTCTTCTCCTGGCCCAGGCTGCTCTGTCACAGCTGAAAGGCTCCAGATTCTGCTGTCAGCTACAGGTCCTCAACAATACTTCTGCAGAGACAGAAAAACCACACAGTGAGATGGGCTGTAAAAACTCAACATCTTCCATTAAATGTCTCCGTCTTTCTACAGAGTTTTAAAACATCAGCTCAGTCTCATGTAAGGCCACTAAGCTCCCATGTGTCAAAGTATTATCTACCTGATCAGATCCCACTGGCATTCTACCCATCCCCATGGGGTTCATGCCCATTTGTCCCTGCATCTGTCCTGGCATTTGGCCCATCTGTCCTGCACCGGCCACGCTCACAGACCCAGGTCCACCCATGGAGCTGTTCATCATCATGGGTCCAAACTGGCCCTGGTTGCCCTGCTGGGGGAACTGTTGCTGGGGATATGGGCTGGAAGACCAGAAAAAGAAAAACATTCAAACAAGTCCTTTACCTCTTTTACTTATAGAAATATTACACAAGGATCCACCTCTTTTGAGTGTTTTGCTAAAGTGGTGATAAGTTATTGCTCAAAGAAGCCTGATGTTACACACTTGCTGCGTGGCATGCCCCCCTGTGGCCAGCCCTTCATGTCTCCAGATGGGTACATGGGCCCTCCCTGTGGGTTTCCCTGCATCCCTGGCATCATGGCGTTCTGAGGAGGGCCACCCATTCGTCCCTGCATCATGTTTCCTGGTGGGCTACTGCCTGGAGCCATGAACGATGGGTCCCCCTGCTGGTTCATCCCTGCAAGTACATCAACAACAAAAGAACGGTTATGAGTGTGAAACTCGAACATCCAGGCGGAAAAGATACAGACAGCCAGCTCTGTTTCAGTCAACTCACCATAGTTACCTCCATAGTTGAAGCCTTGCTGTCCAGGTTGGCTCATGGGGGGGCCTCCCATGGGGTTGTCCATGCCTCCTGGTGCAGTGACATTTGGAGGAGGGCTGAAGCCTCCTGCTGCCCCCTGCCCTTGCTGCTGTTGCTGTTGCTGTTGCATCATCATCATCATCCGCTGCCTCCTCATCTGTATCTCCCTGCTGCGCTGAGCCATCATCTGAGCGTTTAGGAAAGACTGCAGAAAAATACAGAGAAATCAATACTGTGACCCTAGATCTGCAAAGGGTGATCTGGCTGGCTTCATTTAGAGTGAATGCACATTGGAATAGATGTGAGGAAGCGCTCACTACACACCTGACCACCCATGCCTGTAGGCTGCATGCCAGGCTGCATGCCAGGCTGCATGCCAGGCTGCATGACTGGACGCATAACAGGGTTTCCTCCAGGGGCATTTTCCATCTTCATGCCTTGTCGGGTCTGGTTAATAAACTGCCGGATCAGAAAGGATAAAGACAGTTTATTATGCCAGTTTGCTTATTTTGATGTTCATTATTAACATCATATCCAATAATCCACACACTCCCCCTAAGAAACAAGCTAAATTGCTGTATTTTCCAAATAACAACATGGAAGGCCCCCCTTCAGGCTGAATATTATCTGTATTTGTCTGTGTGATCACCTGCTGCCCTTGCAGTCTCTGTTGTAGCTGCAGTCGGAGAGGCTTGGTGGCCATCATGCGAGGTCTCATCATGTTTGCGCGGGGGTTGCCCATACCCCCCATGGCGGTCATGCCAGGGAAGCCCCCTGTTTGGCCCATCTGATTCATCATGGGGCTGAAGCCTCCAGGAGACTGGCCTTGCATGGTGTTGCCGCCATAATTGGGCTGCATGCCCATGGAGGGGGGTCCTGGGGGTCCAGGGTAGCCCTGGCCATACATGGGTTTTTGGTCCATGCCTATGGAGGAGTCTGGCCCTGGGAAAGGTTCTGATGGTGGGCACTGACCCTGACCTTGATCCTGGCCCTGCTGGTGACCTTCAGGTCCTTGGGTCTGCGGCATAGAGAAGTTGCAATGTAATGCTAGTTTGGACAACACACATACATTAAACTACTGCATGAGAATCGCATGTACTACATCAGGCTTACAGATTATCTGCACAAGAAGAAGAAGAAAAACAAACAAACAAAAAAACAAAACTGGGAGCTTGGTAACATTAATGCAAGTTAACATTCAAAGAACCCTGTATTTAAATCACATCTACTTATAATAGCAGAAATGCTAATACAAATTTATACAGTGATTTTAGACCTCTCTTTGAGCTTCTCAACATGTTTTGCTTTTATTAATGATCACAGACTCAGTTTTTACTTAAACAGAAAGACCTACAAGCTCTTTATGTCATAATATTCAGATTTTATATTATACAAGTATAGACTTTTTCCTCTGTTCAATAATCAATGCATAATTTAGAATTACTTTTAGGCAAAGCTCATTTGGGCCTTTGGTAGCAGCACTGTTAGTGTCTTATCGTCTCCTGTTAACAAAATGAGCACAATACATAATTTAGACTGTAGTGAGTCCTGTACCTGGCCTACTATTTCAGGTATGCCTAAGGCTCGGTCTATCTCCTGCAGAGCAATGACATCAGCGGTGTTGAGCAGAGAGTCCAGCTGGTCCAGAAGAGCTCGTTCATCACTTGGGCCCTCGCTGTTGGCCAGGGTCCCCAGCAGATCATCCAGGGGGTGCACAAACTGGTCCCTAATCCAACAAATGACGCAGGTGTTAAGTCACTTCAACAAAAGACAGAGAGACTGCATTCACAGACACTATCGATGACAACTTCTCTATTCAGCTTGAGGTCTACTAAGTTGAAAAAAAATGAATGGGACAGGGTTGGGACTAGTGGTTTACCTGTTTGTGTTACTCTGTGGTCTGTCCATTCCCATGCCAGAGTCTGACCAGGAGGGGGACTGAGGTGGTGGTCCATGTCCACCAAACGGGCTCATACTCATACTGGCTTCATTGGTACCTGCAGATGGATTCGCAGAAAGTGACTCCCAGTTTAGATATTTACTCTGCTTCACCATCATCGGCACCAGTTTAGTAAAAGCGCCAAACATTCAGTAGTTACAGCTTCAGACATTACAACAGAGACATGTGACATACCCATATCCATGAGCTGCTGCTGCAGCATAGACCTGGTGTTGCCAGGTACACTGTTGGAGCGGCTGATCATGGGTCCTCCCATTGGGACAGAGCGACCCATGCCTGGATGTCCTGGTCCAGCCACAGGGCTGCCGCTGGGCCTCGGCATCCCCCACTCTCCTGGCCCTCCCATGGGAGGGCGCTGGGACATTGCCACACCTCTGCCCATGCCTCCTGAACAACACAAAGACCATTTACAGTGGGTTTAATCAAAAATTCCAAAACGCAAGTAGCATTGAGAAAAGAGATATCCCTATGCCGTCTATTCTGTGGGACTCAGGTCTATATAGAAAACCAAGCTCTTTTTGGCATGCTGAGTAATAAGTGTTTAATTTACTTGTTGGATTGCCCCTCGGTGGACACACTCCCATGCCTCCAGGAAAGCCATTAGGTACGGCCCCAGGTCGGATCGGAATATCCATGCTCTCCTGTTTGGCCAATGTAGGACAGGGGACATTCCTTCTCACAGCCAGCCCACCTCCTACTGCTCCCTCTCCACCTATGGGCTTGGAATCCATGGACAAGGCTCTCTGATAGGCACCACGCGGAGCTGGAGGCATGGGGCATTTATCCCCATCTGAAAAACACACAATACCCAGGCGAGGTGATTAAAGAGCGTGCACTGGTGTGATACTTCATGTGAGACTTGAGTAGAATTACTGCCTTGTGTTTATTTTTTTTTATATTTTAGAATGACTCACCGTGTAAACTGTCAGGCATATTTCCTTGTTTGTTTCCCACTTCCTTCCCTGCTCTAGAGTCTGGTTCAGGGTAGAAGCCAGAGCTGGTCCTTGGAACACCGAGAATGGTCTCCAGGGTCTCCGTCTGGACCAGCGAGACACAAGAATGGTTGGAAAACAATTTTCCACTAGGTGCTTTAAACTAAATCTAAGGGCTTACTATATTGGGGAAAAAAACCTACCTCATCAGATGGCTCCAATTTGACCTTTCCATCCATGCAGTGTGGGTCAGAGCTGGTGACCCCTGCTCCTTGAGTTCCTCTCCCCTCTAGCTCCTCGAGCTTTGGCTTGATATCACCACCTTCTTTAGAGTCATCCTTATTGAGGAGGTAGTGAAGGAGGGCATGAGGCTTCTCCTTCTTAGGGCTGTGCTGCTCCTGTTTTGATTCCCTAACTCCTCCAGGGGCTGCAGGCCCAGGCTCTGAATCCAAGCTGCTCTTCCCAGTGGCCTCAGCTGTGATGCGCGCCACCTCATCGGGAGTGTTCCCATTCTGGAGAAGCTTGTGGAGGATCTTGTGCTTCTCCTGCAGTGACTGACTTGATAAATGTCCTGTGCCACCAGTGGAGGACACAGCGCTGTGATTTCCGCCGGTAGAGGAGGACACTCCTGTTGAGGACGAGGGGCTGGTGACGCCTGCTGTTCCGTCTTTAGCCTCAGGTGTGGAGCTGGGTCCAGAACTTGATGTGTGACTAGGTGGCACCAGCTCATCTGTAGGGGAGGTGAGGAGCTGCAGAAGCTTCTTGTGGCATTTGCTATCAGGAACCCGTCGATTGGACTCTCCACCTGCTGGACCTGTCTCTCTGCTGGCCTGACTGTCTGGCTTGTCGGGGGGGCCTTCGCTGGTGGGGGTGTGTGGGTGCTGCTGAGACTGCTGCTCTCCTCCAGCCCCCAGAGAGCTCCCTGGGCTCTTGGAGTCGGAGTAGGCTGGGAGGCCGGGTTTACATGGTCCCCCTGCTGACTGGTTGGTGGAGTTGATGCTTGGGGAGCTGTCAGGCTTGTGAGGAGGAGGAGAAGTGAGTGGAGAGGGCATTGGATTTCCCACTCCCTCGCTAATTGCCTGGAGGGCGTTCAAGGAGCTGCTGGAGAAGGTGGTGCCTCCTCCTCCACCTCCGGAGTTAACAGGGTGACTAGAGCTCATGGGAGAGTTCATACCTACAAGAGGACAAACAAAGAAATATAAACAATTCATGAATAAAACAAACGTCAGCAAACGTTTAGTTTAGGAAGTTGTGGTTTTCCACATCTAATTAGCCTGTAAAGTTACTGATAGAACTTGAGAGTTCTAAAAAAGACAAAAGATGTTTGTTTTGTACCACCAGGAGAGAAGGGGCTAGCACCCATCTTGGGGCTTCCTCGGACTCTGGGCGAACCCATGACGTTGTGTGGGGGGCCATTAATCCCTGGACTGGCCTGGGGGGGACTGGTCATTCCCATCCCATACCCTCCACCTCCAGGTCCACCTCCTCCTCCATGGAATTGACCCATCTGCTGGTGCTGGTGCTGATGCTGGTGCTGCTGCTGCTGCTGCTGCTGCTGATGCATGCCATGGTGGCCCATCTGATTCATCTGGTTCATGGGCCCCATCTGGTTCATTGAGTTCATGGGGGAGTTCATTGGATGCATGGAATTCATTTGATTCATCTGGCCCATGTTGTTCATCTGATGCATGGGATTCATCTGATTCATGGGATTCATTTGATTCATCTGGTTCATGGCATTCATGCGGTTGCCCCCAGCATATGGAGGCATTCCTCTCTGTGGCATGTTGCCCTGTTCAGCCATGCCATAGCCCCTGTTCATGCCCATGCCCCCTCCGGGGCCCATGTTCATCTGCTGGTTGGGGTTGTTCACACCCATGTTTTGAGGCCTCAAGCCTCCTCCTTGGTTTCCACGATAACTATTCTGCTCCCTATAAGAAAAAATGAAAAATAACAATAATTAAAAACAGAACAAAGTTTAGGCTGTACAGTGCAGTCAGACATCCATTGAAGTTTGGTGAAATCATATTCTTGCTACAGCATTTGCACCTTTGTAGCAAGTGCGTGGACAAGAAAGAGTGCGGTTCATTGGTGTTGGGGTTCCTGCAGAGGTCACTTCTGGTCTGGGCTGTGACTGGTGTGCCATCAGAGAGCGAGAAGCGGTAGAGCGGGGTCTCCGCATGGCCATTATGGAAAGCTGGAGGAAAAAAAGACCCCAGATAATTCAAGCCCTACATAGCTAACAAGTGGACAAAGCATGTACACTAACAACATAAAAAGCTAACACTAATGAAGCTACTATAGGTTGTGGCACAGACTTATGTTAATTTCCGCATGCTGTTCTATGATGTGGTTACAACGCAGCTGTTTTTTCTTATGCAACACAAGAGCACAGCAAAAGCTGTTGATCAACTTGCTGACATGTTATGAGTCATAACTGCAATAACCAGGGATCACATGCACCTCTTTGTCTACTCTTTCCATTCTAGTTTCTTGTATAATCTAGCTTCTTATATTATTCCCGCCTTTTTAAAAACTGATCCGGTGACATACAAGTGTTGGATTTTAACTAAACACCGTGTCCCACATGCCAAACATTTTAATGAGGTGATTGCTGCCTTTTTGACAATGCTCAAACCTGCCCTCCTGCTGCCCATCATAATAATGGTGATAAAAATGACACATAACATGCTCAACTCACAATAATACTGAGAAAAATAGGTGCTGGAGCCTTAAAGTGGTAAATAATGAAAAAGAAAGACTTTATAATTGCCACACGACCTGTGTAAAGTAAATAAAGTCTATCTGGAGAGCTGTCTTGGCCCATAACAATGGATCATGTCTGTGCAAATGTCTGTGACTATACTCTAATTTGAGGTAATCCACTCACATCCAAAACAAGCCAGGAAATGAAGATTTAGTAATGACTAAGTAAGAGTGAAGGAGGTTAAATGGCAGGGAAGTACATCACTACACACCATCTTGATAGTGTCGTTTGTAGGACCAGGGTTGTCCCTCACTGTGATGGAGAAACATCTGCATGCAGCGCCTCACCAGGTCCTCCCAGCCTGGGCGCATCGTGGTGTGAAGGGAGCTCTGCTGTTCAATTTCAATCAGTTTACCTGCAACAGCATATGCACAGACAGGATTAGACACAGGATCATGTCTTGTGATGGCAAAGGAAGAAAGGAATAACTGCAGAACATATTCCTAATTTTATGGAAACTATGGCATACATCTCTAAATATCCAGAATAACATGGCTTGAAGATCACATTCTCATATCAGGATAAGTAGAAATGGTACATGTGGGGAATTTTAATGCTAATGTTTATTTATTTATTTATTTTATTTTTTAAGGGAAAAAGTTAGTTTGGTAGGCCTACAAAAGGATAGAGTATGGTTGTATGGCTAACACAAACATTTTCAAACATTTTTAATGTCAAATGCTCACAAAATGAATACCTAATAGGGAAAGCACAGATGTGTAAGATGTAAAATTGTGGAAACTTACCAGACAGTTCATGGCGAGTGCTAAACCTCTCTGTTCTCTCTACTGCAGTGATGCGTCGTGCCACACAGATCATGCATGACTGCAAATCTGAAGAAAGAGACAACACAGTGTGAAGCCCCCATTTGACTACAATGGACATTCAGGACTTTACATGTGGATTTATTATTATATGCAATAAACCAATAGTATTTAATGTAACACGCCAGGTAACATAAAAGTCCTGCATTGTAGTAGAAAGGCTGGTTAAATCATATCCTCTTTATCTATAATTGTAAAGGTAGAAGTGTAAGTGTAGTGTCACATATTTAACTGTTATATAATAATTTTCTATATTTTTTTTAAACTGGAAAAAAAGCCCAAACCAAAACATTAAAACACTGAAAGCTGTTCCTAATGACTTTTACCTTCTCCCTCCTCCATCATAGCCCGGGGTTGAGTGAGGGCAAAACACTGCATGGTCTCATAGCGTTGGCTTCCAGGCCTCTCTTCTGACAACCCATGACTCTGACCATGAACAAAGTTCACCAGCATACGACAGTTAAAAGTGTGACTCTTCTGCCGGGGTGCATCTCCACCCCATGATGCCCCATTTGATGCTACAAAAAAGAAAGAAAAAAAAAAAAAAAAGATTACTGGCAAACATAGGAGCAGGATTCTATGTTGGTCTATATGTGCGTGTGTGAGTAAGTGACTGTTAGAATATGCATTTAGGTTTGTATGTATGATCTTGAATATGTTTTCACCAATACATGCTTAAACCCATGTCTCACCACTGGACTTGGGCAGATTTTTGTGAAACTCCTCCCTGTCCTCATCGTGGATGATGTTGTACACACTGGTGTTGATCAGCTCCTCCTGCTTGTACTGCAGGTACTGGGTCACATTGTCCGACACAAACACTATGCTGCCCTCTCGGTTCACCACAAACAGAAAGCCATCCAAGGCCTAAAAACAGAAGGGCAACAAAATTAAAGAAACCAGCTGAGATGGTTTTATCAACTTCAAGCACTGGTCCAGCGTATGTAAAGGCAACTAATTGGTATTGGTTTTTTTTGCCCCACAGGGATTGTCCCCAAGCTGACCTGCAGGAGCAGCGGTCCCAGATGGTCCTTGTCAATGACCCCTTGACCAGTGGAGGACACATCCGCCTTCTGGACATCGTCATCACTGCAAGAGCTTTTTCCTAAGGACACACACACACATCGAACTACTGATGAAGAAATGATCATTTTATAACAGTCTTCTATGCATATGATTTTTTACTTGATACTCTACATATCGCATACTGTCTGACCCAACATGAAGAACCATTATTTTCAAAACACTTTGGAGCCAGAATTTTGAGAAGCGCACATGACTTGGTATAATACATGTTCATTTTTTTGTATATTACATCATTTATTTGTCATATTTTCAAGGCAACTATTCTATAATTTACAGCTGGCTGCTTCACTTACACAGTGTAATAAAACACTTCTTCTGGCCACCAGGTGGCAGCACAAGTCATGGATGCATGGTTAGCATGCCTTTCTATTTTTAAAATCAGCATGTGTCTGAGGCTTTGTTAGATACCACTCACTCTACATAGCAGGGTCATCTGTGGCGCTAGACACTAAGCAAGACGACCAATACTATGTCACTGGATGGATTTCATTCCATCTCAAACTGAGCTCGCTGCACGAGCAAACAGAACAGAGAAAGCAGTGACTGACATCCTGAAGCAAAACAGCAAAACGGAGCACACGGGAGCGAGGACAGGTGTGTTAAACGGACAACAGAAGGAAAAGAGGAGAAGAAAAAAACAAAACAAAACATAGAGGCCCTCCATCATTCCCATCCTGTAACTATGGCAACCTGGCAGTACAACTCCGGGGCCAGCAGTAGCCAGCTGTGACCCTCTGGGTAGATTCCAGTATGATTGCTCTTTCTCTCTCCCCTCCCATTTAACCTTACGGATGTAACCTCAAATGAGCTGGAAGAAAATATCTTCCTTTGCGTATCTAATCATGTCAAATCTGCAAAATGATTGGAAAATGGCCTAGGGATAGGAGTGACTCTCTATAAGGTCTGATTCCTGAGACACCAGTGTCATTAGTCTCCCAGAGAGAGACGGGGTTTGGCACTAACAGATGCACACTGTCACTTACAGCCTTGAGCCATGACCACCAAGGATTGGTCTCAATTACTGGTGTTCATTTACCCCCAGTGATACTAACAGCCAAACTGGCTGTCGGTCTGAAGCAGCCTGGCCATGAACCAAACACACCACTTCATCACTGGCATCATCTGTCCTGCAGCAGGGTACTTGACATGATTCAGCTTAAGTTTATTCACTATTTACTCCAAAGACACAAATAAAGAAAACATTTTTTGGCAGTAAAATTTTAATGAAATTATAATCAGGTTATGGTCATCTGCTGCTTTGTTTATGACCAGGAGTGTATGGGTGTAATTTGGGCAGCGGTGGTACCTTGCTCTTTGATTTGTCGGATCTGTCTCACAGTCTCCTTGAGGATGGCACATTTGTCAGGCTTGACGTTGAAGCTGTCGATGTTGGAGAGGTTGGCAGAGATGAGCTCAGCCAGCTCCTCGATGTACTTGCTCTCCTGTTCCCTTCGACGCCTGTCACACCTGCCGGGGTGCCAAGGGGATTAGACATGTTGCCATGGCAACCTCACCTCCCTATGCCCCGTCCGTATGCAGGCCATATGACCGGGGCTGCAGACCTTCAGTTATTTTGCTAGCAGCAGACACACGTTTGCACCACAGAGATAGGGATGTTTACGTGAGGCCACGAGGAAGGAAGTGACCTCATGCACTTGCTGTTGTTCACATCAAAAAAAAAAAAAAAAAAAAAGGAAACAGCGGCCAAAGTGGACGGATATATGAACAAGGTTTAACAAAATTTACAGTACTCACCATAAGCCTGGAGTGTCACAGGTGGACAGTTTACGTTTGCGGTTGGGGCACAGAGGCTCCAACGAGTTGTCTCCTACGCCACTCATCTTCAGCACATATCAGCACCTGAAAGCACACAGCCGCACATCATACATACACACATACAGGCGGTACAATATGATCAGAGGCAATGAACAGAGAGTGTGGTTTTATATGGTCCTATGTGTGTGGTACAATCTAATGAAAGGATAAGTGTGGATTGGAAAGTGCCCTCAGCTGTCAGTCCACTCTGAAATTACTCTAAATTCAGGCAAACCTGAAAGCTTAGTGTCAAGTGATGGAAAAAAAAACAACATCAACAAAATCCCCAAGCTATTGAGGTTATAAATGAAATAACTTCCAGGGGAGGAGCAGATTGTAGATTCCTACAGATTTATGAGTGTAGACTATCCAGTTAGTAAAGCAGCCTTGGTTTCTTCTTAGTGCTTGATGGGAGTGAAATCTCATCTGTTCCACTGTGAGGAGCGACTGATGATGATGTAGTGATTTGGAGCCTCGGGGGAGATGGGTCATCCTGCGTTCAGCCAGCCTGCCCGCTAGAGTGATACCCTCTGCTAGCAGCGGCAACACACGTACACACTGCGTATACAAACTGTTTCCAGTACACTTGCATGCTCAGGCATGTCTTGGCACAGTATGTAAGAGAGATGAGTGCAAGTAGCTACTGTCCCAGGAAGGCACATATTCACCAGCCTGCCTCTTTGTCTAACTAGCTGGGACTGCATAAGCAAAAAATACACACTGCTCCGGCTTATGAAGCCTAGAAACAATCCAGGCTCCACAGCATATGCCAGGGACTAGTAAGAATTATTCCTCTTCCGCATTCTCTTTACTCTGCATTCTCCATACTAGCCATCCGTTCTGGGCTGGGGACCCTGCCCTTGTTTTCTTGCTCTGGCACTGCCCTGTGTCTGACCCCCTCAGAGTTCACGTTAGAGGAAACCTCTGTAGCCAGCCTCTAAGGTCACAACTCTTTCCTATTCCCACCCAGAAACACACAAAGCTGGAGCGTGCGGCTGTTCAACCAGATGGTTCTACTACAAGTATGTCCTGGACTTTGTGTCTGCATGTCTGTATGTGCACACGCCAGCACTCTTAAACACAGAGTGAGCTCATTCCAGAGTGGAAAACTGTTGAACGGATGAGAACCATTATGCAACTAGCCTGCTCCACAACAGCAGGCTAGGACATGCAGTCCAGGCACCCACCGCCACCACTACTACTACTTGAAGAACAGCAGGACACACACACTCTGTGCCGTAAATCTGCATCGCATGCTTCTTGTCTGTCTACCTTTCAGCAACCCTCTCTAAATCTGCCTGTCCTGCTCCGACTGTGACTCTTGCTGCCCCCCCACCCCCCCTCCCCTCTTTCTTCCTTCCTTCCTGGTTTCTGTCCTAAGGCTCACCTCTGCAGCAGTGGAGAAAGATGACATCAGCCCTCAGTCAGCCTTACATCCTGAAACAGACAAACAGCAGAGCTGGGGGCTGCTGGGAGGCTTTCTGAGAACAGGGAATGCACAGCAGCGTAGTATGATTTCTACGATGGTTATGGGGAGGCAATGCTGGAGACCAGAGAAAACAGGTTTCAACACTGAAACACAATTTTTTAAAAAAAAAGCCTCTCAGTCTCTTTGTTACAGACAACTGCAGCAAAACAACTATGATCTCATGGAATCTTTACTACTGCATAACACAATTTTCAGTGCATGTTCACAATAGTATATTTCATTAGTTCACTCGTGTTTATATCTTGCACGTTCTGAAAGTTTGATATGACTGAGATCTGAAAACTGCCAAAACAGGAGGACAACACCTCTGGAGCAGAGTGAGAAAATGTGAGCAGCAGCCCACCAAAACCACAGATGAGTCTCAACAGGCCTGGCAGTCTGCCACTGACCTGAATCAGCTTCATTTGACAATGTGAAACTTGCTCAGAGACAAGATGAGGCGTTGCACGAACCATCAGGTACACAAACAACAGCTGCCAATGTGAGAAAAGTAACATCTCAAGGTTAAAAATAAAATGGTCTGAACCTTTGGTTGGCTGGTATGGACTGCTCACCTAGAGTGTATGTGTTTGAGTGTGAGTGTTTTTCTACGTATACCACATGCTCACCTTGGCCAGTACAAGCCCCAGTCAAGCTCCATTCAGGGTCTAATGTCGCTTCAATGTCTTAACATGTCCTGAAAACAAAAAGAGAAAATAATAAGTTGGCGAAGTGTTGTACTCTCTGAATGCCTCAACATGACTCAGTGCTGGCACTCCTGAAAATAAGATGAAATGTATCTTTTATGTTTTGCTTTCACTGAAATTCATGGGAAAAAACAGATTTCTAAAATTGCACAGGAAGCCACAGCACAGAGCATCCTGTTTGCGTCCTCCCCTCAGCCTGCTCCACTGCGTCATCACTTCCCTTTCCTGGAAATGTGGCCACTCATCCCCACCTATTTACATATTCTGTTTATCAGACTGGTTCCCTGTCATCCTGGTCCCCTACTCACACCTTGTGCGATTGCTGCGGGCCATCAGATGCTTTCTGAAGCTTAGCTAACTCAGCACTGAGAGACCAAGGCAGTGTGCAAATGATACCATTCTCACAAAGGCCAGAAAAGTCCTGCAAAAATTAATCAGTGTCTTCACAGTGCACACAACTCAGCAGCACTTCATTTGTTGCTCTGTCACTATTTATAGTAATTATAAAGCAACTGAGCACGTCACCTTCCTCTGCTAAGATTTCTTTTTAATATGCAGTGCTTATAATACTTTGAGAAAGATTAGCCAGACACTACACACGTGTGTTCATAAGCTTCAGTACTTTACCATCTCATCCATACTCACAGTAAAGAAGGCCCTCTACCGTTCTGCGTTTTCTGTGATTTTGGCAACTGGATTAGCTTTTCATCATAGCAACAGAAATTAATCTTTCTTGAAGCTGCTTGTGTTTAGTTTTTCCCATTAAAGAAAAGCAGTTACAATATTACACTCCACTATTATGACTTTTTGTGTGCTCTGGACTTTTCTAGCCACATATTAACATCAAGGTAACTGTCATCGGGTCCTAACCTACACACTGGGAGGGCCCTCAGTGTTTGGGTACAAACCAAAACCACTGACCTTTAGCACCATCATCCTACTGCCACAGATAAGCCTGTTAGATGTTCTTTCCCTTATGAAATCGCATAATAATCACACAGCTCTGAACACAAATCTTTCATAATGTGTCTACAATAATGTATAACTTTAAGATTTGCTTTTGAACTACTGCTGTTCTCTAAGGACGTGCTATACAGAAAGGACGAACTTTCTACTTTCTATTTCTATTATTTCCATCTCACAGTCATAGCAGCTGAATACAGACAGTAGTTACAAGCCTGCTACCTACTCTGCTCACAGTTGGTGTGCCTGCATGTGTATGAGAGATATCCTCCACCACAGACCGCGGATCACATCAGGCCTAAACGCAGGGCTGCTACTGAGCTAATGCTGCAGATGAATAATTTAACACAGAGACAGAGAGAAAAGAGTTCCCTCTCTGTCAACTGTCCAAACACAGTTTAATAATTCGAGGTCGACTCTTTCTAAAGCCAAAACAAGACATCAAGAATTCACAGAAACCAGAGTGAGAAAGCAACACATGAATGTGTCTGAACATCTTTTTTTCCTAATGTTTAAGTTATTTTTCAGCCCTACACTCTCAATTTTGAGTTTACTGTTAAAGTTTTGTTTATTTCTGTCTTTTCTGTCCTTGTTTATTGACACAGATGGGTAAAAACACACACCACAAATACACAGGTTGACTTCTGGAAGTGAAATGTAATTCAGACCAAGAGATGTAAACATGAATCGTATAAATGCAGACCACAGGAGGTGGAGGAGGAGTCAAAGCAGATTGACTAGAATAAAGAGTGGGAGGAGGAAGAGGAAGAGGGAGGGGGAGGGGAGGGGAGGAGAGAGGCGAGACAGTGCACAGAACTAAGTAGTGTTGGCTATCATTCAGAAAAATTTGACCCTGGTAACAATGCTAGTTATTTGACTTGGATACAGTTTATTGACTTGTTTGGTGGCTTTTTGTTTTAATACAGAAAGTCTTAGTGAGCCTCAGTTGAAGGTCACATGCTGCTTTAATGTAAATAAGAAATAACGATTTCCAATGTGAAAATACTTTGGATGGCAAAACAAAACAAAATATTAAAGCTAAACTCAAACAGCTACATGTGTCTAATACTAACTGGTGTTGCTACGCCACTAAAGCAGCAGGAAGTGAAGTTGTAGACTGCTGTTGTTAGGTCTAGCACCCAGAGTAAACAGGTTCCTTTCAGTATTCTGTGTGTTGATCAGTGATGGGCAAACAAAGCTTTCTTAAAGCATACAGATCTTCCAGGGAGATTTGCTGAAAAATATTCACAAGCGTAACCTGCTGCTCAGAGGAGCTTACATCAGGGAAGTCAACAGTAGATTAAGTCAGCGGTGCAGTAGACTGGCCAGTTATGTTCTGTAAATTATTACACTGAAATACTGGTTCTGGTTTTCAGCTAAGGTCAGTGTCTCTGAGGTGAGCGGTTAACACTGTTACACAGCTCACAGAGGGTTTTGAGGTCGGCAGCGCTCATTTAAAAGCTGACTCTTATGAGGCTCGTGAGATTCTCAAAACAACATCTGATGTAGCTTAATTCACTTGTACGGTTCATGTATAATTACATGTGGCTATGCTTTTTTATGGACAATATTTCAGTGCTTCAACTTGACTTTTCTTATTTTAACTTGCCAGTGAATGAGTTTTGACAGTGAATGTACTTGTTCAGCTGGATAGAAGTAATGATGGGCAGCAAAGGGGCAGACAGAATCTCTTGTATTACTAACCCCTGTGACTGTGAGGGGCTCTACTTCCTCATATCTTCTAAATTACCTGCCAACACTGCGGCCACTCCCACACCACTGGTGTGTTACAAAACAAGTATTTAAATATCATCAGTGGCATGATGGTCTTACAAGGATATAAGTGAAAAAACTCTGCTATTAAAATGCTAACATACTGCATTCAATTAAATACATCTGAAGGGGACTATCTTCACTACCAGTTACAGAATACAGACCTGTGTTGTTCTTCCTGTACGCCCAGCAGATATAAGCTAAAGAGCCAGTCACTGCATGCATATTCTCTTCCAGATGACATTACTAACGTAATGTAAACTTGGTACTGAAAAGTACTGTATTTCACTGCACTATTAAATATATCAGTTAGTGTTGCAAAACTACATTATTTCGATATAAAGGCGTTTGGCTCGAAGCCAGAACAGCAGCAGTGTCAGTCATTCAGGACCAGAATAGTGAGGAGGACATTCCTGCTCAGCCTGAAATAAAGCCTGCAATCTGAGCTCCCTGAGACAAAGAGTGGCAGGCCCAACAATAAACGCTGACCCACCCAAAACAAAGAACAGACAAACTGGGCCCTCATACACGCAATTATAGACCCCCAAAAAGCACACCCAAAACACATGTATGCAAACTGTTCTTATTTTAACTGTAAATATGTGTGTGTGAGAGAGAAGGGGGTTAAATAGCTCAAAGTCTGAGTGTTTTGAAAAAACAAAAACACTGTAAAACACTGAAAAAATACAACAATGAATTTCTTTCTTTTCAAAATCATGGCAGACATGAGCTACTAGAAACATTTAGTACCATTACTCCACTAACACACACACACCCACCAGACACAGACAGATTCACACACCACAGAGGCTAGGTAATAAAGTAACAAAAGGTGTCCACTAGAGTTTAGGACATCAAGTGCAAAAAGGAAACAAAAGGACAGAATGACTTCCTGTTTTTCTTCAAAGAAGCTCTCCACCTCCTGCTGACCATACAACTGCACCGAGTCATACACTCGGTGCAGTTGGAGCTCACACCCAATCACAGTTTCAGTGTCTTTATTTAATAATAAAATATTTTCCCTCCCCACCAAAGATACACTTTGATCTGTGATTACTCCCGTTTTTAAATTGTTAGGTGTTTTTGGCAAAACTGAAAAGGTTTCTGGCTAACCTGAATGAAGGAACTCATCCACATAAAACACAAAAGTCCTGACTGGAAGCCTGCATGTACAAAGCAACAACAAAAGTCATTTGGAAATCTGTTGTAATGTGAGCTTGGTCCATGATGTAGGACGGACTGCCTTTATAACTGGTTTAATGTATTACAGGCATGTGTTGTCTTTTACATCCAACCGGTTTCTAAGCTGCAGTAAATAAAATAATGTCCAACAACAATGAATACTTGAGGAGGAGCATAGAGTTTGTTAATGACACATAACAGATTCATGTTCTGCAACTAAACATGTCTAAATAAACCACAACCTTTTCACGATGGATCTAAGTCTGTCAGCGGTGTACTGCAGAGTGTGCAAGAGAAACTGTTATGTTTGGCCTTGGAAGTAGGTTAGTACTGTAGGTAGCAAATTGTCACGACTCATCTCTAAGGCTGTGACAAAGAAAAGGAAACACACATAGTTGTACAGAGAAATCAAATGTTCACAAGCTAGACAGCTAGGCATGCTAATGTTAGTAGCTTAGTTTAAACTGGACAAACTGTGATGGGACAGGGGAGGGGTTTAGCAAAGGGTCATCACCAAATTATCCTTCTTAATGTCTTCTCTTCAGTAAGTGATCCCCCTAATGGTGAGATGTGTGACAGACAGGTAGGAATGTCCATATCCAAAAGTACTTTGTCCTTCTGGCCTGCAGCAAACAAGAAAGGACAAGGAATCAACTTAACCACAAGTGATAGAAAGATAGACAGAAAGGCACTGAAATCAGATTTACTGAGCTCACTTTACATTTCTAATCAAAAGTTAACTGAGGAAAGGACACTTGCCATAAAATGCTTGCAGTGTCTGAAGTGAAAACTCATTACCGTGAAGTCTATGCTAGAACAAATCATTTCTATCCTTGCTAGATGGAAGGAAAACAAGGGAGCCATGGATGACATTTACTGCTCTTCCTTCGTATAATTTGGGAGCAGAATCCACTTTGTTTAGCACCCATCTATCATCCTAAGATTTTGGGAATTCCCCCTTAATTTTGAGGGAACATAACTTTCAGAAGCAAATATTTTTCATGGAGTCGAAGGGCCCCCTGTTGTGGGTAAATATTGCTTATTAGCCGTTTTCCCGGCAACTTTACACATGATTTTAATGAAACACTGGGACTAAACTGGAGCCAGAGGGTTTAATGGCAAGATGAAGAGTCCTGCCACACAATGAGATTCAAGGATGGGGATGAGGACGACATATGTCGAGCATGTGTGTACAAGTGTGGATTTTGAAAAAGTGAAGTGTAAATTGTTCAGAGAAAGCCTCCATTTAGGTGCCGAGGTGGCTGTGAAATTCCAGCAAAGCTTAAAAACCAGACTGAAAACACACATCCCTTCATTTGTCTGCAGTGAGTCTGGTGGAAAGCAAGATGTTTGTGTCACTTTATTCCTCTGCGTGCTTTTAATGTGAAGCTCCATTCAAACCGTGTCTGAGCCGTGAAATGACACTGCCAAAAAATAAAACAAATACAAAGCCAAATTTGTTTCACGTCTATTTTACCAAATTCATTCACTTAGATAAGTCATTCAAATAACCAGACGCAACAAGCGTCAATGATTTAGAGTTGATATTAAAGTCACACAAGGAGCAGTTCACAGTGGAATAAAGCACACCTTTCAAAACCGTGGTGGTGACGCAAATATGAGGGAAGAGGACAGAGAGGTGGAGTTTGGAGAGTAGACAGAAACACACCCTCACAGAAGCTTACTGAAGCATTTCAGAAAAGCATCAACAAGAACATGAGGCCTCAGTCTTTCAAGAATCCAGCCCGAAGGTTCAATTTAATTGACCAATCAAAGCCCAAAATATGGGAAGAACACAAATGTGAAAAAGGTCAACTATGTTCTATTCATGTGAGCAGTTTCCAGACCTGATTAATCTAAGTCAGACACAAATGTTGCAGATGAAAAATAAATGTGGGGAGGATTATCAATAAATTAAATAGTACTTAATCCATCTGCGACTGATTTACAGTGACTGCAAAACAACATTACATTAGAAATTTCCCCTTTTACGAAATTCACAAGGGCACATAAAAAACAGGCACTGTGTAAAAAACACATAACAGCCATTTGGTCTGGTAGCTTTCTCCCCAAACTTGCAGTGTGCAAAACATCTATAGATGAATGTGGCGAGGGAGAGTAGGTAGTTCAAAGAAGAGGGAAAACTGCCTTCATAGGATTGCTTTTTCCCCTAGAAAAAACATCCCCCACCCTTGCCTTACAGAGCTCAGACAAGCTGTGTGTGCATCTCCCCATTTTTCTCACACAAACTGCAACGTGTAGAAAAACCAGGGAAAATAAATGAAGAGGAAACAAAGAGATGGCAGATTCCACTGTGTGTGTGTGTGTGTGTGTGTGTCACGCAAGCATCTCCCACAACTATCCATCATTAATACAGACAAAGAGCAGAAAGGAACAGGAAAAGACCCACATGGGCACAGATTAAACCAGCTATCTCATAGCACAGCACCACTGCATCTCTAACAATCCCTTCGTTTTCCATAAGCTTCACATATTGGTGTATACAGTGAGGTGATAAGAGTGAGGACATGGCATCGTCCAGAGGAGACCACAGTGACCAAACAAAATGCGGGCGGCTGCGATCACATGGGGCTAATATTATGGAAATTAGTTCATTAATCAATGGCTAAACAGCCTTTTATCTGGGGAGCCAGAGCTCCAGGGCCTGATCAGCCTCCATGCTGCCCACTCTGATAACACACACATCTTCACCAGCAACTGATACTGATGCAGTGTGAGGAGAAATCTCAGCAAGACACAGATAATTCAGTGTGAAGATATGTCAACCATCGTAATTACTCTTGCCAATATTTTTAAAGGATCTCTTGTAGATACAAAGACTGTGCTTGGATTTAACTTTGCTTCTCAGAAGCAGTTTGTGTGTTTGTGTACACGTTTCAACTGTGCCTCTTAGTAAAAAGGCAGATATTCATTTTCAGACCGCAGCACAGCTCTGACGATTTTCTCTCTTCCCTTCCTCCCTCCCTCTTGCTCTTGTGTCTTTCCCTCCTCCCTCTCTGCGCTCACCCCCCCCCCCCGTCCCTCTTGGATTGGCGGAGTAAACACAGGAAGAGAGCGGGCTCTGTTCCACCACACCAGAGCTGGGGCTGGGCGTTCCTGCAGAGCTCCTGCGCTGGGGTCAAAAGTTTACTGTGGTTTTCATTTCACCTTTCCTCAGCCAATCACAGCGCCACACTGCAGTGCCTGAACTCTGACCCCTGCAAAGAATTCCACTCAAAAGATGGTCTGACGCCAGTTTCACAACCGCACCCCCTCCTGTCTCCCATTTTCCCCCTTACTATTCCTTTTCCTTTCTTTCAACTGGCCAGTTTCATGTGTTGACAGAGCCTAGGTAAAAAAAAAAAAAAAGATTCCAGAAATGAGGTACGAGGGGTAACGGAGAGCAGGAGCAGAGATCGAGTTTTTTAAATCCTCACTGTGATGCATTTTTTAGAGAACTATCTATACCTGCTGTCTTGCATCTCCCAGGGTGATGAGCTGTTAGCCACAGCAGATTCAAAAATAAAATTAAATAACACAACTTACCTAAAAATCTGAGAATCCCACAAAGATCATTTTACATTTTTTATTTTGGTTTGTTTCAATCCAATGGTAAAAACCCAATAAATTTTATATTTATTATAAAAAAATAAACCTAATCTTTGTGCATTTGATCCACTACCAAACTCTGGTTTTCCTTCTTTATGTTTCTTTTCCGACAATGCTTTGAATAGCCTGCCACACATTCTGCCCACCACATGCCGCTCAGTTCCAGGTTAACACTATTAAAAGTGTGTTTAAATGACTTATGAGGACAGGCTGGATACAGGGGTCACAAGGACCAAGTGCTGAAAGGCAGACAGAGAAGGAAAATGGGGCAAAACAAAGAACTCTGCTGGACTTGTATCACAACACTTGAGAATCTGTTTCTGAGTCAAGTCAGAGTAGTTCAGTCTAACTAGACACAGGCGCGCACACACACACATACACACACACACACGGGCTGAACCATAATCCAACTGTGCGTTTGTTTTTGTCTTGGTGACACTGCACTCTGTTCCCATCTGCTGAGTGATTAAGCCTGCACTGCTAATCAAGTCCCTCACACTGTAAGGGAGAGGGAAAAGGACGACACACACCGCTCGAGCTAACGCACACCGGTTCATGCTCAGTGTTCCTGCAGAACCACATACTGATTCACATGAAATCAAATATGATGGGTAGAGAAAGGCTTTTTCATGAAGTCAAAAGGATGAAAAAATATGAAGAAAAAATACATACACTGCAGTCATTTTGTGATGCCTTCATACAAGAGCCTGCAAGGTGCCCTAGATTGGACTCAACTTTTGTCAAACCAAAAATTCTGTAGCAGTCCACACGTCAACAATTTTGCTAAGTCGAGTTAGAGTGAGAGTTTTGTCAAACTGGTGTTGGGACCCCACACGGTTGCAAAATGCACCTCAGTGGCTCCAGCCTGGAGACGTTTATATGTTTAAATATATCCGCTGCCGTTAGTAATCTTAGTAACTATATTTACCATAGCTCTTCTTCAGTCTTATTTAAGTTCAGTTCATTTGTAGTCAAGCATAGGGAAAATGTGTACTTTCAGAAAATGTCCCTCTTATTTTTTTTTAAATAAATTATTGTGGAATTGCGGTAACAGTGCCTATAAGTATTAACAATGATAAGCTTCACTGGTAATGACACAGATTCCTACCAAAAAATGAATGAAAAACTCCTGCCTAACTGTTATTGGGCTTTTGATAATACAGCATTACTGTGCAGCTTTATGGCAGATCATGGTATTTTGCTGATATTTTTGAGTAAAAAAAAAATTAAGCCACTATTCCTCCAATTTGGGCTAAAACCGGTTTAACAAAACGTGACCATGGACTAAACACAGAGCATCAATACTGCACCTGGTCAAGTTTAACTGTGGAAGCCAGAATCTTAATCACAACTGTAACACCTGTGTACAGGTTAAGTAACTGTGAAGCCTTCATAAAGATTAGACTGCAGTTTATTTACCTGTATCCCTTAGAAGAACTCAGAACTGGTTCCTGTCAGACACATCCATTGCCAAGTTTAAAAGCTTAACAGAAACATGTCAGTACATGTTGTTTGTACAATCGATGTGAAACTATGAACATATCTGAAGTAAAATTACACCACATAATTTCACTGAACTCTAAACAGATCAAAATATTTACACAATCATATCTGTAGGACAATGAAAATGCTGCATCCTCTTTTTCACAGGATTTCACAAGACTTCGCAACTCAAACGCTAAAAATCACACAAAACTTGTAGGTAAATGCTTAAAGTCAGCTCAGAACATGTTTGTGAATCAGTGATCCACCATTTTGTGACTCTCATTGGCTCAGCTCTTTAAGCATGGTCCAATAACACAGCTTGTGATTGGTAGAGATAGAGTCAATCAGATAGAGTCTATCAATTTCATTCATTAGAACACAACAACAGCTGTTTTTACTGTAAATAAAAGATGAAAAAGGACACAAAACACTGATTTATTGTTTGTTTTTGCCCCAAGAGTTATGTCCCATTTACCTGTAAGGCAAATAATACAGTATGCAGGCTGCACTGCTCAACTAGTACCAATAACTAATCTTACCAAATGTAACACTGTAAAGCAGTGTCACTGTAAATCTTTCCGTTTCTTTATTGTTGAACATAAAATTAAAGTGTGAACCTTGTATCCTCTATCGACTGTCTTATTACATTACTCGTGATTACCATCCTTGTCTGCCTGTCTGAAACTTACTGAAGCTTATAAAACCAAGTGGATTGACTTGATCCACCCACACACTCATTCTGATCTGCCACAGTGACTGTCAAAACTCTACCATCGCTACTTAAAACCAAACTCTATTTAAAATGCCTTAAATAATTTTAGCTTTAATTCAATTTCGCGTGGAACAGGATATTATCGAGGTAGTATAGTCCATACTACCCTGTTACTGTTTTGCTAAGTGAACGGGGACCTTTACTTCTTCTAGTCATACCACAGTCATATAGAATCACTTGCTCCAGGATGGCAACAGCAATCAGATGAGCATATATGAGCACCACAGGGAGCCAGCTGAATGGAAACATGGTGCTCGTGTGCCAAAAGTAGAGCCCCCTCCACAGAGTACTGGATTGGACTAATGGCTAACTTTTTCAAGTGTCGTTTGGTTTATGAACTTCAGCGTTGGTGCAAAGCTTGATGTGATGTGTGTCAGGAGGCAAGTGATAGCTCGGCTATTCTGGGGACAACGGTAAGCTCCAGAGCAGCAACCTTTTGATTGGAGTGTTGCCTTAACGACAAGCCACATAAACAGGGGTGACGTCACCGGGCAGAGTGAAGAGCAGTAATGGTGAAAGGAACATTTTCCACTTTATCCAGAAAGAAAAAATATCAGCCCAATTAAGAAATAAGTTTTGTAGAAAAAGGGGGATAATAATAAATTATCTGACACATGCCTTGCCAGTGTTGACATGCTGTAGTAAGTCTGGAGCCTTTAATGATGCAGTGGAAGTCTGTCATTCATAACTTGACTTTTCCTTGAACCCCAGGCTGCAATAAAGTAGAAGCTTTCGCACTTGTGGAAAAACTAAATTCTGTCTAGCACAGTGCTGTGAGCAAGTGTCTGCATAGTCACTGCAACTGGGGCTAATTTCTTTTAATGAAAGGAACTTTGCAGGTGAAATGTAAGATACGCACTCAGTGCCCTTACAGTCCCTGCTTGCATGGTTTCATATTCTCTTACAACTTGCTGCTGCGCCATGCCAGCCACAGCTGTCTCTCAATCCAGACAGACCCAGAAACCACACCCTGCTGCCACAAGTCCAACATCAAACAGTTTCATCTCGGAGATGTACAGACGGAAAGAGGAAAACAATGTAAACAAAGGGAATAAAGGCGACCAACTATTTGGAACACACCTTGTTCAATTCTTGTGTATTTGATAGAGGCAGAGCATAGATGAGACAAGAAAGAGAAGATGGAGAGTGTCCATGTAGCAGATGAGAAGATCACCCAGAAATGATAGTGTCAATTCTCTCTTTCCCTCCTCACTAGCTTCTCCTTCTCTACGCTGAATAACAGACAGAGAGAGAGCATCTGGTAGGAGTTATCTCACAAACCAAAATTTTTTTTCACCCTAGCTGTCTCTCTTCCAAACAAACACTTTTTTTTTTTTTTTTTTTATATAAAAGGGGGCCCTAAACAAAACACAAACAGGGTCTTGCTAACATTTTACAATGGTAACAAAACTAGGCCAGGGAGTTACCCTCCCACTGGCTTGTTCAGGTGAACCCGTTTTACGAGCATTCTTCAGCTGGGGGAGCGAAAGTTAAAGGGGGAGTTGAAGTTAAAGAGGAAGGGCAAAGAGGGGAGGGGGGGACAAAGCTCTTGGCACCCCCTTCCCTAATAAACCCTTGCCTTCGTCCAATCAACGAGGACTACAGAGAGTGAACTGTTCCAAATCCTTGCTGGTTATAAAGTGGAATTGGGTGCCATGATTGCTTCAGGCTGCCCGTTTGGCTTTTCGAAGTGTGCATGGCTCACATATGGCTCAGCTAGCCTAACACTTGGGTATTACCTCAGAGTTGAAGAAGAGGGGACCGAGGGGGATGAATGAGATGTGACTTCAAATACAGTCTGAGTGCAAACTGCACTGCTTGACTTGGGACCCAGCAGACTGGCTGTGGCTTCCTCTGAATAGTGAATAACAATCTGGTTTCAGCAGCTCTCATCTCATACTCTCACTCTTGCTTGCTTGCTTGCTTTGTCACTCTCTTGGACAAAGTAGCTGTAAATATTTCAGCAGTGGAAACACCACTGTCTTGTTCAGCAGAGTTTTCTATATTTAGCTCCAGAGAGTTAGGCAGAAAAAAGCCAACCTACCTGTTGAGTACTACCACACCAACATGCCAGCATGTGGTTATACATACTTTAACAAACACAAATAGAGAAGATCACTGTCCCTCCTATGAGTGACCTTGAGATGTGAGGGCTAAACAGGATGTTTTACACAGCTTGAGATGACCGCGGGAAACTTTTGTATTCTTAAACCAGGTTGTAAAACAGCCTCCTATGACGAGTCAGAGTCAAGTCTAACTGGCATGGAGTAAAGCTTCAGACAACCCTGTAAACTGCTGAATACTCTAAAGTGACTTGGAAACCAGCCAAGGTAAATCCCCTGAACAATGATGAAAAAATGACTACTGAAAATTTAAAGATGTACATGTTCCCTGAATGACAAGCATTTGTTGTAAGTCAGTCAGGCGCAACAACTCTGGTGTTTTTCCTGACTAAGGCTGCACTCCCTGTTCTGCTGCCTAGCAGAAAGGTACTAAGACCAAGGAGTCATATTTCAATTAGGCAAAACAATCAGGTTGCCCTTTCAGCTCTATGTGTCATCAAAGCTCCTCTCAGAGCTACAGCTCATCCACACACCTATTAGTCTTACACTGAGCACATACCATTTGACTGATTGGCAATTACTTGAAACGAAACTTATTATCTCAGTCTCTCGGTCTCACTTAAGGCAGACTGACGAAACACTAAAAGAATGCCATCTATTCAGATATCAGACGCGAAAATGCTGCTTGACAAAGACAGACTATAGACAGTCAAACGTGGCTCTGCCACACAAAAGTGGCAAGCTCTCTACTCAGTTTTCCCCCTTTTGTCTGATACCAGTCCGTATGAAGAAGTAAATGCAACCCTATAGCAGAAACATCTACCAGATACCAATAAAAACAAAGATCATGTAGCAAAATTGAAGAAGTTCTGAACACAGAGAACTTCATTCGGGAACATGGTTTTTAAAGTCAGTGTACAAACTCCAGAAAGTTCAGTTTAGACCTACTGTCCTTCCATGAACAGTTCATCTACAATAAAGCATATGCATGGTGTTTACAACATAATGGGGTGGTGATAGCACCTAAAAATGTGTCCAACTTTATTGAGCACAGATACAACTGAATAAATTTGAACAGCCACATTGAGTGTATTATTTCCTAAATTAATCATCTGGCATGCCTGCTCCTTAGATTTATTAGTTTGGTAACTATGTCACAAAAAAATATATATTCTGCATTTTAATGGTATTATTGACAAGATGTAAACATATTTAACATCAAAGGTAAGCGGTATGAGTATTAGCTAGATGTCAGTAATGCCACCAAATTTATGCCCATATGATTATCAATCAGGCAATCTGATGTAACCACAGAATCTATCACCACGGAGAAACTTCTCCAGGTCCCATGAGAAAAAGTGATAAGTTAATGAATTATTGAGAGCACAGGGGCCGGCAGACAAAGAGCGAAAGCCACGCATCCCAGTCACTTCTTCACCCCATCTGCAGTCAAAGAATCCCCCCAAAGATTGATTCATTGTTAACACCGCCTGACACCCTGTGTGAGGGAAAAAGAAAGTGGTAGATAAAGGGACAGAGAATGGGGGACAAGCGCTTCCATTTGCCAAGAATATGAGCAGAAGCATTTCATTGGACAGGTTCCCACAGTGGTCATTCTGCCACTTACAAAAATACCACATACGCGGGCTTGAGTAATGGCATTCCATCAGACCCAAAATAAAGGCAAGTTAGCTCATCTGAGGGCTGAAGGCTGCCAGCAGCACCATTCTCACTTGTTCATTCCCAGCTTCACGCCATTTAAATGCCCAAATTATTAAGACATCACAGCCCATTTGTGCCCCGCCTGAAATTGTATAAGCAGGAGTATTTGTCAGTAAACAACAACTCAGTAGCCAGCCTGTCAGGCAATAATACAAAAATACCTAGATGATTTCAGAAACTCTCACGTGGAAATGAGCACTGAGCTGTAAATGCCTGCAAGTATTGGCAGGGATGGCCTCAGGCGAAGAGAGCGACAGCACACCTAGACCTCAACCGTTTCAGTGGAATGACTAACCCACTTCCTCATTGTCTGCCTACATATGAGCATGCTCTCCAAGAATGTCTTTTTTTACCACCGCAAAATGTGAGCACTCAGCATACACCTTTTGGAGCAGAGAGAGAGAGAGAGAGAAAGCAAACCTGGACTCTACCTGAACCCTGCCAGTGTTGGACCTCCCCTGCACTGAAACACATCCATCTCCTGCTGCCAGTCTGCCTCTTTCTCTCTCTCACACACACATGCACCTAAATATGATTATCAGCAGCGAAAACCAACATTTATCATGGTGTGATGAGCCATTATACCAACCATTACAATCATGGATACGTAATCTCACTACAGCTACGCAAATAAATAACAGATGCTGTGGATTTTCCAGAGCAGCCACGCTGATCCAGTCACTTCAAGTTTGATTGTCAGCACTGGGGGACAGTGATTCAGTGGTAAATACAAGGTGGTTGATCATGACCTGCGACTCATCGGGAAATTCAATAACCATCAAGAAAATAAGACGCCTTGACGCCTGAAAAGCAGCGATTTAGGTTTTTCAACCTCCATATGCCTTCGGGTCAGCTGAACTAGTTTGATGCCATTTGTTACATGCTAGTGCATTTCGCGTGTCAAATCATAGGCAAGAAAACTGTTCGACAAAACATAAAATTTACATTGCGTTTAAAAGTGGTCACCTTCCTTAAATGTATGGTCGAAGCCAGACAACCGTAGTAAACGAGGGAAAAAAAACACAATTTTATTTAGATTTCGCTCCATGAGACAACAACTGCGGTGCAACTAACGTTAGCTGTGAACGATTCGTGCAGCCCCAGCTGTACCGAAACTGTGAATCAAGTCATACCGTATGAATGTTTAAAAAAAAAAAAAAAAGATGTAGTAATGTAGTGCCGAGAGCCATTCAGCCATGTTGTGGACAATGAATACAACCTAGTGGCGCTAAAAAGTTAACATAGACGTCCTGAAACTCAAACGAATTCACTCCTGAGCAGTGTTAACAACTAGAGACCACTGCAGCTCAGAGCGAACCAGAGAGCCTGGGTCCCGTAAACTTTGTAGCTAGCGGATAACGGACACAGCAACAAACACCGTAACCGACGTAGGTGGCACATTATTAAGCCAGGCGTATCGTTAATTATTATCATGTCCACAGTTTAGGAGCCAAAAATATCATAACAAACATTCCACAACAAACAGACTGTAGTAAGGTGGCTCGTTGTATCACGGTAGCTTAAAAACCACAGCCTGCTCGGAAGCGGAGCAACACCAACTGCCTCTGAGGCGAATTTGCGCCTTCAAACACACAATAGCATCAGTGTTCAAAACTTGGTTGTAACCGAATACAAACTATTTGCAGAAAACTCACCGGCCTCGACGCTTTCATTGAGTGGAGCAGTTTCTTTTACGCCTCTAAAAACTCTCCGCCATCTTCGGCAGGACGGTGTTTGTTTAAATGGGAAACACTCCCAGAGCGGAGGGAGCCAGCTTGTAGCACAGCGAATGGACTTCTGGGCAATGTAGTTGCTTTCCTTGGCAAGCCACATAGTAGACACGTTCTGCAAATGAACTACACGTACACCAATACCCATAGTTGATATGGAACAGCAGTCACTGATATTATTAGAGGAGGGATTTAAAAATGTATTTATAGGCTGTTAGAAAAGCAGCTTTATGCAAATGACTTATCATACCCACGGTGAACCACATTGCTATGTCCTTCAGGATACACATGATTACAAACGTATTTTTCACAAAAACTAAAGAATTGAAGATTGTTTTAAAATATTCAACAGATCAACAAGTTTTGTGTAATAGCATTTGGAATTTGTTTAAGGGCAGCATGTACACACTGCATGTGGCCTGAGTTTTTTTTTTTTTTTTTTTTTTTTTTGTTGCTGCAACTCCAAATAAAGTGGATGCCCAGGATGTTTGACAGGATCAAGTATGGTGTAGGCCTATAATGTGGCCTGAACCAAACAGGAATAAATGTAGTGCAAAATAGTAATTTGCACAATTTATGTTTGCTATGTTATTAAACAGAACTTCCCATCCACTACATCACATTTGGCCTTTTAGTACCTTGCAATTATGCCAGTTATAAAGGCAACATGTGCAGCCTGATACCTCACAGATTCTATGTCTACTGACAGTTATATTAATTGGAGTGACTGTGGAGCCACTATGGGCGCTGAGCAGCCACAGAGGATGGAAGAAACTGTCTCCATGGTGAACTCTCAGGCACACTGATTTTGAACTTTGACTACTGTGGAGGGAGTGAGGTCCAAAGACAGAGTGAGATCAGCAGGACGGGGGTGAGGGGAATGTAAAAGAGGCAGTGTTAAATACCAGAAAATTAGCTTCTTTCTTGCTCTTTCCTGTCAGAACATAATTCTGTCTGAAATCAGTATAAGAAACTTTGACATGGAAAAAAAATGAAAGGGTGTGTACACAGAACAGAAATATCCTTGCAGTTTATTTAGTTGAAGCATAGCTGCTGATAAGGCAGTGAAGTTCATTACCACTGATGCAGCATTTTATCTTATGAAACCAATTCACAAAATTTACCCAGACTTGACTGTTGTTGGTGAGACATAGTTTATGAGTGTTATACAGTTAGTAAATATGAACAGTAAGTAATTCATACAATTATTAACAATATTGATGCAAACCATGATTGCATGTAGATGAATCCTGATTTATGCAAATTGTTAGCTAATGTCATTACATGATAAAATTACCAAATGTAAAAGGACTTGCAAATTTTTGTTGTGTGCGTTTTCAGTCTGCTTGTATGTCTGCCTGAGGGAGAGAACCTCAATTCCTTTCCACAGAGTCCCAATGAGGGGCCCCGTGGCTCTCTGTTTGTGTCCCTTCCCCCACAGAACATGGCAAACTGACCTCCCCCCTCAGTAAATGTGAGACACTTTATCCCATCACCACTTGCCCTCTCTACTTTGAAAGGACAGGAGATAACAGTTTGAAAGGACAGGGGATAGCCCCATAATCATTAATGTATTCTGATGGGTTTACCTGCAAACAGCTAACAGCATGCCTTCCTTTGTTTCAAGCACATTCCCATCCCCCATCTTCTCAACACTATGCAAATGCAATAAAGCACAAAAAACAAGATCTCTCAGGTCCATCATCAGCTATAACACGAGTTGTAACTAAACAAGCTGACAGTAAAGAGGAACAGTTTTTGAGATTGAATTTCCAAGCAGCTTATAAAATCACAAATATACTTAATTATTGGTAGGTTAACAAAAAAGTGTACACTCCATGAAACTGTGTGTTCATAATGTTTACAAGCTTACATTTCAGTAAAAGCATTTTGATGGCCTCATCAGTTGCTGGTGTCGTTCAAATATTTTTTTATAAAGTGCAGGAAAGCAGCATAAAAAATGGCATGTGTATTTTCTACTCAACTGTAGAATTAATCTCTAAAACACAGTGAAGACACTGGAAGTTAGACCTACATGTTTAAATCGCAGCTACATGTTCTTTACAGAAAACATATAGGTTGACTATGTACAATGGAAAACTATTGACATTTCCCTCTTAAAAAACCCTGCTACATTAATATAATGTGTCTTTAATAGTTTTTAATCTTTCAAGATTTTTACCTCAGACACCACATGTCAGTAAAGCATAGCCCCATGTCTTGTCACACCAAAGTCTCAAACAGTGGGGTCAATAGACATCTTATTTATTACTATCTAACTGTCTGCAAGTTAAAGGCGTCAACCCCTTTTCAATGACACTTCAGATAAATGTCAAGGCCTTTGTGAATAATTAAAAAACAAAAACTGATATAACAAGACTTATTTTACCACCAGAATGCACACAGAGAGAGGAAAAAAGGCAAAACGAAACAAAACTAAAACACACTTACGTCTGTTCTACTGAAGGCCTTGACTCCAAGGACTAGAAGGCCTTTCAAGGAGATGGTCTAAGCAGTGAAGTCTCACTAGGGCGCCATCTTGGGGACTGCAGGGCTCGTTACTAGTCACCGTCGTTGATTGGACACGAGACGGTGTAGTGGACACTGACCAAGGTAAGAGAATATAGATAAGTTGTAATGTGGGGTGTGAGCAGAGTAATAATGCCATAAAACAATATTGTAAAGTTAATACAACTCGGAAACTGATCATGTGTTGTCATGACTTTATCTGTTACGTCTTAGATAGCTCACAGCGAGTTGTTAATTAATATGAACTTTTCTTACTTGCTAATTAACGTTAACTACCTAAGTTACTTAGGCAAATATTAACTGGCGAGAGATGTGAAAATGGAAACCTTGCCAGTTCCATAAAATAAATGTAGTTGTAATTAGGAAATGCAACTTTATTCTCAGTAGTCTCAGTAACTCAGTGTTAATTGTGCATGTCTCTGCATCTTTGCTAACACTGGCAGTGGAGTGAGACAAGCTAATTCTAGGAAGGCTAGCTAGCTTTATTATCTAGAAACGTTAAGACAGAAAACTATTTCCAAGGCCATTTCCTACAAATTCAAAACTCAGCGCTGCTAGTTTACATTTCCCTTAACCTCAATGCACCATTTGTATTGAGCTATCATATTTCAGTGTGTCTCACCTGCACTAAAACTAACCCCCTCGTAGGCAAATCTTACTACACCCAGGAGTCCATAGCCAAATGAGGATTCATTTGTTTCAATAACATTTAACTTAATGCACACACTCAGACATTGCTGTACAGAATTATGATGTACATAATAACTCCATTATTATCCATCTTACATAATATACACATATTCCCTGCTTTATCATGCTAACAAATCTGTTGGGCTTTTTAAACAAAGATTATCAAATGTCAGCCAAATAGTCTCTCTTGGTTTACTGCATTTGTATTTGGTATCAATAATTTTCAGAGAACCTCTGGGCCAGTGTGTTGTATGCTGTTATAAAGTTTTCCCACAAGAGGTCACTGCTGTCTTTCTTCTTAATGAAGAAGAGGCCGGCTGAGAGGTACAGGCAGGTGCTTCTGGGCAGCTAAATCTTAAAAATCACACACAGCAGATTACAATTATTCTTATCACCAGGCACCACCAATTGTAAAAAAAAAATGAATTCTGGCAAATAATATTTTAACTATAGAGGAACAATCTGGTTCCCCTCTAAAACAATCTAATCCAACATATGTTGGATCATGTAATTTGCTTTGTTAGTTTTTCACAAAGTTTATAGTCAGTTATAAACATCTACATTTGGTATTGCACAAATTAGACAGTTTTCAAGTTTTCATAAAACATTCCATTTCATTTCATGAACAAAGTTTCATAAAACTTTTGGCACTGCCTTGAACGTTCAGAATACAGCCCTGTCTTTTTAGCAAGACACTAATCCCTTCTTGCTGTAAATTGTCTCTGTGCTCTTAGCTCTGGTTCAAGCAATATGTGTAGGGAACTGCATGTTTATTACATACACTCACCAAGCGCTTTATCAGGAACACCTGTACACCTGCTTATTTATGCAGTTACCCAATCAGCCAATTATGTGGCAGCAGTGCGTTAAGTCATGCAGATACAAGTCAGTAGCCTCAGTTAATGTTCACATGAAACATTAGAACAAGGAAAATTATTTTCTCATTGACTTTGACCTTGGCTTGATTGTTGGTGCCAAACGGGCTGGTTTGAGTATTTTTTAAACTGCTGATCTCCTGGTATTTTCACACACAACAGTCTCTAAAGTTTACTCAGACTGGAGCCAAAAATAAAAAACATTCAATAAGCAGCAGTTCTGCAGATGGAAACACCTTGTTGATAAGAGAAGTCAGGGGAAGCTGGACAGACTGGTTGGAACTGACAGAAAGGCTGTGAACAACATGTCCCACCTTGAGGTGGATGAGCTACAACAGCAGAGGACCATGTCAGGTTCCAGTCCTGTCGGCCAAGAACAGAAATCTGAGGCTGCAGTGGACACAGGCTCACCAAAACTGGACAAGTGAAGACTGGAAAAACGTAGCCTGGTTTGATGAATCAGGATTTTTGCAGAGGCTGCAGATGGTAGAGTCAGAATGTGACATCAACAGCATGAATCCATGGACCCAACCTGCCTTGTGTCAAAAGTCCAGGCTGGTGGTGGTGTGGGGAATGTTTTCTTTGCTCACTTATTAAACAGTCATTCATTGTTTGGAGACACAGCCCATCTTGACTATTGTTGCTGATCATGTTCATCCCCTTATGGCCACAATTTACCATCTTCTAATGGCTACTTCCAGCATGATAATGCACCTTGTCACAAAGCAAAATCGTCTCAAACTGGTTTCACGCCATGACAATTGGCCCACTGTGCTTCAGTGGCCTCCCCAGTCACCGGATCTAAATCCAGTAGAACACCTTTGGTATGTGGTACAACAGGAGACTGGCAGCTTGAAAGAGCAGCTGACAGACCTGCAGAAATGATTTGATGCAGACATGTCGATGTGGACCAGAATCTCAGAGGAAAGTTTCCAACATCTTGTGGAGTCCATTACGCAAAGAACTGAGGCCGTTTTGAGAGCACAGTGAGGAACTACCCAGTATTTATGGGTACGCTGTTCCTAATGAAGTGCTTGGTGTGTGTATGTGCAAATGTGAAGTGGGTAACTAAAGTCTCAAATTTTTTTTGACACATAGAAATTAGTGAGAAAAATTGATAGTCATTGGCAAAATAAAGAACTGTGCTTGCAAGATAATGTGAGGTATAATACCTTGCCTTGTACATCATTCAATCTTGTGACAATATTGTTGAATCTTGCTCCGTGGTGAAATGATACAATAGAAACTTAAAGTCATTGTCTCTTTAACAGTATAATCTCAGCCTATCCGGAACCACATTGTTAACATGTGATCACACCAGTTCAAAGGCCAGAGTCAGGCAAATCACATGACAGTTATTTAGTCTGCTTTTTTAGCATTGTTCTTAAACCCTTAAAGGTCACAGAGCCTGAATTTTGTTAAGTGCCAGTTTACTCATTCCTTTTATTCATATAGCACTCTCTTTCCCACGATACCTAGTTTAACTTGAGGGTGGGAACTAGTGAGACAAATTCCTTGGTAAGCATACCGCCTCAAGCCTGTTGTTTATTTGCACATCTGCCAGCTACCCTTCAGAGCTACACTAAAACCTTCCTCTACAGCACATATATAAAACTAATACAGCTGGATGCAGTCCTCTTGGTAGCTGATAGGTGTGCAGTGGCTGATCATTTTGATCTGGGCCTAGCTCCTCTTGCTCTGAGTACTGCTTTTCAGCTTGCCTGTGCTAAACAAAAGACAAGCAGCCAGGAAATGCAACAGCCAATCAGCGGCCGCCTTACATTTTGTCAGCACGCATGGCCAGTCTCAGTGTGCCTTATATCAGAGCAGTCAGACAGCTTGGAGAGCCGTGGCTATGCTCTGAGCAGGGTGAGGGCTGACAGGGCTGTCCACCATGTTTTAATAAGCATTGACATTTCACACAGAGTTTTTAGCCATGCATCCACAGAGGTAAGCCTTATTTTCATTCTTTCACATATGCTACTCTGTTGATAAGGCACTAGCCACTGTGCGCGATCTGTGCCTGAGTAATAATACATGTTTGACTAACAACCAGAGGGAGGGGGGTGAGTATTTGTCACCCCATAGCATAGAAGTGGAGCTTGAAAAGAGAGCATAGCCTGGTACAGTACAACAGACTGCCTCTGTGGCTGTCTGGACACGTACAGTAGGGGGCTACAGGTCAAGTGTAAGGTCACTGTATATTCATTGAATACTGACAGAGAAAACATGCTTTCTTTTGTCAAGATTAAAATAGGACGTAGGAGTTTTTGTGGCTTTCCCTGGCCTCTGCTGACAAGACGATAGGCCTGGTGAGGGATCTAGGCGGGATGGGAGAGACAGGGAGCAGAGCAGAGGGGAGTCCCCAGAGGAATTAACAGATGGTAAACTGACAGCACAGCAAGTTTAATTTAGGCCTCAAACTGGCATGAGAGCAAGGCAGCAGGACACTGATGTTAATTGTTTGCCAGGCTAACATGGCAGTGAAGAGCAGACTAGTTGTCTGTCTGTCTGTATGTCTAGTTGTCTAATTTTTATACAGTTCACCCACAATCTAATTCACCTCACCAAAATGCCCCTTTTACATGGTGAATAAAAACCTGCTTTTTACATCTCTAATCCTGTAAGCTGCTCACCAGTTTTCTAAAATACCAATTATCTACAGACTAAATATTCCAGAGCAGCCTATTTATCACAGGGTTGGAGGAATTGCTTGAGCCTAATGGTGTGCACTGCCTCCCAGTGTTGTTCTCTGCTGTCGAGTGTCAGCCATTTTAGAGAGCTTCCCCTTTCTGTCCCTCTGCTCCAAGCACACTGGGTATTTGTATGTAAGAGAGAAGGAAAGAAGAAGGGAAGGACTTCCTCTGAAAAGGCTCTGCATAGAAACCTCATCTCATCAGAGAGGCTAGAAAACCTGTTTGAAGTCGACAAGGTTTGATTTCTGTTTATATGTAATGATGTTGGTGTTGGTTTTCTGTGTGCATGAATCAGATAAAAATCATTCAGTGTAGTCAGTGATTGTATTTATTTCTGACAGTTTCTCAGTAGTGTTATTTTATTATTGAACATTTGATGTATTTCAGGTGGAATATGTGATATGTGTTTTTGTCACTGTTAGTGGATGGTGTCTGATAAAGGCTGTGTTTTAAATATATCCAGGGGAACTATGGCCTGGAAATAATGGCGCACATAATTTAGCTTGACCAGGGTTCAGGAGCTGTCTGCAGTGACTGAAACAGCAAATACCCCCCTCAGTGTTTTGTGAATGGTGCTTGGTAATGCGTTTAATCCCCTCATTCCACTATGGTGTGAGGAATGGTGTAGGCACACTTAAATTTGCATTACACCGACACACAGCCTATTTTGCTTGGTGTCTGTCTTTAAAATATCCACCAGCTGACCTTTTTGGACTTGTCTAGATTGTGTAGTTGGCCTTGACATTTTGGCCTGGGTTTGCTTCTGTTTTGAAGGGTGGTTTATACTAGAGTTGTAATGCATCTGCACCAATGTGTTCTGATTGCGATCATGGTTTGTATTCATGCTCTACAGTTCTATATTGATTAATACAATGGACATAGTTGGTCAAAGAGAAATGACTACATAAAGATGGTAAAATGTATAGTTTTAATTTCTTATTTATGTTTTTTCAGCTGAGAGTTGCTCACATACAGAATTGATTATGAGACAGTAAATGCTGAAGAAGAATTGGAAAGAGAGGGTTATGCCTTCTACACTGTCTGGGAGGCCTGTGACATTTTCAGTCCTGTCTTTGTGTCCACTGTTAGGGCCCATGGTGCATTTCAACAGGGGGGGGGGGGGGAGAGAGAGAGTGAGTGAGTCTTCAAAATGGACGGCATACACATACACTGGCTGAGAGCATAGCGAGGGAGGGAATCTGATCCTGTCTCTGTCAAGCCTTTACAGCTGCATTTTCTATGTCTGATAAAAAGGCACAGCCAGTATATGTCTGGATGGGGTTTTTAGGGAGTGAGGGACTGGGTTTTCAGGAGGTTTCAGGAGGTTTTTAGCAACAACAAGGAGCAGTCCTCTCTGCATTGCAGCACTGTGGCTGAGGAGAGCGGGGAGAAGAGAGCCTGTGTGCCACACAGAGGCTGAGCACCCAATCAGGCACCTCCGTGTGGTGCTCGAGCCAATCGGCAGTCTGCAGCCGAGGTTAAAGATTGACAATTGCAGGAGAGAGCAGAAGGGAGAGAAGGCCTTCTGGGAAACCTGGACCCATCTTTTCCCTCATCCCCCAACGCCCTCAATAATTGAAAAAGATTAAAGAATAGGCTGAAGAATCTGTGTGTGAGAAAGAAAAAGGTATGCTGTTGATTTCCTACATTGAAGCATGAATGTAATGGCAGTGGTGGGTGTCGAAAGGGATGTTTTAGTAGGTTACAATAGGCTGTATTGTGTGCTCTGTGGACTTAAAAATGTTTTTATTAGATAGGCAGCATTGATTTTTCTCCTCATCCTTGTCCATGCTCTTTCTCTTTGCCTCTTGTTGCTGTATTTCATGGTCTGCACAGGACAGGATGTTGCTGGGGTAGATTGTCTGAGGCTGTCCAGACAGGCTAGATGAGGAGGCCAGTAAAGCCATTTCACTGCTCTCCTGCCTGAGTCTGCAGATGTGTTATGTTTCTCTCTGTCATTTCATCCTGATTCAGTGATGGCGGAGGAGGAGTGTGGGGGTTGGTGTAGATAGAAAAGATAATTGAAATGGAAGCAGTGTTTTTGTTTTCATTGAATGTCTGTCTATTTTTCTCACAAGACATTCAAAAGATGCTTTGCTAAGGAGTAAGTGGAATAAAAAATGGCAAAACTGAAGCCATCTGAAGAGTGAGGCCAGCTCATCTGTTGTGGCGTCAGAGAAAATGACAACAATGATAGGACTGGCAACAGGGTGCCTGCAGACCAAGGTGAATCATGCTGAACTGATACTGAGAAAAACCAGTTAGGCAGATTTTTAATAGAAGGTAGTTCACAGCACATCGTGGCTTACATTTCAAGGAAACAGTAGGGCTGGGGCTGTCATTGAGCATGATATGCTGTCTGTTATTAGTTTACTTCATCAATGAATATTGCTTGGATGTTGGATGTCGCATTGTTGGATGTCAGAAGGTTCAGACACAGTAGATTGCACAGTTCTGTGTTTTCATGTTTACTGTCTATAGACTTAAGGCGTTACTAATAGTTTGAGAATAGCACTGCACATTGAGCTGCCTTTGCTGTGGTATTGGTTAACTTTTGCTTCAACTGACTTTAAGATAGATTGGATGTCTTGACTGCTGATTTATGGTTTGTTAGATATAAATGCTGTATTATCAGCATAATACAGCATTTATAATTGTAATAATTATAATTGTTTTGATGTGTTTATTGAAAACACGTGAATTTCAACAGATTAAAAAACAGAAGTTTTTGTTAACGGCACACAGTACTGGTGGAATTTACAAGCCATTTTCTGTATTTCTCCACGTCCTAGACAAAAGGATATTTGTTGAAATGACTGGCTGGTGAAAAATGCAACCATTTACAGACACAAGTATGACTGGGGATAACTTAATTTCCTGACTTCATCATTCATATCATTTTAAGCCTTTAAGACTCTTGTTTTTGTACAGTTCTTTCATAGAAATAGTGATCTGAAGATGAAGATGTGTCTTAATACACATTTTTACAGAAGAGTTTTGGCTCCTCTGTTCCCAGCTGGTCACTCCAGATCTAGCCAGAATTATATTACTGTCGAAAAGAGAGCCTGTTGGCAAAACTGACCTTTCTTGTCTAGAATAACTCCATTGTAAAAGTATTTGTGTGGTGTTAATACGTAGGTGAGACTGTCTAATATCAAACCTCTGCAGAAATGTGGTGAGTGGTCGACATTTTAAACCCCTTGGCCTCCAGGGTGTCACAACTATGATGTACTTCTAAAGAAGCCATGGTTCTAAGGAGCAATCTAAAATAACTTTTTTAAACTTATATATGTCCAGACAGGCTAAATGAGGCTAATATATGGTAATGATAAACAGCGGATATGAGAAATCTTCAGCTATAGGGTATGGTTGCCAGGCAAAACCTTTGACACTGATCTTTTCTGCACCAGTGTGGCAGAGGAAGAGGGAAAAGAGACTTCAACAGAAGGAATGGAGATCTCAACACGATCCAAAGGTAACGTACCATACAAGTGTTTTAAACTGGTGTGCAAAGTTCTGTTTCTGTGCTCATGAATACAGTGGTTTGTAAAGTGTTTTTTATATTATATAGTATGTCACCATGTTTACTGGCTTCAGTAAATCTCTGATGTGTCATTTCTGGTATTTTTTCCCTGCCATGAGTGTGCTCTCACTGGTTTGTATAATCTCTGACTTTTGTCTGCAGTTTCAGACACAGGGTCAACAGAGCGGACGGCCCAAAAACGAAAGATGCCGAGTCCCTCTCACTCATCCAATGGTCACTCCTCTGCTGAAACCTCCCCCTGCCCAGTGAAAAAGAAGAAGAAACCAGGTGCTGTTAGCAGCGGCAAAGACCAGGTAACAATCAAAGCACAACCCTTGGTCCAAATGTAAACAAAAGGGTCATACTGTACCCACCACCAACAAGACAGGATTTAAACAGGGTTTGAGATATCTGCAACTGGGTCCTGTGCTGGCACCCTCAAACATGGAACTTTGTTACACTCAAAGCATCCCAAAAAAAAAAAAAAAAAGAAAATTCAAGTGAAATATTTATATTACTTGTTCAAACGTGGGTGAGGAGATTACAACTGGATTAATTGTAAGTACTTTTACATAGCTAATGATTAGCTTTGACTGGCTTTAAGCTGGTTTAACATTGCACTTAGTACCTTAAAAATAAAAATAAATAAATAAGTAAACTTTCAATCATGGGTTTGTAAATATAACACCAGATCAATATTTCACCAGTTGAACATTCATTTTAACATTTTATAAATATTTTTTCAGTTTATTTTCCCTATTAAAAATTTGTGGAAATTGACAAAAAGTATCAATAATGCAATATTTATGTGAAAATCTTTCTGAATAAAAAATCTAGTTTTATCTAGTTCTCGTTTACCTTGATTTTTGTCTATACTTTCTGAGCTGTAGTTGTCAGATCAGGATTTTGTTTTTTTTTTGTGTAAACTACAGCGAACGCTGTCTTGTGCAGCAGGAAATTTTGGATGTGTGAGGCCACAAAATTTCATTTTATGAATTTGCTTTTATACTGTTATACATATTACTGAAATATTCAGCAATGAAATCAAAATATCACCAGCTGCCACATTCACACCTTCAGATTCAGGAAATTACGATTGTAGGAGCACTGATGTTATCTGTTGGATGGGTGGAGGTGTCGAGCTCATATGACTGATACTTTTGATGACACATAATGAACATCTTTTACTGTGGGGGAGAAATGTTTGGTTGTGATCAGTAATTCATTGTTCTGTCAATATTTTACGGCCTGCATTCATTCAGGGTAGGTTCACTGAGTATAAATGCTGTTTTTGCCCTGCTATACATCAACATGGAAGTTGCCAAGTACAACCAACTGTTGTACACTGAGCAGCTCCACTGGAACTTATAGGGGTGAAGGTCTTTCAATGACATTCTTTGCATTTACCGTACAAAGCGAGATGCTGTGTGTAGACGTTTATATCCTTCTTAAATGACCGCTCTCAGCCCTTGACTTCCACCAGTACTCTACAGTTTGCTCCTGGGATGGGACAAAGTGACATTGTGTCCTGCTGTGTGTTATTTCTGTACTGGGATCAGCAGCACCATACATTCTCTTGTGATACTGAGGCAGAGGCGTTGTTTCCTTGTTGCAGACATTTTAGCACTGTGCTGTTATATAGTAGTATCAGTAGTTCTGACTTTTGCATTGTGGCTGATTGACATTTGAACAAAGGCACATGTCCCCATGTACCTGACACTCTTTGGGCTATGAATTATATTGTTTAATTCCAGCTGTCTGTTATAATATTTTTTTTCCTGATCACATCAGTGAATAAATACTTTCATAGTTGCCTTGCAGTTTCCACCCGTTCTGCTCCATTTAGATCAAAGTTTTGAGAGGTTTTTGAGGCACAGTATGTTGTTAATGGTAAATGGCTGGATCCAAAGCACTTTACAGTTTACCTATGATTCACCAATGTGCACTGTAGCCTATTCATGTCTTGTATTTGTACTGTTTCACAGTGTTATGTTTAGGTGTGTCTGCCATATAAATAATTATTGTTGATGTACACTTCATGTGGCGTTTGAATACTTAGTACTGAGGAAATGCTATCTGTACACCTCTAATTTAAACGAATGCTTTTTAGTTGTCACTATTGTAGTAAAATTTTGAGCAGTCTGAGAACATCATGTGGTGACTTGTGCCTTATCTTTTAGCTTGTGTTTTTAATGTGCATGCCTGCTGGCTTTATGTGCTTAAAGCAGTTCCCAAATGCACAGTAGGTAAATGATTGCTAGTTGTACACTTGGCACATTAAGTTGACCTTTGTAAATGATTAGTAAACACTGTAACTATCTGAGCTTTTGCCAGTTTAATCAAGGCTGCCCACACTGTTTACCTTCCTACACAACAGTGATGGCTTTGTACTGAAACACAGACTGAAAGCACAGAACGGAGCATGTCACATGATTTAAAAGGAAAATCCAGACCATGTAATTTCCGTTGCAAATTTGAAACTTTTTTAAATGTGATGATCACTCTTAAATCTCACTGGTTATTCCAGTGAGATTGCTGGTTCATTCATGAACCAGCAATTGGTGTGTAACACTTATCAGGGTTCACAGCAGTCTGTGTTGTGGACTTTCTGACTTTAGCATACCTTTTGTTGATGTTGTGCATGTCTGCTTGGCTTTTCTAATCTCTGACCTGATTTTGATCTCCCCAACTTTGTGTTTCTTTTGCCTGCATTCCAGTCAGAACTAAGACATGGTCCCTTTTACTATGTGAAGCAGCCAGCACTCACCACAGACCCTATTGATGTTGTACCGCAGGACGGCAGGAATGACTTCTACTGCTGGCTGTGCCACCGCGAGGGCCAGGTGCTCTGCTGTGAGCTCTGCCCCAGGGTGTACCATGCTAAGTGCCTCAAACTACCAGCCGAGCCCGAGGGCGACTGGTTCTGTCCGGAGTGTGAGGTACTCACCCAGGAATGTGCATAGTGTGTGGGTCTTGGAAACATATTTCAAAACCTGTAGCAAATTTGTTTAATCATGGAGGATCTCTCATTAAGCTCAGACCTAAGTCACAACACATGCTGAGACTACATACATTCTATGCATAATGGGATATAAATAAATGTTTTCAACTCTTTTCCTCTTGATGTCTTTTAGAAAATAACAGTTGCCGAGTGCATAGAGACTCAGAGCAAAGCCATGATGATGCTAACTATAGACCAGCTCTCTTACCTACTAAAGTTTGCCCTTCAGAAGATGAAACAACCAGGTGTAAGTATTCTGGGCCCTCTGTCTTTATAGGAAATTCATGATGCCAGGCTGATTATAGAGTATTGGGGCATGAATCTTTATCACAGATGGGTTACCGTGCTTATTCTCATTTAAATTTCTTAATTCAGATGTATTGCTTGAATACTGGCATGTGTTCTTTTCTGGCCAGCAACCAAAATACACACAATTTTACTGATCATTGAATTCCCATCGGTTGTGCTAGATGTTAAGATCTGCACCCTGAACTATAACCTTTCCACGTATCTCTCCAGCATGATATATTATTGATTTGCATGTGCCAACGATGTCTAATAACAGAACTAACAGTCACAGTCATTGTGCTATAATGGCCCTGTCATGGCTGGAAACCATGAAGGTAAACATACTAGCTGGTGGTGAGGATACAGCTGCCCCTCTCACTCTCTTTCAGGATCATCCCCGCTTGTCATCTCGCTCCCCCCATGCAGCTTCCACGCAGAGAAAGACTTTTAATTGGGTAATCAATTACACCACTAACAAGACCCCGTCATGATTTTCTCCTCCACTGGTTTTCCTCCTTTTGTTTGAAGCGGCTTTTAGAGTTTTAAGTAGTAGCATAGTGGTAGCATGCTGATGTGCGGTAGAGGGGAAGGTTGTTTTTTTTTTGAGTTTGTTTACCTTTATTCTTTTTTTTATCTCTCTACTTAATTTTATAGACTGAACCCTTCCAGAAACCTGTCTCTCTTGAACAGCATCCAGATTATGCAGAGTACATTTTTCATCCTATGGATCTTTGCACTCTTGAGAAGGTAAAAAACAAACTGTCACACATTTATTTGAAACCATAAATGTAGAGAAATTGAACGATATGACAGATGAGCACTATCTTTTCTTTTTGCACTGCAGAATATCAAAAAGAAAATGTATGGCTGCACTGAGGCCTTCTTGGCAGATGCAAAATGGATTTTGCACAACTGTATTATATACAATGGAGGTATTTTGCATAATCTGGGCACCATATGAAAATAATCTTGTGAGGGCGGGTGACATGAATGAATATATTAATATTAATAAAAATATTTCCCCAGTATTTGTATATATCATGAAATGTCAAATATGGTATATTCAAAATCAAATAATATAATACAAATTTATGGTCAGTGCAGTTTACTACTATACATCAATGTCAATAACTTCTTTTTCTCAGATTCATTATTTTGAATGACATGTGATCATTGCAGTACAATTCCACTGAAAGACAATTAGCAATAATGTTGAATGATCACACTGCCTAGTCTGTATATAAATATTTGAACACAATTGTTTTACCTTGTTTCAGGCAATCACAAACTCACAGCTACAGCTAAAGTGATTGTAAAAATCTGTGAACATGAGGTGAGTATTGAGTTTGTCAGAAAAGAGTTTTGTATTGAAGCCAAATTTTTACTTGTTCATCAATTTTAAGACATTAGACATGAGACATATGAGAACTGAAACTTATGTCAGATACCTTTTTGATTTATTTTGGGTTTTTTTTGCAGATGAACGAGATTGAAGTTTGTCCTGAGTGTTATCTGTCTGCTTGCCAAAAGAGAGACAACTGGTTTTGTGAGCCTTGTGTAAGCTAGTAGAGTAACGTCAAGTTTCTGTTGATGATTCCAGCAGATTGTTTACCCATTCAAACACAAATCACTGGAATACATCCACTTAGTTCCAGTGTTTTACTGTATGTCTGCAGAGTAATCCACACCCTCTAGTGTGGGCCAAACTGAAAGGATTTCCATTCTGGCCTGCTAAAGCTCTGCGGGACAAAGATGGACAAGTGGACGCTCGTTTCTTTGGTCAGCATGACAGGTATCAGCACTTTGTGCTTCAGTTACTTGGGCTCGGATGCACATTTCAGTTTTTATTGTAACACAGAATTGTGTGAATTTTTATCTTCTTCAGGGCGTGGGTTCCTTTAAACAACTGCTACCTCATGTCCAAAGAGATCCCATTCTCTGTGAAGAAGACCAAAAGCATCTTCAACAGTGCCATGCAAGAGATGGAGGTCTATGTGGAGAACATGAAGAAGAAGTTTGGAGTGTTTAACTATGCCCCTTTCAGGACACCCTACACTCCTGACAACAACTTCCAGATGCTGCTGGATCCCTCCAACCCTTCGTCCACTCCAGTCAAATCTGAGAAACAGGAGAAGATCAAGCTGAGCTTTGATATGACAGCATCACCCAAGATCCCTTTGGCCAGGCCCATGTTGTCTGGGGCTGGGGTGGGAGGGGGCGCAGTTGGACGGCGGCTTCCTCTCAGTGACATGCCTCGCTCACCCATGAGCACCAACTCCTCTGCTCATACTGGTTCAGACGGGGAACAGGAGGCAGCAGACAAGTCGCAGGCAAAAGCCTCAAACAGCCAGTACAGTGCAGGAGAAGAGTCCATGGACTGCGCAGGTATTCAACCAGATACATTTTAGTTTAGTAACAAGTATGTTGTCTGTAATGGGAGGAGACTTCATTTAACAGTAAATATATCTGAACAGCATCACCTTCCCATCCTCGACCTGGTCCTGCAGGCAGTTCATTGGACAGCCCTAAACCATTCCACTCTCAGGCTCTTGGCGTCCCTAAGCAGGAGAAGACACCTCAGACAGGAAGCATTCTGAACCTCAATCTAGGCGAGTCTTTTATGCCAAATATGTAATAATGCCTGAAAGGTCAAATACAGGTCACCAGTGGATGTGATTCTCCTAGAAATTATAAATATAACAAACTCATATAGCTGTTTGGAATTATTTGATGTTGCATTATTCCAGATCGGAGCAAAGCGGAAATGGACCTAAAAGAGCTTAGTGAAACAGTTCAGCAGAAGCAAGGAACCACACCTGTCCTCACGTCTCCAAAAAGACAGATTAAGAGCCGTTTCCAGCTGAACTTGGACAAAACTATAGAGAGTTGCAAGGCACAGCTGGGTCAGTACAGAAGAAATTCAAAAATAGACTTTTTTTGGATGTATTTCTTTCTTAATTTTTGATATTCAGCTATGTCAGTGTTTTCATTAAAATGCAGCCTAATGAAACACATTTTGGCATTTAATATGCTATTTTCTATTATATTATTTTGAGCATACCTCTAATTCTAAAACAATGTTGAATTGCAGTGTAATATCCTCTCTCTTGCTTTGCTTCGCAGGTATTGATGAGATCTCTGTGGATGTATATAAAGGTGTTGAGCACAGTGACTCAGAAGACTCTGATAAATCTGACTCGAGTGACAGTGAGTATGCGAGTGATGACGAGCAAAAGACCAAAGATGGCCAGGACTCAGCACCCAATGATGAAGCCCAGAAGGACCCTACCAAAAGTAAATTCAAAGACCAGTCTTCCCCAAGCCAAGACAAGGAGGGTAAAGCTGATACACATGAGGCACCTGAGTCTGCAGCAGGCGAGGCCACTGCAACAGCATCAAATGCTCCAACTAAAGAGAAAATAAGCACTGATGCAGAAAAAGAGAGCCCAGAGAAGACCAAAGCACCTTCACCATCACCTGGTCCCAGAGAGAAGGCTCCGGTAAAGGAAGAGGCAAAGCAGGCTGTGCCAGTGGAGGACTCTGACTCAGAGAGGGAGCTGGTTATTGACCTTGGAGATGAACAGGGAGGCAAAGACAGGAAGAGGAGCAGGAAGGACACCACCACCGTTAAAGAGTCACCTGCTGGCAAACCCGAAGGTGAGAATTGTAATTTTCTCTGCTGATCCCAGGAGAAATAATAAAACACTGAATGTAATGCCAGTTTTTAGAATTTGTAATGTAGAAACATTAGTACCTTTCTACAGACAGAACTAGTAAATAAATTAGGTGCTTTTTCTTGCAGGTAAAGCGCTGACCCCATCAACTGTCCCGTCACAAAACAGTGCAGCTCTTTCCACACCCGCCACTGTTTCCACACAGTCCCCAATGGCCATTCCTGTCACCATGGTCTCCTTCACTACTCCCTCTCCTGCAACCATAAACCTTGCAACCGTGTCCAGTGCCACAGCAACACCCCCCTCTTCGTCATCATCCTCCTCCTCCACTCCAGCTTTGAAGAAACAGCGCCCTCTGCTGCCCAGAGAGACAGTGCCAGTGGTACAGAGAGCTGTGGTGTGGAATCCCACTGCCAAGTTTCAGACTTCCTCGCAAAAGTGGCACATGCAGAAGGTGCAGCGTCAGCAGCAGAACCAGCAACCTGTGGCAACCACCCAAATTCAGACGTCGTCACCCAGACAAGGCCAGGCTCAAGTGCTGACCCAGACTCAGGCTGGGAACATCTCAACAGCAGTAACCTCATCTTCACCACAGCAGTCTTCACAGAGCACACGCTATCAGACCAGACAGGCTGTCAAAGGTAGATAACATGGTTTCAGACTCAAGTTTAACAGAATTCAAGTACGACTTTACAAAAAGTGGGGGTCAGTAATGTGGGAGGTGTACAAATGTTTGAGAGACACTGTGTATACATCATATTTCTATGTTAAATAAATCATCAGTACATGTTAAATGTTTCATCAGTTTGTCTATAATGATTTTGTTGATTAACTGTTTTTGGGTTTTTTTTTTCTAGCTGTTCAACAAAAGGACACTCCACTCAGCACATCCACATCTGCTGTCACGCTGGTATCTAGTAGTCCAGCTTCTGTTGCCATGATGGCATCATCAAGTTTAGGCACAGCAGCTTCATCTTCACCAGTGGCAACAGACCTGTATATCCCCACTGCCTCAGCGGATGTGGCTGCAGACATTGCCAAGTACACAAATAAAGTTAGTGCAAGTTTTTGCCCTGTAAGGTGCCATCCTCAACGGTCACTTGCTGGGTTGTGTTGCCTTTTGATGTTGTAGTACATAATATTGTGCTGTGGAAAATATACATAGATACCATAGTTCATCCATTCAGATTAATTGTTAAGTTAGAAACCCTTTCTTTATCTTTTTGACTTCCACATTGAATGAATTTAAGGAAGGTAAACTGTTGGTTCATATATTAATCTTGTCCGTTCTTATAATATCATGGGCTTCTTTTTTTCAGATAATGGATGCAATTAAAGGTACAATGACTGAACTCTACAATGACCTTTCGAAGAGTACTTCAGGGAACACAATAGCAGAGGTAGGAGTTTACTCTGGCTCTTCCAGACACTGACTGCAATTCAAATCATAACAGTGGCTTTGCATATGACCCTTTACTTACCCTAACATGCCCATGTGATTTTTCCTAAAGATAAGACGACTGAGAATTGAAATAGAAAAATTACAGTGGTTACATCAACAAGAGTTGTCAGAAATGAAGCACAATCTTGGTGAGACAATCTTGGGAATTTGAAAAAGGCTTTGCATCTAGACCTGTTTTCCCAAAACAGTGTAATGAGTTCTGCTTTTGTTTGATCACATTTCTGTATTTCAATTTAGAGCTGACAATGGCAGAGATGAGGCAAAGTCTGGAGCAGGAGAGGGAGAGGTTGGTGACTGAGGTGAAGAAACAGATGGAGCTGGAGAAGCAACAAGCAGTGGATGAGACTAAGAAGAAACAGTGGTGTGCTAACTGCAGGAAAGAGGCAATCTTCTACTGCTGCTGGAACACCAGCTATTGTGATTACCCCTGTCAGCAAGCCCACTGGCCGGAACACATGAAGTCCTGCACTCAGTCAGGTAACATCATGTGCCAGCTTCAAAATGCTCTTGATGACATTCACACAAACAAGGACTATTGTGTTTTTTCTTATGGTAGGTCATAACTCTGTCTGGATGTCTCTTTTGCTTGCCTTCTGGTGATTATGCACCAGCCATATTACTACTGACATTAATACAGACAATTTCATAGATGTAATGCATTTTTTTCTCTCACTTTTCTCTCACGTTCTATTTGTAGCCACAGCCCCACAGCAAGAACCTGAGGCTGAGTCGACAGCAGACCTCCCTAACAAAGGATTAGGGCAGACTAACAGTGGCCCAAACTCTCTCAGAGATACACCAGTCTCTGCACCATCAGACAAAGACACTGACATGGAGAAGAGTGCTGACCGTGTTGCTGTCACTTTGTCATAACCCAAGTTACCATACTTGAACATGTAAATGTATATACATTTTTTTTTACTACAGGGATATGTACATGTATGTTGTTCTGTTCAATCAGCTTTTAAGGGAGAATTCCATTTTTTTTTTATATATATATATATATATTTTTGTTTGCCGTTCAGGGCTCACATACTGCCTCCAGAGTACAGTGGTCTTTGAAACGTTCTAAATGTACAAACAAGACTGCCAGCAGATAGTTAGTGACCACTAGAGTGTGCAGTTTAAAAAAATGAATACTGCATATTCATGCACTTCCTTGCAGTCTATAGAAAGCTGTCGGTCTAAAGATCTTACGAGCATGCATGAGTGTCACAAACCATACACATAATGTAAAAGACAACAGAATAACAGTTTAAAACTGCAAAAATGTACCCCAGTTAATGGACCACCTCAGTTTTAGATTAGAGAACTGTTGACAGAAATGTCTGTAAATTACTTATTTTGGATTCTATGTTAATTTATTTGTTATTCTAATGTTGCCTGCTGTATACTGCAAAGAAAATAACAAATACAAACATTTTGAACAGCAAATGAGCTGTTTCTATGGATATACTGTGGTCTAATTAGTTATGAAGCAGTCTGCAATCAGGGTTTAATCAAAGAACTTAACTTATGAAACTTAACTTTAGATAATTCAGTCTTGAAAAACTGTTGGTCACAGACAGTATCATATTAAGTTTTAGAGTTGTCTCAGAGGAACTTTTCTATGCAGTGCATTGGTTTTGGTATATGTAAATATGGAAACTGCAACACATAGTGTTGCACTAACTTTGTGTACTTGGCAATGTCTGCAGCCACAACACTATAGTACATTTTAATATTTATGGACACTGCATGTCAGAAGTTCTGAAGAAGAGGTTTATCAGGGAATCAGGCTAAATACAGACTTACATGAGGTAGAAATTATGCACTTCTGTATCAAATGTCAGAAGAACATTCACAGATAAAAGTCAAGATTTTTTCTTACTCATAAGAGTGAATGCTTATCTGGCAGACACATTTTTAAAATAGTCACCCCACCCACAAGTATAAAAAAGGCAAAAAAGTAAGCTAAATGTATCAAACAGTAGTATTTGGTGATCAGTATAAGCTCAGGGGTGTTTTCAACAAAATAAAAAGTCACAAGCTCTTTTCAGTTTGTAAATCTCGATATGTATTAATTTTAGGGCATCAAAAGTGTCTCTGTAGCTTGATTTTAAATGAAAAATGCCAGAATACCGCGTTTTTTATAAACCTGATGCAATATGTCTCGCCCTTTGAGCCAAAGCTGAGCCAAACAAACCAAGTATTGTTGTCTGTGCCCGCTCAGTTTCCCTCCCGATCAGTGGGGGCGCTGTAGAAACACTGATCGTGTTCTGTAAACCGTCAGCCATCTGCCGCAGTCAGTTAGCTCCAGCGGGAATGGAAAATGGAGGACTGACTGGAGAAAGAGCGAGGTCATATCATCGGTATTTCTAGCGTGTAGGTGGGTAGAAAGCAACGATTTAATATTTTAGACGTATCGCGGTGCTTTTTGTGGGATTCATTCGTGTCTCTGTTTTTGTCCTACTTATGGGAGTGTCCTGCTCCAGGTATCCGAGGCGAGGTCGAAAATGGTGCGCCTGAAGTTAGCTTTAGCATTAACCTGCGTACAGTCAAACTACTCTGTTCCTTCTGACTCTAACTAATCATATTGGTTAGTTAGATATTGGTTAGGTATATATGGTTCTTGTAACTGATTGAATGTCTTTATGGTTGTGTTTTGAGTTGTTCTCGTTTTATTGTCTGTGGTTATTTAAAAGGCTAATAGCTACAGGCATACCCTACCGTTAGCGTGCCCATGCTCGTGGCGGCTTATATCGCGAGCACGTTTTGTAACGCTCGGTGCCTCGTTTTGAAAGGAAAGGATAAACGAGGAAGAGCTGAAAAATGTCAAAGTGTGCTTAACGTTATATAAAGAGTTGTTAAATGTGCTCAGGCCAATTACTCAACACAATGTATGTGTGTGGTCTACGTTAGCTAACAGTAGATAAGCTAGTTGTTGATGAGTGAAGGCTTTGCGGCCATCATTGGCGATGGTGTATATGCAGGGTGTATCGTAGTTTATTGGTCAATCCTTCTAATACAGTCTGGCTTGTGTTGCTCACTTTTGACAATATACATTTGCTATAGACTCGTGGCTGTGATAGGGAATTGATAATTTTATCATGCACCCCACGGCCGTGTGTAGCGTCTCTCTCTCGGCGTCGAGCGTCAACCATGACATCTCAATACGTAAGAAACACAGCACCACTGTTAACATGTCATACCGCTGGATCTGTACATATCAGAAACTCTATTTTATCACTTTGGTTAAATGTGTTAACATACGTTAGTATTAAATGTGATATTCGCCCCGGGCCCCTCCTACCTATCTTGGCAGCAGTTTGGCTCCCGTTCACGTGGCATGGTGTCGTGACCACTGGTACACCATACGAGGAATCTTGGTTAATCACCTTCAGTCTTAGGGTGGATTTTCTTCCCCACAGTGTTGACGGTGCAGTTTGCGAGGCTTATCAATACATCGATTGAATAGAAAATAAATCAGATATTATTATTATGGGCATAATTGTATACACATGCATAGACGTATTTTATAACTTAGGTTTGTTACGTACCTTGAATTGTGAAAAAAAAGTTTTATTCGTTTTGCACAGTAGGACCTCAAATTTTTCTTTAATCCAGTTGTGCTAAATATAACTAATTACATTACTTACAGCATTTCAAAGTAAGAGTTAAAATTTATTTTTTTAAATTTTATATAATATTCACACTTTCATTGAGTACTTGGGGAATTTGTCAATATACCAGTTAGTAAACATCTTTACAAATAAGTTTAAAAAAAAAAAGTATTTCCATTATCTTAACCAAATCTGTACTGTTGTTTGTTGCATCTTAGCCTTTCGGTGAAGCGTGGTGTACTTTGATCCTAACTTGGACTTTCCTCTTTCTGGCAGATCTTTTAACCTTTACCAAGACTGATGATTACTGCTGCAAAGAGTTTGTTTAGTTTGAAGAAGCTCTCTTCTTTCCATCACTGCTGAACTGCAGGTACTGACAAGGGCAGTTTTCATAATGTGCTCTTGAATGAAAGAATAACGTGTTTGGCCCTGGAGCCTTAAGTGAAGTACATTTTCCTTAATTCTCATTTGCAGTAAGAGTAAGAGACTCACCAATCATGATCAACGTGAACAATTTCTGAATTGTGTTAAACCCCAGTAGTTTTGCATTTAGACCTCTGAATGCCTGACATTGCTTGATTATTAACCATGGTAGTAGTAATGGATTTTTTCCCCCAATATTATACAACTCAAAATTGCAGCATTAAACTACAGAGGGTATGCACATGATGTGACTATACACAGAAGTTCTCTGAGTGAGGAACATGCTACAGTCAGCATCTGCCATTGTGCATCTGCATGGAAAACATTGCTACAATAAAGTATTATTGTGCAGTCTAAATGCACATTCAGAGAAAACAAAATCCGGGGGCAGGTTTTGCAAGAAGATGCGACGCTCTCTTAGGGAGTGTCCAATGTTTAAAGACCATTTACACAGATTTATTACATTTTCATTCAGAAGTGTAATAATTTCTAACTCCACAGACTGGACAGGACATTGTACATGCTGTTGTTGACAGCACTGATGGCCTTTCACATTTTCAAGATATTTGTTTGTGTTCCTCTCAGTATTGCTTCTCTCTCCATTCATGTGCTAAAACACAGTTGTTTAGTTACTCAGTGATGGTGTTTGGTGTCGTGTGAAAAAGTGACGTCACTGCATACCCTCAACAGGGCTGCTACAAAACGTTTTGTTGAACTAGTAGTGTAGAGTGCAAATGAACCTTTAGTGATGTATTTGTAACACTATTTTGGAGCAAGAATGTAATGGAAACACATGGAGCAATCCCAGCACTGGCTAATGAATAAAAACATGGCAGCCCTCAGTATTTGTCATATTGTGAACTGAAAAGAGTGATTTATAGCTGGTGTCTTGTTCTCTTCTCTTAACTGTAGACATTCAGTTTCAAAGTAGTGATTGACTCCATCATCTATGGAGGAGAATGCGAGCCCTGAGCTCTCTCTAGCTCCTGAGTCAGAGCAGAGCCAGGACCGTATGGAAAGCTGCTCTCAAGGTACCTTGGATGAGCTTCTTTTCCTTCATGAGTGAGGTGTGGGAATGTTGTGGTAATGCTGGGAACAATAGTGATGTCAGGTTCCATAGTCTTTCAGTGATTTTAAATTTAGGTGAAAATGTGGAGTAAGTACAGGTCAGATCCAAGTCAAGCAATCATTTTCTAATTTGTTTTATTTTTTATATATATGCTTGATCACAAAGCAATCAGTAGTTTCTTGGCAGTGTTGCTGTGGTGATTGGATGCTATTATGGTTTGCTCACAGCCGTCTTTAATTGTCTTTCCGCAGGTGTTGGAGAAGGGCATATCGAGCAGAAGGAACAGTTTCAAACTGAAAGCGAGAATGTGGCCAAAGAGACGCTAGAGGAGCCAGAGAAATCTTCCAAGGCCAACAGTGAGGTAAAGAAGACTTGGGGTTTCCGTCGGTCCACTGTTGCAAAGAGAGAAATGCCAGTGGAGGCAGCAACCAACAGCTCTGAAAACCGCTGTCCTGTACGCCGTAGTGGTAGGCAGTCGAAGCGTACGGACAAACTGGAGGAATTCCTCTTGACTGCCAAAAGAGGGTCAAGAAAGAGCGCCCCTCCCAGTGTGGAAAGCGGAGATCCTCCTTCCCAAACGCCGACGGATGCAGAGACTGCCTCAGAGGCCAGCTTCGATGGTAATGCTGATACCAAGGCTGTAGAGGACAAGGCGGAGTCCCCAGAGAGGAGGACGAGAAGTGGCGCGAGGAAGCAGACTCAACGGAAAACCAGAGGTGGCAGACAGACCAGAGTAGGTGGCGGTGTGGCGGTCAATGATGACGGCAGCTCTGAGAATGAGGAGGACAGCAGAGATGATGCCAAAAAAGACCAGTTACAGGAAAACAGTGTGGAGAAAAAAGATGACATGAGTGATCCCGGTCCTGAAGATGTAGGGAGTACCAATACAGCACAGCCCCAGCCAGAGCTGGACTCTGAGAAGAAAGAGGATGCTGAAGAGAAAGACGAACAAGGAGATAAAAATGATAAGGCGGAAATGGAGAAAGAGACTGACGAGGACATCGCAGGCAACTCTGCAGCAATGGTAGTAAAACGTGGACCAATGAGAACTTATGTCAATAAAAAGAGGGCAGCCAATAAGAACACTACCCCTGTTAAAGCCCCTACACCTGCCAGCAAGAGCACCACTCCTGTCAAGAGGGACAATAAGCCTAAAGCATCCCAGGCTGCTAACAAGACTCGCAAGCCCCAGACGCAAGAGGAAAATGATGAGGAGAATGACTCTTCAACATCTTCGTCTTCATCGTCCATTGAGTCTGACGATGGAGGGTATGACCCCAATGCGCTTTACTGCATCTGTCGCCAGAGACACAACAAAAGGTATTTTTTTTTGCTAATGTTGCCTTATTGGTTAGTTATTATTAATAATGGTCACTGAAAAGATGTAGATGATGATGTGTAAGCAAGAGAGATCTTAAGTGCAATTTCTCCTTTTTGTCAGCTTGTTGCTACAACCACTGTTTAGCTTCAATTTAATTTGTCTCTCTTATTCTTAAATCTGAAATTGTGAGAGATGCTGGTAAATGTGTGTTGAATGTTATGCTTTGAGACAGTGGCACGACAAGCCTCTTGTGCCCACCAGGTTCATGATCTGCTGTGACCGCTGCGAGGAGTGGTTCCATGGAGACTGTGTGGGGATCACTGAAGCCCGTGGGCGCCTGATGGAGAGAAATGGGGAGGACTACATCTGCCCCAACTGCACTGCAAAGAAAAACCAGGTAGTCAGGCCAGCCACATCTGTCCTGTCTGCAAGTTCAGAGGTTGGGAAGTCCAAAGCAGCTCCTCCAACTTTTGCTGCCTCTGCTGTGACCACCTCTGGAACTGCTGAGAAAGCTAACATGAGTGGAGCAGACAGTGGTCTGTCAGGTGTCCAGGCTGTGGCAGCATCTTCTTCCTCCACATACCCTGGAACTGAAGAGAAGGCAGCAGAGGACCTAGGCATCAAAGGCAGAATAGAGAAAGCTACTAATCCAACTGGGAAAAAGAAGATAAAGATCTTTCAGCCGGTAGGTCATTGCAACTGATCTCAACATAGGCACACTAAATACTGGTGTCCAGCCATTAATTCATTGTCTGAGTTGGTGGACATATTGTTCTGTCGTATAGTACTTCATTGCGAATGTCAAGTGTTATTCTGATAACCAAAATTTTAAAATTACGGTGATGCCATGGTGAACGATTTAATTCCATTTTTTATGCTATAAACAGTTCATACTTGAACCAAATTGACTTCCGTTTCACCACTGTCATAGGGCTTAAATGTGTGGGTGAAATGTGATCTGTATTAATTTACCCCCTCTAGCTTGTGATTAGAGTACATTGCCCCATTACTCCAGCTGTTACTGTGTTTTGAGTCTGCATGGGTGGTGTTCTTATTTTGTGAGAATGCAGATTAGGGCCCAAAAAAGCAGAGGCCACTGGCTCCAGATCTGCACAGTTGTTGACATTACCACATACATTTCTGTATAAACAAACAAATGGTTGAAGGCATGGTCTTAGCATACAGCAGCCTAACACAAAACTGAAAACATCTCTCACAAAATGGTGTACACATTTTTACAAATCGCTGTTGCTATCAATAAAATGACCGTTAAATTCAGAATTCTGGTATTGTGACAACCCAATTCAAAATGACATTACTCGTCATTAGCTGTTTATTTTATTGTGTACTGAACTGAAGCAGGCAATACAGCAGACAGCCGAACCAAAAGCAGACCAGAAGGTGACACCAGTGGCGGAGAAGAGGGCAGCACCCACAGCAGAGCAGAAAGCAGTGCCAGACACAGAGCAGAAAGTGGCGTCAAACGTGGAGGTGAAGACAACACCAGCAGCAGAGGGGCCAGAGGAGAAGACTGGAGAGACGGCGGAGGTGGAGTCTTCCCTTCCTAAATGTATCGGGCCTGGCTGTGAGAATAACGCCCAACCAGACTCTGTGTACTGTGGAAATGACTGTATCCTGAGACACGCTGCTGCCGCCATGAAGTCCATCACTGACGTCAAAGAGCCCAAGCAGAAGGACAAGGCCAAGACTCAGAAAACCAAGTCTACATCAAAGGTAACTTGGACCACCTGAAATGATGGCCTTTGTCTGTCCTTAAAGCAGGAATGTTCAGTAACAGCAATTGAGAGCACTTTCTTAGATGTTGTGTGTGACTTCCTAACAGTCTGTCTTGTAGTCCTGTAGATACTAGACTTGTGAACTCATGTCTTGGCCACATTTGAGAAGAAATTTCCTGAAGTGCTTTTTATTGTTTCCTCAATGTTTGGTTTGTTATTGGTGAGGCTTAGCACTGTTCACATCAAATACTTCAGTGTGGTATGACTCATGAAGATGAGTTCTTTGCTATCCTTTCTCTGGATGACTTGAATCATTGAATCATATCATATAATAATTTACAGGTTTTTATATAAACAGTGTGGCACAAAAGACTGAGACCACTTTGCCATTCATTCAAGTGAATGGCGAAGTGGTCTCAGTCTTTTGAACCCCTCTGTACATGCACAAATAGCTGCACCTGTGTGACTTGGATGAAAATTTTGTTTCATTGTCAGTTAGCATTTGCATGCAACAATAATTACCTAAAATTAACTCATGCAAGTGATATTATAGTAATATTTGGTCTTGTATAAAAATCCCATTTTAAGATTAGTATTGGCAGTGTCAGCTTTCCTTGCTGTGGCTCCCTCTCTGCATTTTAATAATGCCACAAGAAATCAAATTCTGACCACATAAAAATGGTTCGGAATAGAGTAAACGCTGCTACTCTTAAGAAAAAGTGTCTGGAGAAGCAAATTTAGTGGTTTAGCAACTTAAATCTGGCTGTTTTGTAATACCAAACTAACTCACATTTAACCCATGTAATCCAAGTAACCCATGCTCCAGGCCGTTCATTTCAGGGCTTTGGATCAGAATTTAGTAAATGGCTCAGCTGTTGACCAGTCAGCTCACTGGAAGAATGGAGTCATCATTCCCACTGGATCATGATGTGGACAAAAGCACTGCACGCAGATTAAACCTACGAGTATTTATAAGTGTGCAGAAATGTGTTTAAGCAGAATCAGTGACTAAAAAAACAGTCTGTTTAGCCCAGTAAGGCTACTGATAGTGAATGACTTAATGAAGAGAATCCTCTCTTCATTGTCTTAAAGATGCAGTGCCACAGCTTTTGCAAGTGAATCATTTCTCCAGAAATTTCTAACTTTTGAGTGACTTCTAGTACTACAGCTACATAATAGTTTGGTTATAGACTGTCATTATGCATTTAAATCAGTGGGTAAAGACTCATAACTATAGGCTTGAAAATATGAACGGTATATAGTGAAGTGTATAATACCTACACAGTATTCCAGCTGTTACAGTTTCTACTCAGGTTGTTCTCAGGTTCTGTATCTTTTATTTTTGCTTCTACAATAGTGAAGATTGCCTATGAGTCAGTAGTCCTAGTCTAAATACTAGGTCATTTATTTCTTTCAGACATTATTGGCCATTTGTTGTAAACCTATCTTCTTCAATGTGCATTTATAGCTGGACTAAAAAAATCCAGTTGTCTCATTACTCTGGAAACTCTAGCGGACTGTGAGCTTGAACTTTGAAGGGCTGGGGAGTAAGTAAACAAGGATATACACAGAAGAAACATGTTTTATGCTAAACGAGTGGCATGAATGGTCAGTGAAACTATCTTCATGGGGTTTAAACTTAAAAAAACTACTGAGTGAAGAAAGGCTGACAATGTTGACTGTGCTTTATAGTGCACGGTCCTGGAGACAGTGTCTGAAGTTAACTTTTTGACTCACCAGCCCAGACCAGTAAAATGTACCAGCCAAGAATAATTTAGTACACAGTGTACATATTTCATAGAAACATGTCCAGGTTTACGGAAGTTCAGATGCTACATGCAGAGCGGTGTAAGAGGCTGCCAGTCCGGGGTCTGGAGTCTTCAGAAATGCCTTTAATTTACTTGTCATTAGTTCTGCCAAGCACACTGTGTTCAGTGATTAGAAAGGACAACACAGAGAGCAGGCAGTCCAAAGACTAAAGGAGTTAATGATTTAGTTTACCGACAAAATCCTGGAACGTGACAGTTTTTAAAAGCCATCATAGCTCCATCCAAACATTTCTGTGTTTTGACTGTAATTCTCACTGAGTGCTGTTACTAAAAGGCCTGAATGTGTTTTTCTTCCGTCCACCCAGAGGAGTGCCGCTGGGGGAAAGAAGATGCAGAAGAAGGCCCGGGAGGAGTCAGACAGCGAGGAAGACAGCAGTCCTGATCCAGACGAGGATGACGAAGATGAGCATGCTGAGGAACACCCACCCCCACCGGCCACTGCGTCCTGGTCCAGCGACCATAATTACATTGCAGTAACACCAGAAAAGACTACACCCATATCACCAACAGTGTTAAACAAAAAGTGTATGTATCTCTTTGAAGGTCTTGGGCTGTTGGTGAAACCACATTGTTGTTTTTCCATTATAAATGTGGTTCCTGTCGTGCTAACATAATTTAGAAATGATCCGTACATTTGGGGGAGAACATGAACTCATCTGTACACTAGACTTTTGACTGCTTTGCCAAGGTTTTGTGAGTTTAATCAATGTGAAGGTTTTGTTACTCAATGAAATGTTGGCAGCTGTGAAAAAGGTAAGTGTCATTCGTAGCTTTGGGTAAGTATTCAATAATCCAAAACACATTTATTTTGAAAGGGGTGCTTGATATATTGCACACATCAAAATCATGTCATCAGGGTCATCTCAGCTTTGGCTGGGAGATGTTATGTTTTTTACAGCCTGTGTTACAAACTAGAGGCAGACTAGTTTGAAAGATATGGGCATTTACCAGGTACAGAGGGTCCAACAAAAGATGCTTACGTATTATGGGAAGTTGCAGGATCCTGCCTTTTTGGATCTTGACCCAGACTGTGGACTAATAGTCAGGATACCCTGGCCTCTGCTGCTTCAGTGTGATTCCTGAGAGTCCCTCAACTTTTTGGAAGTGCAGTACTAAATTTCTTCCTTTTGAATACCTCATAGTTAAAAGGCAGGACTGTAGATAAAAAGCTGTTGCAAAGCAACATGTGGTAGAGATAAAAGCAGGGCAATAATCGGAGCTCTCAGCAGACTGATGCCTTGTGTGTGAGTGTGACGAATGGATTGGTGCTTGTGTGTGCGTTTGGACTGTGAATTCAAATTACCTGCTTTACTTGCCCGCACAAGTCTCTCCACTTCCTGGTTCATCACCTCAGCTGTTGGTCCCAAAAAAAACAAAAGGTCCCTTCCTTTCTCCAGCAGGTAGGTGATTAAGAATTCCCCCATGTTAATGTGGACCAATGAGGCTAACGTTGCTCATATTGAGCTGATATCAGCTTTTAAGCACAACCCTTCATACCCTTAATTTTGTGGGTAACAAACTGACTTTTTTCAAAGTTTTTGATTCATATTGAATATGATGCATCCCTTCTCGTGCGAAACTGGCTTTAAAATAAAAGGTGATATAACAGATTTTTGGATGCCTCGATTGATTATGTGAGCAGTGTTGGCTTGCTGTAGGATATCCTGACCAGTTCAGCTCAAACAAGCATATACAACTGATTAACCTGCACACACTACGGAGATGTGACCCTCAAGAGCCCCCAGATGGAGAACAGCTGAAAACGAAAGATCCTCTGCCAGACCTCTATATCCACGATACGGTGACAGACCAGACCACCTGGAGATAATGCAGTGGAGTTCAGGAAGGCCACAGCAGGAAAAGGATGCTGAAGACCCAGGCTGAGCACACTGATTCAGAAGAGGCAGACCCATCCGCAGAGTTTTTCACACACATTTTGCACCTGATGAGATTTGATATATATTGATCGGAACATTTATTGCAATCAAATGTGGACATTTTCAGTTTCTTTCGCCTCTCTTTATAAGGGGTCACTGAAGGCAGTATAAGGAAGTTGATTGCTAATGTAATCTAAATGTATTGTGTCAGGTCAGGAGGCAGTATGACCACTGATTGTTGTTGAGGAAATGATGGCCCTCTGGTTTCCTCATTCATAGCCCATATTTTGGTGACTGCTAATGTGATTGATGTGACAATCTCTGATCCTCAGAAAATGGTTGACTGTGGTTGCTTTGGTTACTGTTGCTCTGAACATAATCATTGTGGTTTACAGATTTTAGTGTGTACAGAGCTTTGTGTGTCAGAGTGGGGTTAATGCCTGAACCATTGCAGCTTTAACATGGACATCTTGGACACAACAGATGAAGCATTATAGCATTGACAAGTAGTGAATATATTGCTATATTAGTGATGGTTCAAACTGGTTAACTGAATACTTTCCATTATATATTTTATGTGAAATTATTGATGGTTAAATGTGTCCTTCATATACAGAACCAATCACAAGACTTGGGTTTAGTTGCTTTTGGGGTCAGAGCTCATCCCTTTATCAGCCGGTGGAAGTGGTTTTAGCTTGTGATATGATCATCATCATCTTAATTCTTTCCAAATTACAATTTGATTTTAATTCTGATTCATTCTGTGCGAGTCGTGTTATAGACCCTTTCTGCTTTAGTAGACGGTGACACCGGAGGGGAAAACTACATTTTAGTGAACTGGTTGATGCTGCCCGTCTCACATTCGAGTGAGAGAACCTTGTCGTCCTTTCTCTGTAACCTCTGATAGTATGTTTACAGTAAGAGTTTGCACGAGACTCCTGTGCAGTAGTTTCCTCTTTCCGGTATGGATCCACGGGAACTGAGAACTGAAGCTGGCTTCTGAGATGGTACTCAAGTACAGCTCTTGAAGTTCATCGCCATCAAATGATTTTTGGGAAGAAAGCTTTTTTTTTTTTTCCCTCAAATGGACCTGCATAAACAGCACAGTGTATCTGCTGTCTCTGCTACAAAATAAAGGGGGACTATTCATCTGCTCATTTGTCAACTTGGTGTTTATTTCGGAATGCTGATTGCATGTGTCACATAGTGTGTGCACATGCAACTTGCTATGTGACTGTCAATTAGTTTTGGATCAACTGAGGCAGGGTTTGGTTATAAATGTTATTGTTTCATGTTTTGTGATTTGAGTTTTATCAGATGTGAAATTGATAATTGCCACCTGAAAATAATCTGAGGCTTTTTGAGTCATAGCAGTTTCTGAATTATACATTCAAAGTGATTATCTTTGGTGCTGGTAAACTACTGGCACGCTACATCATATCTGCTGATACCGTGAATTATGGCATATTTTAAAACATGGGATCTTGTTCTTAATTTTCAGCTCCTCCCAAAGAAGAGAAACAGAGTGAGAAGGAACAGAAAGACAAGGAACTGGCTCCGGCTCCAGAGAAACCTTCTTCAGCATCTGCAACACCAGTCAAAGGAAACAAGAAATCCCTGTCTACTAAAGCAGCCAAGGTTTCCCCGAAGGGTAAGAAGCCTACCCTTCAGGCTACCAGCTCAAAGTCCTCCAAGAAACAATCAACACCCCCAAGTAAAACTTCAGCGAAGTCCAAGAAACCAGGCGCACCACCTGCCCACGCCCCGTCTCCCTTCCCTCAAGGGCCCATCCACGTCACAGGTGCCCTGAGAGTCACCAAGTCCAACTTCACCATTCCTAAAAAGCAGCCGCAACAAAAGGACTCTCTGTCCCACAGTCAGTCCTCTTCATCCTCTAAAGTCCCGTCATCTCCAGTGTCTTCAGCTCCCTCCAGCCACTCGTCTTCCAGATCCTCACATTCAGCTGCTTCAGCGCCTCCTGTGTCCCCCATGCCGCCTCCACCCAACAACCAGATGAGACAGAACATCCGCCGCTCGCTCACAGACATCCTGTACAAGAGGTGAGTGTCCCACCACTGTTTAGGATACCTTTATTGTTTCTGAAATACTTAAAGCAAATCCTTGGCTAAACACATTCAAGCACCAGTTTTTGTTGTTTTCCTTATCACCAGAGTGAGCGACAGTGATGATCTGAAAATGACTGAGGGTGAGGTGGGAAGGCTGGCAGTTGCCATTGAGAAGGAAATGTTCCACCTCTGTCTTAGCACTGACAGCAAGTACAAGAACAAATACAGGTCCCTCATGTTCAACCTGAAAGATCCTAAAAACAAAGTAAGTCAACATACACATGCATGGAGTGTAGATTTACAGCAAAATGCAAACTGTTGTTTTTAATTAGAGTTTTGTGTATGTGGAGGAGATGTCTGCAGTTTTTGTTGACATGTTGACATGTTAAAGAACTCTGGTTTGTTTGTCTCAGGGTCTGTTCTATAGGGTGGTGGGTGGTGACGTGAGTCCCTTCAGATTGGTGAGACTAAGTGCTGAAGAGTTGCTTTCCAAAGAAATATCTGAATGGAGGAAGCCTGACCCTCCTGAGGTAAACTTTACTTCCTTAAACTAAATACCAAGCACAATTCAGCAACATGCGGAGTCATGAGTTTCAAAGAGCTCCATGTTTGTTTTATTAAAATAAACCGACTGACTGGATCAAATTGGAACATGTTGTGTGGTTGTCTCCTGTAGGTACAGTCTCCTAGCTCAAGAGCCCATTCAGGGCATTCCAGACAGGGCAACAGGCATGACTCTAGCTCTCATAGCATGGATATGGAGGACGCTCCACCAACATCTGATGCAGATGTATGTATCTCTGCCACCACTTCAACTCGCATGGCTTCTGCTGCAGTAAGTGGCGGCGCACTTTTCTTCTCTTGCTTTAACACTTGTCTTTTCTCCTTTGCATGCAAATGTTGGTATATAATACATACCACATATCACAGGTTGGTTTTCTTGCCAACTGTCCCATTCTTCAATTCAGCTCCTTTCTCTCTTTCTGAAGCTTTATCTTTCTGAATCACTGGTTGGCACTAAACCTACCTGCATCTACCTTTTACAAAATACAATAATGCACAGCATAGTAATCAAGAATTACAGGTGTTATGTTAATGGTTATCATCTGTTCCGCTTCATCTAATATTTGACCGAGGTCCTCTTTTCTGTGTCCTCAGGACCAAGACGAGTCTGGCCCCACTCCTTCAGCTCCAGCTCAGTCCTCTGCTGCTGAGGGGAGCAGTGGCAGCAGCATGCCAGACGTTTTCAGTAGCATGCTCAAAGACACCACTTCAGAACACAGGACTCATCTATTTGACCTCAACTGTAAAATATGCACAGGTAAATGACAGGTGGACATGTTCATCAGTGAATTAAACATCTTTTTTTTTTTTAATATAAAACACATAACTGTTTTCTTTTTTAATCTTGCCCTCTAGGTCAGAGATCAGAAGATGAGACAGCAGCTAAGAAACCCAAACTGAGCAAGAAGCCTGAAACTAAACCTCAAAGACAAGAGCAGCATTCATCTAGGTCAGAGGATGTCTCTTCTGTGGGCCAGCCACAGGTCCCCGCGGCCTACCAGCACCTGGTCCCTCCATCATACCAGTCCAACATAGATGTCCCTGAATCACAGCAGCAGCTTTACCAGGAAGAGCACAGTATACTGGTACCTCCAGCCCAGGCCCCTGCACCTGTTGCCCCCACCGTTTCCTCTGTCAGCATCACTCGCAGAGACCCACGCATGGCCAGGCACAGCTCTGGTGTGACTGTCACATACAATGCTCCGGAAAAGCCCACAAACAACTCAGCAGAACCACTCCCTGCTCCGGTTAGCGCTCCAGTGGTGGAGGTTGGACCCAAGGCACCACTGCCGATGCCTCCAGCTTCACCATCTTCAGTAGCTGTCTCTAAGTCAGCTAAAATAAGGTGCTTAATATTTTTAAATATTAGTGTAGCTACAGTAGAGTATGATGGGGAAAGGTCATTGTTCTCTTCTTGAAGAAAAGCCCTGTAAATGATAAACTGTGTACAGGCTTCTGATTTTCTCTAAAAGGAACATGGTTTTGGTTTTACAGTACATCTGAGCCTCCTCCCGAGGGTGAGACAGCTATTTTCCTCCATGGCCAAGAGAAGATTTGGAAAGGATTTATCAACATGCAGTCGGTGGCTAAGTTTGTGACCAAGGCTTACCTGGTCTCAGGATCCTTTGAACACCTGAAGGAGGTTAGTTATGTTTGCATTCATATCAGACATTATTCATTCATGAATTCAAAACTCTTGGGCATACACAAAAGCAAAAACATTATTCATTTTTTGTCAACTTTGTGCAGGATTTGCCAGACACCATTCACATTGGAGGACGAATATCTCCAAACACAGTGTGGGACTATGTTGGGAAGCTGAAAACCTCACTCTCCAAGGTTTGTTTGTGCAAAGGTTGGCTTGTAGAAAAGTGTACAGTATTTTAGTTTTTAAGACTTTGTATTACTTACATACTGTTTTTTTCTCTCTTTTAAACCTGTACTCTCAGGAGCTGTGTCTGATCCGTTTCCACCCAGCCACAGAGGAAGAGGAGGTGGCGTATGTTTCTCTCTTCTCTTATTTTAGCAGCAGAAGACGATTTGGTGTGGTGGCTAACAACAACCGCCGTATCAAAGACCTCTATCTCATCCCATTGGGCTCAAAGGACCCATTACCCACCAAACTATTACCGTTTGATGGGCCAGGTAAGCAGTTACAGGGATACACAGATATACCTCTGTATGTGGTTGTATTTGTTTAAATGTTTTCCTGTTCATTTGTGGTGTTTCTTTGTCTTCGTAACATGTGGTGAGTATATTTAGTGTCATCTTTGTTTTTGTCTCTGGTTGAAATGAGAGCTTGTTTGATTCACAGGTTTGTACTGTAGGGGGCACTCACACTCTTTGTTGAGTCTCGCTGGAAAACACCTCTGTGCATATAAACAGCTGCTGTGCTCTTTGCTGTGTATCTGACTTTGTATCACACACATATCCAATAAAGGAAGTTTGCATCGCAGGTTGGTGTCATTTGAGTCCAGTCTCAGCCTGTTGTTTCTTAAGACTTAGCTTGATATAATTCAAATACATGTGTAATCAATAAATTGCTAGGTAACTTGTCACTTGCAGATACGATGCTTCTGTTCATGTGCTAACAAGCTGCACTGCTGGAATAAACCAGTGTTTTTAAAGTGTCCTTCAAAATGAAGAATCAACACTTGATCTGAAACAGCCAGATAGTACAACACTCTCAACAGTACCACACGGCAGTTACAGCTGTAGTAAGCAAAAAGTTGTCCATCTCCCAGGGGCTCAAACATCAGTAGCCTTATAGCAGTATTAGATGGTGCAGGGTTTTCTTTTTAATTGATTGAGAGACTTCAGAAAAATTAAATTACACATCTTGGAATTTGCCATTTGTTCGTTTGAACAAGCTGGTAATCATCCCAAATCAAATTTCAATAGGAATTCATTTATGTACCTGACTCTGGATGAACCAGAATAGTATTATAATTTACCATCTGTTCCAGTCTCTGTTGCAGTCAATTTATGGGAGCAGCCAGGGGATGAATTGTGTTTATATCGTGGTTATATCTACAAATCACTTCAGCAACCAGCACAGACTTGCTGTCAACAAATGTTTCTCTGCAGCTGGTGCTTAATTACTAATGTTGAGATGTTTTTTTACTTTTATAATTTGATAAAAATGAATTCAATTCACAGACAGGTCTAGTATTTAGAAGCTCTCATTTTGCCTGGTTTCTATGTGTTTTTGTTGCATACTCACACCTCAATCACACCTTTTGTTGTAGCAGTTTTTGTGAAATTGTATCTGTTGGCAAGTATTTTCAAGAAGATTTCTTGTGTTGTCCATCTTGCAGGCCTTGAACCAGCTCGTCCTAACCTCCTCCTGGGGCTGTTGATCTGCCAGAAGGACCGAAAGCGTGCTGGTGCTCTGTTGGAAAGTGAGGAGAAACGGTCCAAGACTCAAACCAAAGACGCCGACGACACCAGCCTTCCAAAGCATTCTTCCTCGGTCAGAGCAGAAAGAAGCTCACGGCAGAGTCTAGAAATCCCCTTCAGCACAACTCCTCCTGGATCACCTCCTTCCAGTTCCTCTGAAACTTCAAGCAGCGCTGCGGCAGCTTCCTCAGTCCTTTCCTTTTTGTCCTCTGTCAAAGCTCCAGCCACATCCACTACCACTGGCAAGGACTCCCCATCCTCTTCCAGCTCTGTAGCTTCCTCTGCAGCAACTGCCACTCCTCTTCAGACCATCCTCAACACTCTCTTTGGGAAGAAAAAGCATGACTCAGAAGTTTCTAACTCTCCATCTGATCAGGGTGGAGAACTCTCCGTCCCCCCATCTACAACGCTAGACCCCATTGTGCAGCAGTTTGCACAGATTTCTAAAGAGCAAGCGGTAGAGGAGGATGAAGATGACCGACCGTATGACCCAGAAGAAGAGTATGACCCCGGTAGGGGCTACAATTTGCCTAAGAAGACTGTTGAAATAGTAAGCAAACCTGAAGTGTCCAAGCAGCCTGAGGTGGTTGCGAGTGAAGCTGATGATGTGGCATATGACCCAGAGGATGACTCCATTTTTGAAGACGTCAAAACTTTCCCAGGTCAAGCTAAGGCTGCAAGTGAATGTATAACTGATCCACAAACAATCCTGGAGAACCTTAAACAGATTGGTGATCAGACACAGGGAGATCAGCAAACGCCATCCACAGGGACACCTGCTGCCTCACTCACACTGCCAGACACACTCTTAACTCAGCCGACCAAATCCCTCTTGGCCAATAGTCAACTACTACAGCTTGGCAAAAAGGTAGAGGAACTAGTAAAGTCCTCATCGGTTGCTCCCCTGATCAACCAGAGGAGAGATCCCCGACAGAGCAGGGATCCTCGCCAGGCTTCAACTGGCAGGAAACCGTCTGATGAACCCGAGGACATGGAAGAGACATCTTCGTCGGCAGATTCTACACTTCCTTCAGAGCCACAGCTGCCCAGTGCTCCTGAACTCCAAGAGTCCTCACAAGGTGTAGAGACATCACCGCATCAAGAAGAAGTGAAAGATGAGATGCTGCCCTTCATGGAGTCAGACAAGACGGAGGTGTCAATTCCTTTATTAGGAGAGGAAGTGGAACCTGATATGGAGGTCAACTACATGGATGAGAAAGAAGGGAAAACTGAGGAAGCTGAGCCTGTCAAGACTGAAACAGAGATGGACAAGTACAGTATTTGGCCAAATGCTGCCAGTGTTTTAAAGGCTGGGGAAGAGTATGAGGAGAATAGCCAAGACACACCAACCACAAGCTATTTCACAGAGCCTGAAAACACGTCCACAGTAACTTCGACAATCCCAGTTCTCACCCAGAACACAACAATGGTTGAGACTCAGTCCCATCACATGTCAGTGCCGGGCTTCGACAGCGAGTACAGACCTCCAGCTGACATTCCCCCACGATCGAACTTCCCCCCGCCCCATCTGATGCAAGGACAAAACGTGATGATGAGGCCTCCACCAATGTCTGTTCCACCACCCATGCAAGGTCTTCCTCCGATGTCAGGGCCCCCTCCTATGCAGGGGCCCCCGCTGCCCATCCATGTTCCTCCCCCTGTGCGTCCCCCTCCTCCCATGCAAGGTGAGAGCACTCAGCAGTATGGCCCGCCTCCGGCTGCATACCCTCCCTATCAAAACCAGTGGCCAGGCACGCAGCCACCACAGCAGCAGCAGCAGCAGCAGCAGCCGCCTCTTCCTGGACCACCTCCTCAGAATATCATGCCACCCAGAGGACCACCGCCACCATTCCCTCCAGTGGCCCAGAGAGGTCCTCCTCCTCAAATATTTGATCCCTCCATTCCCCCTCAACACATTGGACAGCAAGGCCCCCCTCCAGGCCTCCCCCTACCTCCTACATTTGATGGACAGAACAGCTTACCTCCTCCAAGATTCACAGGTCCACCGCCACCTTTCAATTTCCCTGCAAACAGAGGTCCCCCTCCACCTTTCACGGGTCCACCTCCTAGTCATTTTGATAACAGGCTTCCTCCTCCGTCCCACTTCCCAGGACCTAGGGGCCCCCCACCATCTCAGTACGGTGACCTCGGGGCCCAACCCCCAATGGTAGACCAACCTCGAGGGCCTGCGGAACAGTATAACAAAGACACTAGCTCTTTCAAGCTAAATGTGGATCAGAATCCAAGCTCTCTTCATATTTTTAAAGACAGTCGGGGCCCCGTGCCAGGCCCAGCATACCGAGGTCCTCCACCTAACCAGTATGAGGATAGAAGAGGGCTACCTCCCAGTGGGGAAATGAGTGGACAACATTTCAATCATCATAACCAGTATGGGAGCTCCAGACCACACTCCTCACCACCACACCGAGGATCTTTTGACGAGCTCAGAGGTCTTCCACCTCCAGAGAACAGACCCCATCCTTCTCAGCCCTTTGGAGGATCAGAGCGGTACCGTTTTGATAGGCTCTCAGATGAGGCTAGACCTGTTCGCCACAGCGGGCCACTACTGCCAACTCCTCCAGAGGCTCCATTAGGTCCTCCAAGTCGCATAGGAGCCCACAGTCCAGATCTGCACAGGGACGACCACTGGCGCCGCCACTCTCCTGAAATAAGGAGGAGGAGCAGCACCACCCAAGAGGACTCAGAACCTCGCAGTGGAGATCGCTTCAGTCGCTTTGAAGGAGGACACAGAGAAACTGCTCCTGGTCCCTCACAACCCTCTGAAGAGAGACAAAGGGAGATGTCTGAGGATCGCAGGAGGGAAAGAGAGCGGGAGATCCCCCACGTTGGCAGGCCCTCGTGGGACAGGGGGCAGGGAAAGCGGTGGAGCAGAGAGCGAGAGTGGGACAGAGGCAGAGAGAGGGACCGGGATCGAGAGCGAAGCCGAGAAAGAGACCGCAGCAGAGGGAGGGAGGGTGAGAGGCACAGGGAGGCAGAGGGAGAGCGACACAGAGATCAAGAGACAGACAAGAGGAGAGACAGGGAAAGGGACAGGGCCAGGGACAGAGATTCTGACAGAAGGGACTATGACCGCGATAGAGCGAGAAACCGCGACAGAGAGCGTGACCGTGACCGAGATCGTGATAGAGAGCGAGAGAGGAGACGGGAGAGATCCAGAAGCAGAGACCGAGACCGCGACCGCGGAAAGGACCGGGGCCGGGACAGGGACAGAGACAGGGATCGGGACAGGGACAGGGAGAGGGACAGAGACCGGGACAAAGACAGAGATCGTCGGGACAGGAGCAGAAGCCGAGAAAAGAGAGAGGAGAGAAAGGACAGTAAACATGATACACCCAAGGAGGGTGATAAAACTGCAGTAAGTGAGAAAAACACGTCCTAGTTTCCGTTTCGCGGACATTACATTACAGTTTTGAGACTCTTAAATCTTTCACCAGTTGAAATCATCACTGTAAATGCAGTATTTTGTTAAATTTCCAGACTTGTGTTCCTACTAGAAAATGTTTGACAATGTTTGTATTCTCTTTGTCGTGTAAAAGTTTCTAGGTTTGTTTTACCACATTTGAAAAACAAAAAAAAAACTGAAGGCCATCTGAGTTGGTTATGTACAAGATGTGTTAAGCAGGTCATGGAGTCCTATCACTCATCCCTTCTTCCTGTCAAAGCATTTTTTTTTTTTAAGAAAACAATAATGCATCTGATTAACACACCATTTGAAATATGTAAATATGAATATATTTGTGTATATACTGATGTTTTTAATCATACTTTTCTAAGTAGAGAAAATAAAAGCCATATATCTGAGAAGGATAATGTGAAAGTAAAGGCAACACTGTTGATACACAAATGTGTGTTTATATGTCGAGCAGCTTTGAACTAAAAGGCTTCAACTATCTACAGTATACACCCCATCAGTGGCTGTTAATGAAATGTCCTGAGTTTGTTTCAGCTAAACCAATTAAACCAGTTTGACAACATTTGTCTCGTCTCATGTAAAATGTTATGAATTAAGACTCGGTTACAAAAAACTGAGTAATGTATTTGTGGTTCAGTTGTAGGAAGACAGACATACCTCTGTCTTAGACTGTTGTTGTTCTTTATTACCATAATACACTGCTCACAAAAATTAAATGAGCACTTTAAAGAAACACATTAGATACATCAGATCTCAATATGAAGTTGGATATCTATACAAATATCGACAGGGCA